>JASVEL010013387.1:0-338132 GCA_032618575.1 Nicotiana noctiflora
GACTGATTGGGGCCGAGGGCCATATGTTAGGGCATGACATTTCATGTGAGCATATGCATACACATGCATGGATCGGACTGCACGCCGCAGTGGTATACGGATCGGGCTGCGCGCCGCAGCAGGTGTGATATTATTATTGTGCTTGGGCTGTAGGAGCCCCTCCGGAGTCTGAACCCCCACAGTGAGCACGGGTACCCAAATTGGATCGGGCTACACGCCGTAGCGGTCATATGCATTGCATGGCATACATACATTGGTTTACGTGTTCTACGTGGCATAACATTCAGCACTCATACATTACTGGCACACATGCATTAGTTGCCTTATTGACCAGATCTCCTGGTATAAATTGTTAAGGAGTGCTGAGCCCGAGAGGCTGATTTGAGTGTTGACTTGCACTGCTTGAGATTCTCCCAGGTATTGGTATGTTATAATGAAAGAAAGTAGCTAAAAATTGAGATTTCTAAATAATCTACTCACATATGTTGAAAAGGAATAAAATGATAGTGTTTTGAAGTTTTATGATAGTTTTGTATTGTGTAGCAAGAGATAGTGCCTTGCGTGGTTTTCTTCCCTTCAACATTATTTACTTTTATTACCGCTGAGTTGGAAGTACTCACACCCGACTCCCTGCACCTTGTGTGCAGATCCAGGTACATTACAGCAGAGCCGATTCCATTGCGGCTCGGGAGTGCTTTTGGACAGTCGAGGTAGCTGCCAGCGTTCGCAGGACCTGATTCTCCAGTTTGTCTATATTTTGTTCTGATCCTCCCACACTTGTGCACAGTTATATTCTCTATTTACACTTGTATATTCCGTAGAGGCTCATGACTCTTGACCCTTCGGTCTATGGGAGTTGGCACGTGTTGGGACTTGGTTCCCTGTTTTTAATATGTATCTATCACCGTTGAATTATTTCCGTATGCTTAAATTGGATAAAGTGAGCTTATGGCTCCGTGATTGTTGTTAATTGGTCAGGCTGGCCTAGCAGTGTGCTGGGCGCCATCACGACCGGATTTGGGGTCGTGACAGTATTTCCAACGGGTTGTGTCTAATTAACCGATATTGATGTATTCTCGTTGATTTTGAGAAGATTCGGCATCCGAGGAGAATGACTTGCGAGGCAAACACAGAGCGGGCTAGGACTCTTACCGGTTCGAGGTGAGTGGTAATAGTAAATGATGTACTGAGGGTTTGAAACCACGTACTAGCACTTCACAATGCTATGTTGAGATGAGACACGTGTTTTGTGACGGGCGTGGTGACATTGTGATTGGGGAATTGGACTTGGTCCTTTCTGACTAATAGTGTATTGTATATTGTGACTGAGAATGGGATTATAACTGTGTAATTGTGCTAGTAGCCATGTTTGGGGCGTTGTGTCGATCTGTAGAGCATTAGGGTACCTGTGGAGCTAGGTGACCCCTATATCATGTTGGAATCTTACACTCAGCCGTAATTAGCTAAATAGCATATTGAGAGCCAGAACTAGATATGTACTGTGAGAGATAGACTACTTAGGGTGGAAATTCCATGATTTAGCTGAGTGGGCCTGAAAGGCCAATTCTATACTGACTAGGACAGGGTCGAGGACCCATTATGAGGTATTATTCATATATACCTATATTGGATTAGGGTGCGCGCCGCAACAATATATGTGTTGGATCGGACTGCACGCCGCAGTAATATATATATGTGGGTCGAACTGCACGCCGCAGTATTATTGCGCTTGGGCTGTAGGAGCCCCTTCGGAGTTTGAGTCTACACACATTCTCAGTGAGCGCTGGAGTATATTATGGGATCGCGCTGCACGCCGCAGCAGTATAGTTATATATGTATGTATGTATATATATATATATATATATATATATATATATATATATATATATATATATATATATATATAATATATATGTTGATACGCCACTGTAATATATGTATGGATCGGGCTGCACGCCGTAGTATCATAGCGCTTCGGCCTAGGGAGCCCCTCCGAAGTCTGTATACACCCCCAGTGAGCGTCGTCGATGTTAAATGGAGAGGGCTGTGCGCCACAGCGGTATATGTATTGGAGCGAGTTGTACGCCGCAGCATTATACTTATTCATATCCATATACATACTCAAATACTTGTACATTATAGACATATGTACATATCTACATACATTGTGTGTACACCGCAACGGTTGATATGAGGATTTGGTGAGTGTGGGACCTTGTTGAGATAGATGTGGTATGGAGATCAGAGTACTCATTGTAGTGATGACTTACCTGTAGGGGTTTGCCTTAGAACTGTTTAGTGATAGTACATGAGTTCTTATTTTCAGTTATTGCTTATTATTATTACTCACTGAGTTGAAATATACTCACCCCACTCCCCTGCACTTTTTGTACAGATTCACAGGTGCCCGAGAGCAGTTGAGTTGTTGTAGCTGCTTACTCATATCTACTTTTGCGGAGACTACGAGGTAGTTGCCGACGTCCGCAGAACCAGCTTTCTCCTTCCCTACCATTTTATTGTTTTAACTTTTGCCTAGACTTGTTTGTATAGGATGTTTATTCTGTAGAGGCTCAGACTTGCGACACCATGATTTGGTTGGGACCGTATTTTGTATGCTTCTACTATTACGTTTATCATTTTGATATGAACACTTGTTATTTAAGTTTAACTTGATCACCTGAAACTAATAATTGGCGGGTTTAAGGGATAACATGGTCGGGCTTACCTAGCATTATGTTGGGCACCATCACGACCGGGATTAGGGTCGTGACAAGTCCCAATTTAGGGTACGCGGGTTGCGTTGAGCACCGCATTTCACCCTCAGACGGACGGGCAGTCTGAGCGCACTATTCAGATCCTGGAGGATATGTTGCGAGCATGTGTGATTGACTTTGGTGGTTCTTGGGATGAGTTCTTGCCTTTTGCTGAGTTTACCTACAACAACAGTTATCAGTCGAGTATTCAGATGGCCCCGTACGAGGCATTGTATGGTAGACGGTGTAGATCTCCCATGGGATGGTTTGAGCCCGGTGAGGATAGATTGATAGGGACCGAGTTAGTTTAGGATGCTCTAGATAGAGTGAAGTTGATTCAGGAGAGGCTTTGCACAACACAGTCACGCCAAAAGGGTTATGCAGACCGTAGAGTTCGAGAGTTGTCTTTCATGGTTGGTGATAGAGTATTGTTGAAGGTTTCACCCATGAAGGGTGTCATGAGGTTCGGGAAGAAGGGGAAGCTGAGTCCCAGGTACATTGGTCCTTTTGAGATACTCACGAGGGTTGGAGAGGTGGCATATGAGCTGGCCTTGCCACCCAGTTTGTCCAGTGTTCATCCAGTATTCCATGTGTCTATGCTCCGGAAGTATGTCGGGGATCCATCTCATGTGTTGGACTTCAGTACGATTCAGCTTGATGGTGATCTATCTTATGATGTGGAGCCGATGGCTATTCTGGGTAGACATGTTCGAAAGTTGAGGTCCAAGGACATTGCTTCAATCAAGGTGCAGTGGAGAGGTCGGCCCGTGGAGGAGGCTACTTGGGAGGCCGAGCAGGAGATGCGGAGCAGATATTCCCACCTATTTGAGTCTCCAGGTATGTTTCTCGACCCGCTCGAGGACGAGCGTTTTCTTAAGTTGGGGAGAATGTGACGACCCGGCCGTCATCATGTGAGTTATCACCCCGCTATCCCCGTTATATGCGTGTTAATGTTGCAATATGCATGTTGGGTATGTTTGAGTCAATTCGGGTCGAGTTTGATTAGAAATGAGACAAATAGTCTCTTAGAAGAAGGAATAGTTAAGAAATGTCAGCTGGATGTTGACTTGTGAGTTAGAGAGCTCGAAATCGAATTCTGACGATTCGGTCAGCTTCGGGAGGTCATTTATGAGCTAGGAGAGCGATTGGAAGTGAATTTGGAGGTCCGGTGTAGTTTTAGGCTTGAATTGGCTAAGGTTGAATTTTGGTGATGTCCGATCGATAAGTGAGATTATGATCCGGGAGTCGGAATAGAATTCCGATAGTTGCAGTAGCTCCGTTAGGTGATTTTGGACGTGTCTGCAAAATTTCAGGTCATTGAGAGGTCGTTTGGTCGGGTTTTTGATCGAATGTCGGTTGCGGAAGTTTGAATGGAAACTTAGGCTTGAATTGCTTGAATTCGATGTTTTTCCGTGTTAAAGGATGTGTTTTTATCGTTGGAACAACTTCGTATAGTGCTATGGAATATGTTTGTGGTTTTCGTCGGGGTCCCGGGGGAACCGGGGTGGTTTCGGGAGGTTAAATGGAGGAATTTCAGGGATTTTGCAGGTCTGGGATTTAAGCTTCTGGTATTTTCACTTCTGCGGGTGGAGGACCGCAGAAGTGGAAGCGTAGGGGTGGAAATATTCTCGCAGGTGCGAGATTTGGCTAAGCTTGGCAGTTCCACAGAAGCGGCCAAGGAGGCGCAGGGGCGGGTTCGCAGAAGCGAGCCCATGATCGCAGGAGCGGAGGAGGCCAGTCCGGGAGCTTTGCAGAAGCGGAGCCCAGTCCGCTTATGCGGTCTTGCAGGTGCGAGATCTGGACCGCAGAAGCAGAACTGGGCGGCTTGGTGTGGAATCGTAGAAGCGACAGGACGACTGCAGAAGCGGGCTCGCAAGTGCGAGTCCAGAGCCGCAGAAGCGGAAATCGCGCCTGTGATAAGAAAATCAGAAAGGGTAAAATTTCATAAGTCATAAAACATTAGGGCTCGGTATTAAGAGGTGAATTGGGCAAGTTTGACGGGAAATTGCTGGGAGTTCATCGGGTTATCATCGGAGGTGAATTTCATGGTTCAAATACGTGTTTTTATCTTGAAATCCTCCTCTATTTTACTGAAATTGTATGAAATTATGAGGGAATTTAGCCTAAGCCAGAGCTTTGGTAAAATATCGATTTGAGTGGGCAAACGGAGTCCAATTTTTTAAAACCTTATATGCATAGACTCGTGTTGAGACGAGGATTCCGAATATGTAACTTTCGTAATTTTTCGAGGAGCGTACCAAAAGTCGGGTTTTGACAACTTTGTGGGTTTTGATGCAAATTGAGTTATTTCGAATGGGTTGTGTCTAATTAACCTATATTGATGTATTCTCATTGATTTTGAGCAGATTCGGCATCCGAGGAGATTGACTTGCGAGGCAAGCGCAGAGCAGGCTAGGACTCCTACCGGTTCGAGGTGAGTGGTAATAGTAAATGATGTACTGAGGGTTTGAAACCCCGTACTAGCACTTCACAGTGCTATGTTGAGATGAGACACGCATCTTGTGACGGGCGTGGTGACATTGTGATTGGGGAATTGGACTTGGTCCTTTCCGACTAATTGTGTATTATATATTGTGACTGAGAATGGGATTATAACTGTGTAATTGTGCTAGTAGCCATGTTTGGGGCGTTGTGTCGATCTGTAGAGCATTAGGGGACCTGTAGAGCTAGGTGACCCCTATATCATGTTGGAAACTTACACTTAGCCATAATATTAGCTGTATAGCATATCGTGGGCCAGTACTAGATGTGTACTGCGAGAGATAGACTACTTAGGGTGGAAATTCCCTGATTTAGCTAAGTAGGCCTAAAAGGCCAATTCTATACAGACTGGGACAGGGTCGAGGACCCATTTTGAGGTACCATATACCTATATTGGATCGAGCTGCACGCCGCAGCAGTATATATGTTGGATTGGACTGCGCGCCGCAGTAATATATATACATGTGGATCGGACTGCACGCTGCAGTATTATTGCGCTTGGGCTATAGGAGCCCCTTCGGAGTCTGAGTCTGCACACATTCTCAGTGAGCGCTGGAGTATATTATGGGAATGGGCTGCACGCCGCAGCAGTATAGTTTTATATGTATATATATATATATTGGATCGGACTGCACGCCTCAGTAATATATGTATGGATCGGGCTCCACGCCGCAGTATCATAGCGTTTGGGCCAAAGGAGCCCCTCCGAAGTCTGTATACACCCCCAGTGAGCGTCGTCGACGTTAAATGGAGCGGGCTGCGCACCGCAGCAGTATATGTATTGGAGCGGGCTGCACGCCGCAGCATTATACTTATTCATATCCATATACATACTCAAATACTTATACATTATAGACATATGTACATATCTACATACATTGTGTTGGCTGTACACCGCAGTGGTTGATATGAGGATTTGGTCAATGTGGGACCTTGTTGAGATAGATGTGGACTGGAGATCAGAGTACTCACTGTAGTGATGACTTACCTGTGGGGGTTTGCCTTAGAACTGTTTAGTGATAGTACAGGAGTTCTTATTTTCAGTTATTGTTTATTATTATTACTCACCGAGTTGAAATATACTCACCCCACTCCCCGCACTTTATGTGCAGATACAGGTGTTCGGGAAGGCAGTTGAGCTATCTGCAGCTGCTATTTTACTGTTATCCGAGGAGATATCGAGGTAGCTGCCGGTGTCCGCATGACCCGATCTCTCTGCTTACTTCCATTTATGTCTTTTATTATTCTATCTAGACTTGGATTGTATAGGATGTTTTCCTTCTGTAAGAGGCTCAGGCTTGTGACACCGGATTCGTTGGGCTGTATTTTGTATGCTTCTACTATCACGTTTATCATTTTGATATGAACACTTGTTATTTAAGTTTAACTTGATTATCCGGAATTAATAATTGGCTGATTTAAGGGATAACATGGTCGGGCTTGCCGAGCATTGTGTTGGGCGCCATCACGACCGGGATTGGGGTCGTGACAAGTCCCAAGTTAGGTGTAGAGAGAATACCTCGCTGCGATCGATGGCAGAATGCATTTAGGGTGATGGTGCTTTCTTTGCTCAGGTTCGTAGCCGTTGCGGCCAGTTTGGCCAATCCGTCGGCTTCGGCGTTATGTACCCTACGTACTTGCTCGAAGCGACATTCATCGAATTGGGCCATCAGTTTACAGACTTCGGCTTGATATTTTTGTAATCTTTGTTCCTTGATCTGGTAGGCTCCGGCGACTTGATTTATCACAAGTTGTGAGTCGCCGTGCAAGATCAGTCGACGGACCCCGTATCTTGCGGCTAATTTCAAACCTGCAATAACGGCTTCGTACTCTGCTTCGTTGTTAGTCATCTCAGGGGTATCGTATGGACTGGCGAATGACCTCGCCCGTGGGGACCTCAAGAACGATTCCCAGTCCCGATCCCGAGGCGTTCGCGGCCCCATCGGTGTGAAGTATCCAAGGGTCCATGTTAGGGGTTGTTTGTAGGGCCTCCTTCTCAGCCTCAGGTGAGAGGCCGACACTGAAGTCGGCGAGGACTTGCGATTTGATGGCGATTCTAAGGATGTAGGTGATATCGTGCTCGCTGATCTCTATGGCCCATCTAGCGAGACAGCCCGACAGCTCAGGTTTATGCAGGATACTTCTTAGGGGAAGGTGGTCACTACCCGGATGGGGTGGCATTGGAAGTAAGGTCTCAGCTTTCGGGAAGCCGTGACCAAAGCCAGCGCCAGCTTCTCAAGGTGTGGGTACCGAATCTCGGCGTTCACTAGAGTCTTACTAATGTAATAGATAGGTGATTGCGTACCTTTCTCTTCGCGGACGAGCACTGCGCTGACTGCCACCTCGGAGACGGCCAAATATATCAGTAGTGGTTCATTTGGTTCCGCCTTTGCCAGTAGTGGCGGGGATGTAAGGTACACTTTCAGTTCTTGCAGGGCCTTGACGCATTCGTCGTTCCAGTGGAAACCATTATCCTTCCTTAGCACGTTGAAGAACTTGTGGCATCTGTCCGATGATCGGGAGATAAAGCGGGAGAGGGCGGCTATTCGGCCTGTCAACTTCTGAACCTGTTTTTTGCTGGTGAGCGCTTACGGTATTGAGGCGATCTCCTTGATCTGGTCGGGGTTGACCTCGATCCCCCTCTGTGATACAAGGAAACCGAGGAACTTCCCAGATGCTACGCCAAAAGCGCATTTTTCGGGGTTTAACTTCATCCCGTAATTGTTCAATATTTCGAAGGCCTCTCACAAGTGATTGATATGGTCCTCCTTTTTTGCCAATTTAACCAGCATGTCATCAATGTAAACCTCCATGGTCTTCCCGAGTTACTTATTGAACATCTTAGTGACCAACCTCTAGTAAGTTGCTCCCGTGTTCTTCAGCCCGAAGGGCATCACCCTGTAGCAATAAGTACCTTGGTGGGTGATGAAGGTGGTTTTTTCCTGATCCTCCTCCGCCATCAGAATTTGATTGTAGCCGGAATAGGCGTCCAGGAAGCTTAATAGCTCATGCCCTGCTGTGGCGTCGATCAGTTGATCGATGTGGGGTAGGGGGAAGGAGTCTTTGACGTAGGCCTTGTTTAGGTCGGTGAAGTCCACGCACATCCTCCACTTTCCGCTTTTCTTCTTGACCATTACCACGTTGGCGATCCATTGCGGGTACTTCGACTCTCTGACGAAACCATTGGCCAGTAACTTGTCTACCTCCTCTCGGACCGCCTCATTGATGGCGGCATTGAATTTTCTCCTACCTTGTTTCACTGGCGGATGTAATGGATACACGTTAAGCCGGTGGGTGGTAATATCTGGCGAGATCCCTAGCATATCTGCATGGGAAAAAGTAAACATGTCTGCATGTTTAATTAAGAATTCATGGTACTTACCCGGATTGACGAGTCCGTGACCGATGTAGGCCTTCTTCTCGAGGTCGTTCTGATCTAGTTGAACCGGGTCGAGCTCCTCAACCGTAGCTTTGCAGGCTTCTATGGTGTCTGGATCCCTTATGGCGTCGGCTGTCGGGTCTGCTTGAGTCCCCGACGTGGTTGATTGCTATGCTTTCGCGCTTTCCCCGCTCAGTTGTTTGGTGTGAGCGCAATATCGAGTTATTTTATAACATTCCTACGATGTGCGCGGCTCCCCTTTGATGATGAATATTCCCATTGGGATAGGGAATTTGATTACTTGGTACAGGCTTGATGGGACCGCTCGCATGGCGTGTATCCATGGGCGTCCAATGATGACGTTGTAGGCCGTCTCCTGGTTCATCACATGAAAGGTTGTTTCTAGGGTAACACCTCCCGCAAGGACGGGCAGGGTCACCTCTCCTGACGTGCGCTCCACTACATTATTAAAACCGGTTAGAGTTATGCACCTGGGAGTGATTCTGTCCTCGAGTCCCATCTGAGTAAGGACTCTCGGATGAATGATGTAGGCACCGCTTCCGTCATCGATCATGACTCTCCTGACATCGGTATCAATGATACGCAGGGTAATAACCAAAGCATCATAGTGAGGGAAACACAAACCGTCGGCGTCAGACTTATCGAAGGTGATACTCCCTTCGAGGTCATCGTACCGTTCGTGGGAGATAGTTCTCTTCAGTCGGTGTGTGTTGGTGAACTTGACGTGGTTGATGGTGGCGTCATCCCCCTCCCCGACGATCATGTTTACCGTACGCGTCGGAGAGGGTGGCTTTGGGGGTCCCCTGGAGTGCTCCCGCCCGCGGCCAAAATTAGCTTTCCCCTTATCGCTGAGCAGTTCCTTCAGGTAGCCCTGATTGAGCATTCTGACGACTTCCTATCGTAGGCCGATGCAGTCTTAAGTCCTGTGTCCTCGTTCCTGATGGAACTCGCACAGGACGTTGGATTTCCTCGTGGCTGGGTCCGACTTCATCTTTTGGGGCCACTGCACTTTGGTGTCGAGCTTCTCCAGTGCGTACACTACTTCTGAGGGTGAAACACAAAATTTATGTGATGAGAGTAAAGGGGGCGTACTTCGATCGTTTCTGAGTGGGGCGATGTGACGCTGTACCGCGTTCGTGTGTCGCGGAGGTGGAAGCGAAGACCTTGCGTAGGGTTGATGTCGTTCTTTGCTGGGGCGTGGGGGTAGTTCCAGACGTCCATCATGTCGTCGGTCCCTCCTGGCGTCCGGGTGTACGACAGCTAGTCACCGTGTTGGCCCGTTGAGATCCTCCTCGTCTGCCCGCACCTCGGCGCAGTAGGCATTGTGGATCTCGTCCCAGGTGGTGGGAGGATACTTCATGAGCCGGCTCAGCAGCTTCTTGGTGGCCCTGGAGCCGTCCCTGTTGAGCCCGTTCTGGAAGGCCGCCACCGCCATTCCTTCCGACACATTTGGCAGGCTCATTCTTACCCTGTTGAACCTTGCGAGGAAGTCCTTGAGGCCTTCACCCGCGGTCTGTCGAACGGCGAATATGTCGTTCACCCTTGCTTCCGCTTTCTTGGCACCTGCATGTGCGGTGACGAATTTATCAGCCATTTCCTCGAAGGTCGAGATCGCCTTGGCGGGTAGTTGAGAGTACCAGGTTTAGCGCTCCTCCGGTCAGTGTTTCGCTGAACTTCTTCAGTAGCATTGACGGAACTCGTTCTTTAGATAAGTCGTTACCTTTTACTGCGGTGACGTAGTGGATAAGATGATCCTCGAGGTCGGTGGTTCCGTCTTATACCTTTAAGTATGGGGGCATCTTGAAGGTTTTCAGGATGGTGTAGGGCGCTGCTTCTTCGGAGTAAGGTTGTTCCACGAACCTTCCTATGTCCCGCTTGGGTAGTAGCTTAGGCGCCCCGGGAATCTTGTCAACCCTGTCTTGGTGCTCCTTCATCTGGTCGCGGAGGACCTGGTTTTCGCCCTCCATTTCCTTCATTTTTCTGAGGATGGAGGCTAGTGTGTCATCGTGCGTCTGGGTCTCGATAGGTCGGCTGTTGATCTGTATTTCTTACTGTTCGTCTATTGCGGTGGTATTGTTGGTAGCCGGAGCGGCATTTTCGCAGCCTTGCAACGGGTTTTCCGCCAGGCTGCTCAGGGTGCTAGCCAGCCATTCCTCCAGTAGCCTCCTGACCGCTGGAGGTGCCTCTTTTGGATCGGAGTCCCTTCCTAGGGGTATGGGGGAGGTTTCAGCTTCAGGCGCGATAGAGGGAGTAGCGTTGATGGTTGTGCTTCCCCCAGCCTCGTTCATGGCACTCAGGAGGTTTGTGGTAACTTCAACCATAACCGTGGGTCGCGTGTTACTTTCAGCCATCCTCAAAGAGTTTCTTTCTTTTTTTGATCGGATCTCGCGAATGTATACCACGAGTTTGATTCTCGAAATCCCCACAGACGGCGCCAAATTGTTTTGCTCAAAAGATGTTGAATACCTTTGAACTAATCAATCAATGTAAACAAAGGGATAATCGGAATCAATGGTAATATAAATTGAATATCGATCGTTAGATTAATGTGCGTGGATAGCTCGTATACGAAGATAATAAAGTTTAACACAATATATAGAACAAGTAAGGAGTGGAAATGTTGATAATAGAGAGAATAATGATAGAGAGAGAGAATTGTCTTATAAAAAATTGATCAATCGTTACAAATGGGGGAGGCCCTTCCTTATATGGGAAAGAGGCCCCCTCGCCCAACTATTACATTGACGCTGGATATTACAAGTATATTCGGAATATAAAACAGGGGAGATCGGGGACGTCCTCCTAGATAGATCCGCCGGCTTGGTATTCTAAGGGCGGGGATGTACCCTTTATGGCGTACGGCCACAAGTGAGAACGTCCTCGAATGTTGCCGTCCTCGTAAGGTGGCGTCCTCGTGCTGCACTTCATCGGGACCAGCCACGTGTATGTACAAACCAGTCGCACTATTCATCCAATTTGTCCCCATACACTATCAACAAGTGCGATAAAGAAAACGAGTAAAAAGTCTACAAACACTAAAGACTAAATGAACGATAGTAATTGAATTTGACCGATTGATTGTGTGTTAATCGAATTTCGCTGGAGCACGGTGTGGTTTGGAGAGAAAAAGTACAAATAACATCAAGTTAAAACACATATGAAGTAACACCAGGATTTTTAATCCATGATGTAGAGACAACAACGATGCTATAATTTCCTCATCCTCTTATTAGAAGGCTATGTGCTTTCACATAGCTCAAGTAAAGAATTCCAAAGGAAGCTTTTTTCTGGGTACGCATTAGTTAGGACTGACTTCAATCTGCTCGTTTCCACCTTTTCAATATCAATTGCCAGAGTCGCCGACAGTTGCTGATAACAAACAAATAAAATCAACTGCGCGAAAAGTTTACAAGTTACTGTAAACTTGAAACAAATATGAAGAAGCATAATACCTTTTTGAGCCACATCATATAAGTTGCAGCAAAGGTTGCTTGAGCTTGATAGTCCTCAAAGTCACTATCACGTACATTTGTGCAGGAACGGAATAGTTCTAATTCATTATCTATGAGCATGTCAATGTCAACTGTCTTGATGTTTCTCTGGTTAGACGGCAAGGATCTATCATGATCACCGCACACAAAATATCTTATCCAGCATGTCAAGAGGAAACGGCGATGAAGCCACAATGCCTGACAGGAAAACAATAACATGAGACGGGTTTCTCCCAAGCTTTCAAGCTTGTCAGAATTCAGAATACCTTCATGAAGCAAATTAAAGAAAATCCAGATACAAATAATAGATAAAGGACAGATGCAATCAAATTTTGCGCATGGAACTGATCATATTTTTTACGCTGAGGCATCAGATTTGGGAATCTATAACAAAACATCAACATGAACATTCTATTGATCTCATTAAGGAGTATTATAGATGAAACAAAGAACGATTCAAACGAAGATAATCTCCATAAATTTCCAAGAGATGTGTGTATATCCACTCCAACACCTTACTGTCAAATTAGACGTTTCACTTACTTTTGTAAACCTACATAACTTAGCGTGCAACATTAGACAATTGACAGGAATGCTACGACTCTACCAGTGTTTTAAAAGGCGTTCCTGGGCGAGGCGTACCAAAAACGCCCCGGGGCAATGGTGGGGGCGAAAGTCCCGTAAGGCGTACGCCAGGCGAGTTTTTGGTTGAGGCGAGTTTTTTGGTCGAGGCGTAAGCCCAAGAGACATTTTTAAAAAGGAATTAAAAATATTAAATTTAAAAGTAAACTTTTTAATATTGCTAAAAGCCCTAAATTATAAGTCTTTCCCAATTCTTTCCGCTAGTCTACCTCTACCAAGAGCAACGATTTATGACTTTTTTTTGCAACAGAAAACTTCATTCTTCTCCGTATGTCAAATTCAATAGGTTTATTTCTTCCACGTAAAAACTTTATTATTTTGAACTCATTACTTTCCTCTCTTTTTATATTTCACTGTTAGTTTGTAAATATGTATGTAATTAGTTTTTTAAGTTTAGTGCTTCACTTGCTCTCTTTCAAATATGGGATTATATGTATGCGAGTTTTTATATGTATTGATTGGATTTATATATAATTTCACTTATTTATTTGGGATTTATAATTTCATTAGATAATATGGAATTTCAGTTATATATATAATTATTTTGCCTTTATATGTAATTTCACTTTATTTGAGACTTCTTTATATATATATATATATATATATATATATATTACTTATTTAAAGTTTTTTTTCAAAATTTTATGCAATTTTATCTATTTAATAATATTTTTTTATAATTATATTATTTTATAAAATATTAAAAATTAAATACCCATGGGGCTTACGCCCGGCTGAGGCATATGCAAAACGCCTCACCTTACGCCCCCGCCTTTTAAAACACTGGACTCTACATGCGCCAAAGAGCTGTCTGGGGAGACTTCAGGAAACTTTCAAACATCACTAAGTCAAATAACCAAAAAAATTGTTATTGTGAAAACCAGTGTGATATACATACCTCTCTCCCCACATAACGTTTTATCAGCTTCTCCACCCAGTTGAACTCATCCTATCAGCAGAAATAGAGACCAAAAAAAACTTAGCAAATTGCAAGATGCCATGGCTTAGTATTTGTCAATAGACGACTTACTGTTTTCAGAACCAACAAGAATGAAAAGTAACACTTTTTTCAATCCATATTACTCCTGGATTTCGCATTTAACACTAAAAGCTTCAGAACTAGTTGAGCATTTTACTAGAACCTCCCCACCTCCACATCAGGAACTTTAATTTTCAATCCTTTTTTCACACTGATCATTCCTGCAACACCTTAATTACTAGATAAAGGCATTGTAGTGGAATGCATAGTTGGCTAATTAAGGTTGAGCCTCTGTGATTTCTGAGGAGATTATAATGAAATTTTTTAGTGAAAAGCATGAACTTTTCAAGCCCTAAAATTTCAGACGATGAATGATGATGCTAAGGCTTCTCCTATAAGCATCTTCTGAGTTCATTGTGAAAATAGAATCTTTACACAAATGACAAATGCCATTCTTTTTTAAATTATTATAATTACATATAGGGTGTAGGAGAAGCGGAAATGGGGGAGGGGATTACATGGTGGAGAATCGAACCCTCACCAACAAGGTGAAAGTTCAAGTAACCAACCAACTGAACTACTAAGATTCCTCGACAAATGCCATTCAATTTTGAGGAAATAACCACATGAGCAAAAGCATACCTTCAACAATTCATGAAGTTCCGGATCAAAGCTAGCATCTCGATCCTTGTTATGCTGTGATTCTTCAAACAGACGAAGCATCAACCGCTGTGTAGACCAATGCACCAAAATAAACAACATTATACCTCCATGCCTTCCTCTATTTGAACTTTGAATGGAACAAGCAGTTTCACAAACCGTTAAATATTTTATGGGACTAGGCTTGATAGGTTCTTTCAGTGTTACCAAACAAAAGAGACAAGCAAATCAAGATTCTGATGGAAAAAAATCTAACATATATTACAAATGGACATCAGTAAAGCTTATCACCCTCTATAAGCAAAGGGAAATTACACAATTAGTTCACAACCAGCCAGCAGCATTTGCCAAAAGTTACGACGAAAATAATAGCTCCATCATGGAAACTCACCGCACGGTAATGAAAGCAAGAGTTATCAGCAACATGGAGCACAGCCCAGTGCCGTGACTTGTCAAACTCCTGCAGCACCTGGATGCATGAATTTAAATCCATTTGTTAAGAATTATATATACCATAATGTATATATAATATTTCAAAGAGATGAGTGCCGTGGAGATGATTGCTGGGGCTTATGAAAATGAGCCCATCATCAATGGAAAATCAGGAATACATAAGACACTTTATCACAAATCTATAAGAGACTATGACCAATGACAAAACTTTGCCTTCTCTGCATAGCCAGTGAAATGGCAGGAAGTCGCAAAAGAAAAAATACCACGAACCTTTCACTCACCTGTTCCCCTGACATGTAGGAAACTAACCAGCAACGGTGATTCCATGCACGATAGTTCATTTTTGATCTCTGTAACAACAATGAGAGCCAACTTAGATCTCAGCTACTAACTTGCAGTAATGAGTACAAACATTGGTAATAGATTAATCCAAATCAGAGTGGATGAATACAAGTGAGCCGGTAATTGTTCTTCAAGATTAACCAGAGGTCGCAAGCCAAAGTCCAAACTACCACATCCCCCCCCCCCCAAAATTATTTGAAAGGAACTTTACGTATTAAAATATTCCACACACAAAAAGTAGTTTTCCGGGAATGATAAAGTTTTTTTTGTTAAAGACCCATCTGTCAGAAAATTATCATACGTTTTCTATGATAGAACCAAAGTACTTCAAGAACAGATATAAATATGAACCAGTATATCTCGAGAGAATCCGTGAAAACATTCCTAGCATCAATGATAGCCACCTTGTAATATAACACTCAAATATTGATCCACCAGTAGACTATATGTATGCAGTTTTCACAGTATGATCCAAAATAAGACCTCAGCCAGTTTTTTCACTAAATCGGATTCTCTTTCCATAATCTCTTGCAGATTTGAACAATTTCCAGCAATCATCTTGATCACCCACCTCCTATCAGTAATTAACAGTAATAAGCATCTCGAATTACTGATCATTGAAAAGGTAAAATAAAATTTCATTTAAAACTAACTCCCAGAAAAGACAAACACCAACTTCCAAGAAACGATTATAAAAAAGTTGTATTAACCTCAATTAGAGAAATATGTGGGTCACTACTTTCTTTTTTCTTTTTCTGTCATGCCTTACTAGCTTATGTTCAGATCCAAGTAGCGCCGGGCAAGCCGGACCTTAAATTTTTCTCCGCAGATGACTGATCATTGAAAAGGTAAAATAAAAATTCATTTCAAACTAACTCCCAGAAAAGACAAACACCAACTTCCTAGAAACGATCAAAAAACAATTGTATTATGTGCGTCATTATTTTCTTGTTTCTTTTTCTCTTATACCTCACTAGCTTATGTTCAGATCCAAGTAGCATTGAGCAAGTTGAACCTTAATTTTTCTCCAACCCCCCTTCGCTCTTAAAATTCAATTTTTTTCTTTCATAACTAAGCATGTGACTCAAAACATGCCCCCAAAAATCATAATCCCAAAAGGGAGATTTGAGACGCCCAATTCATCTTATGCCATTACCATTATGCTTCATCAATAACATCCAAGCATGAACTTATTGTAAACAGGTTTTCAAAGTTCAATATGCAAAAAACAATCCTAAGCAACCAGAGATAGAAAAAGAGAGTGAATTGAGAGGTTCATCCATGTAACAGAATGGACACACAAACAATAATTAAAAAAAATTTACGTAGCGAACCGGGCTGCCCTTTTACATATGAGAAGAGAAGCATGTTACCTTTGGCTCCACGTTTGTTCACTTTTAGGTGAATGCGAGAGAACCGCAGCTGAAAAGATAAGCTCATTCATGAACATGGACAAAGATTGCTTCTTTGACAAAACTAGCTTCCTGGGGGAAAAAACTTTATATGGTCAGAACTAAAAAGTTTCTACTGATCTTTTGCCGACATATATCATGCATTTTAACTCACAAAAGAAATACTTCTTTAAGGATGTTAAACAGACACCATAGTTCTATGAGTCAACCATCAATTTCGCTTTTGTTAAAAAAAACTCAAACCATTAATGTTCGCTATTTCCATTATCGTGGAGTCTTGTATTGTCCTTCAGGCTAAAAAAATACATTCTGCACCAGAGCTACATTTTCAAGATCAGATATCCATAGAAGGTATGTATCTGGTCAAAAAACTATTGACAGCTGTCACCATTTACAACGAACTGAAAAAACAAAACATTTATGTGTTCAAAACAAACCTGGAATTCCACGCTGAGCCAAAATCACTACTTAGAAGCAAAAGTGCCCTGCTGTGCTTCATCAATTCACCTTCGAGACTAAGTGGAGAAGATGAGGGACTAGTTGAATCATTTTTATCATCTCTCTCGTTGTAAATGCTATGGTGCACTTTATAACTTTTATATGCATCCACAAATGCATTTTTGGCCGCAACATAAAGAGGAAAGAGAACCCTAGTTGAGATGCCCAGCTTGTGATCCCTAGCCCAGAAAATTGTCTCAAAACTTGACTTTGGCACAGAAACAACAGATGTTGAAGGAGTCCCAATATCCTCATTTAATGCAGCAAACTGGGATGGGTGAATGAACCCTATTTCATCACTGGACACAGGAGATGCATGTCAGATTGCTAATGACGGCATCACTCTTGAACTAAACATCTCAACAAGGGTAAAAATAAATAGTAAGAAATATGCAGAAGTAATACGGATAGTTAAAAAACGTTAGGGAGAAGAGTACAAGAATAAAAGTTTATAACCTTAGCAGAAAGGAATAATTACAGCGACTTTTAAAGAACATTCTTAAATAGAGCTATCTTACAACAACAACTATGCCTCAATCCCAAACAAGTCAGGGTCGGTGATATGAACCTCATTTCTTTATGTATGCTCAACTCATATCATCATCATCACAAAAACAGCAGTTCCTTCTTCCTTGTTATGATTTGTAAACAATAGAGCTTTCTTTGAGGAAAGAGGAAAATTCCTCATCATAATACTACATTAAACAATGACATCCTACCCTAATGTACAAGTTGAAATGATTTAAGTGCTTCAAAGATAAAGAAAACATTGCATTACATTTCAAAAAGACGTGATAGCACAGCAAAAGTCTGAAAATGTTTGTATTAGCCTAGAAATCCACAGCTCCAAACAACAAACGGTTCCTTTATCACGCTCAGATGACTCATGGACTTCCATTGTTGGACCAACGTTGGAAGCTCATGAGACAGTTCTCCAAAAATTACGTCACTCCACTAGCCATATTGTTCAGAAATAGAAGTTAAGAGACTATTGTACGAGGTTCATATGATGCAACAGTAAACACTCTAACCATGGTCTTATTGATTATTGATTCAAGAAAACAAAGAAAATAATGGAATGTTATCATTGAAATAACCAGCAAAATTGCGTCCATATACAGAGAGGGAGAGACTTACATTAGAGGATCAGACTGCAATATGCCCTCTAATTGATTCAGAAGCTCCAATGGACCAGGCTCGTCCATCTAGAATTGGTTTCTAACTACAAGAGCTGTTTATTCCCCAAATGTACTCCGATTCCTAAAATTGGCTGCTGACTCCAAGACTATAAAGAAGTGGATAAAGTATTAGAGTTGCATACGGAGATATAATTTAAATTATGAGACAACTTCTAAAAGCAAACTATTTAAGGGACCTATAATTGAGGATTGGCTCGAAAACTCAGCATTCACGGTGATCCAAAATGCTCAGACTCATGAACAGTTTAGCACATATAAAAGAATAAATGAAAAAGCTACATGAAGGCGGGGTGGCAACCACATCTGTCAAAATTCCCAAAATAACAGGTACTATACAATTTAGGAACACTATTGCACCCGCTATTTATTCATTAGTTTAAGATGAACTGATACTTTAGAATTTCAATTTTTGCAACTGCAAACTAGCATAGACTGTCAGTGTTCTACACTTATCATTCATTATTAAGGAAAATATTCTTCTTTTATATAGGAACAGATTAACAGAAAACTATTGCACCTTGGTTTCAATCCAACTAGAAGAGCAACCACAGCCTAAATATTCTCCTAATGATTTAAGTTTTAAAAATTGTAAGTCAAGTAAGACTTTGAGGACAAATCAATCTCTCTGATAAAGTGAAACACAAGTACAATTTATGCCAATTTCTTCATCATACATTTCTTTTTACTACTGTGATTTACTAATTCATATAAAGTGTCATCCACTATTATAAACAATGTCCAATAAGGACGCTTATGGAATTAACAATATAGCAAAACAGAATTAATTGGATTCAATTTTCAAAAGAAAAAACTTACAAAAGTGCCTCAAGGAGAGAGTTTGTGAGCAAGATTTAAGGCTTCTGGGATTTGCACAGATGTTTCAGATGAAAGCAACGATTTTTCTGCCTCATTACAGGACATCTTCTTTCTTTATTTCTCACTGTTTATTATGGGTTTTTATTTTAAATTTGTCAAATTTGCAGGGAATGATGAGCCAAAAAACGGAGGGTAGATTTGATTTGGACGGCCCAGTTTCATAGGCCCAATAGATCCACGCCTTCCTCTTACAGCTCTAGCATTAGGTTTAGGCCTAAATTACAAAATTGACTGGTCTGCTTAAACTAATTGTATTTTTTAGCCAAAAAGTATTTGTATATATATATATAGAGTCAAAATCGCGTGGCATAGCCACTTTTATGGTTGGCTATCAAAAAGTAGCCACTATTTACAAAGTCAATGAAAATAGCCACTATTTGCTGCAACAGGGACCGGTCCCGTATAATATACGGGAGCTCTAGTGCATTTGTGTACGAACTCCAGCATATTATGTTGGACCGGTATACTTTGCTAACTCCGGTAAAATTTACGGGAGACTGGAGCACCAGTGCTCCAAACTCCAATATATTATACTGGACAATTATACTTGTTGGAACTTCCGTAAAATTTGCGGGAGTTCCAGCATAGTTATCATGGAACTCCCGTATTCTTCTTTCTTGATTAACAGAACTTTAAGTTCTCTAATCTCCTCACTTGACCTAGATAATTGCTCAGAAAAAGTACATTCCTGACGCTCTCTTTCCTTCTCCACCTTGCTGAAAGAAGCTTTGACCTCGTCTAATTCAGAAGATAAAGTTTGTTTTTGTTGCTCCAAATTATGATTGTTCTCTTGTAAATCCTTAATCTTTTTCTGAGCATTCTTCAGTTGCTCTTGCCAACTATTTGCTTTAATATCGGCTTCCCTAGCTTTCTTTTCAGCTTCAAGAATAGCTCGGTCAGCTTCACGAGCTTTCTTTTCCAAAAGAGAAATTCTTCCCATAAGTTCCGTGCCTATAAGATTAGCCTGTAAAAAATAAGAAGGAGGGTAAACATAAGTAGAAATTAAAAGGAAAATTTTTATTAAAAAGGGAGGTGGAAAGAAAAATACCTTCAGAGTATTATGAACTATGTCGTTCATTAAAGTCAAACAGCTATAACTGTCCATTTTCCTCTTCTCTACTTCCCCGGTTAAGGGTTCGAGCCAAACATCCACCCCACCTGATTTCCTCAAAAGACTTCTGTTAGTCGGAACCTCAAGTGTAACGCTCCTCATAGCCATGCTTCTATTGCTGGAACTTTCTTCCACATGACTAACAGAAGAAGAGGGAACTACAGAAGGAGGTACGGTAGAGGAGATGAAAACAGCAGTATTTATAAAGGATGAAACATGAATGGGAGGCAGAGGTTGGTAAGGAAATAGGAATGGAAATGGTAGCTGGAGTAACGCTTGAAATGATTGGAGAAACAGGAGGAACAGAAACAAAAGTTGAAAGAGGGTTTCCTCCAAAACTGGACTAAAATTACCACCCTCAAAGCCTTCAATGAAAAGGTGTTGAGTGGACTCAGGAGTATCATTCAGGATAGTTTCTTCAGCAGATATAATATTTCGAAGGTACGAGCAGGAGAAGCTTCAATATCATCCTCAGAAACTATCACACACCTCCTAGACCTAGGACGAGCTGCCAAAGAGGTATCATCATCTTCTTCAACATCAGAATCTTCTTCCAATGATTTTCTCTTTATTAGAATATCCCGTGTCCTCCCTAGAGCTAAGGGAGCATTGAGAGAAGTTCTAAGGGCAGTAGCTACTTCAGCTGACATCCCTCTATTGGCAAATCCTGATAAAAAGAAGGATATAAGCTTGGATATACAAAAAGAGAAAATTTACTCTATACAAAAATAATACTAAATGTATACCATGAGTTTTAACTCTCCAGCCGTGCTTAATAGAAATTGATTTTCAAGTACGTGCTTCCATAGGTGCGGCCTTCAGAATAGCATCTACCCAAGCACGGAAGCCAGGGACGAGTTCCACATCTCCCATGGTAGCTATCAAGAAGCAGAACAAAAATGCTTTAAAAATAAAAGATCAAAATATCAAAAATAGACACGGTAAGAAATAAAATACTTACGTGTCATGTTCCACTTCTCCGGAAAAGGCATGTTTGATCCACCCACCAAATCAATTGTGGAAACACTAACGAATCGTGTATACCAGCCAAGGTCGTTGATATCCTCAGGGTTTATCAAAACCCTCTAACCTCTCGCAGACAATGAAAAAACTCCATTATGAAAGAGTTTGGGATGGTAGAGGTGAATCGGATGAGGAAAAGTAAAATCCACATCCGCTCTGGTCGATATGAACCTTAAGCATGCCACTACTCTCCATACCAGGGGACAAATTTGAGCTAAGCAGATTTTAAAGAAACGGCAAAATTCAAGAATGACTGGGTCAATAGCAGGGGTAAAACCCAGAGTGAAAGGGTAAGTATAAACACAAGAAAAACCAGATCTATAAGAAGAAATTCTCTGGTTAGGGTTGAGAATAACTATATGAGTATTATCTTTCCAACGACAATCTTTTCGGACTATGGGGATCATCGGTTTAGTAATTAAAGAAGGATATTTATCAAATTTTTCCAATTAAAGCATTTGCTCACAAAGAGATTCTTTGTCATGCTCAAAAGATAGATCTGACGGTATAATTTCTTCTACCGTCGATTCCTGAAGGGGTTCAGTAGGTTCTTTTCCTTTAGAAGAAGATTTTTTAGATAAAGATCCTTTAGAAGAAGTACTAGAAATAGAAGGGATGGTAGAACCAGATATGCCGCCTCGTGTTGATCTTATACCACGAGAGACACTTTGCTCCACCTCTTCTGTGTCTTGCAGGAGCGTTGGGAAATTGGTCGAGAATTGAAACTTTTCTAGGGTTAGAATGTGAAGATGCCATTGTTTAACAAGTTGTTACAGAAGAAAAACAGAAGGAAGAAGTGAGGAGTCACTTGGTGAAAAGGATAACTAAAGAAGAAGAAATCGAAGGAGTATATGGAAAGCAACTGGTGAACTAGGAAAAGTAATGATGAAACGCCTATAATAAAGGTAACCATCACTTCGTGAATAGTGAAGAAAAAGGCTGCAGAACCGCAGAACTAGTGAAGAAGTGACACGTATGTGATGCATTAAATGGAAGGGACAATTGAAGCGTCAACACTAACATAGCATTTATTGTGACAAAAATTCCTTTTTTAATGAGAATCCACTTCCCAAATATTGAAATGATAAATAAATGAAAAGTGTGGAGACTATCTGTATTGGGAAAAAGTTTTTTATATATAACGTGGCAAGACACGTGGAATGGTCAAAAGGTTATTATTCCGAAAAATAATAAATAAATGCTAGGAGACAAATTAGAAAGGGGACGTAATTCAAATACGAGTCTCGTATCTGTTTAAAGCGGGTTGAAATGTAATTCTAAAGACAAAGGATATCAAGAGCAAATAGATATGAGTTCCATATCAATTCAAGACATTCAAAGGCAACGAGTTAAAGAGCATTTAAAGCACGAACCTGAAGACGAAAAGAAGTCCAAATACAATCATTAAATACCCGATACGTTGAAGAATTAGCATTTAATAAGAATGATTGTGTAACGACCTATTTAATGTCATTTATTACTCATAATTATGTCATTAAAACCTAGGTTTCATTCTTCTACCTAGCTCAACTATAAAAAGAAGAGGTTATACCAATTGTAGACACGATCAACTGTTGAAAGCCTACTGAAATACAATTTTTCTTTACTGTTCATTCTGATTATTGAAAGCCTATTACATTTTTTGGTTTCTTGATTATCAGTAACCCGATTTTTCTATTATTTTCTGATTTTAATTGAAGTTCTATATTTTGGTAAAACAATTTTAACGTCCGACAAACAGCTGACTACCAATCTTTCCGGTAATGTCCAAAAGAAGCAGTTTCCAAAAGCTTCTTTTAAATTCTTATTTGGTGTTAAGGCCGTCAATGGTTGTTGTCCCTCTTTGATTTCATTACACAAACTGTTCACTTCCATTTAATTACTTGTAGAAGTTATATATTAGCCAATTGTATCACTCCCCCACACGTACAAAGGAAGTAAGAAGAAGATTTTTATTTTAAGAGAAAAATTGTGACCTCTTCTTTTTCAACTTATACTGTTACTACTAACGTGTGATAAACTAAAAAGACAAAAAAGAAAGACAAAAACTTTACTTCTGATATAATTCATAACATATCAAAGTATTAACTTAGAATGCATGAATGATGAATCTCCAAATTTTATTTTTCCTAACGATATAAGAAAAAAAAATATATATATATATATATATATAACTACGTAAGTACTTATTTTTTCAATCAAAACATTCTTCTCAGTTTTAATTATACCTACAATTATGAGTACATGTAATCTTAATTTTTAGCAAGTTTTTGATCGCAAATGCGATTGGATTATAAATCTAATTTATTAAGATCATTTAAGGACGTGTTTAATTTTGTATCACCTATCTTTATCTTGGGGAGATGTCAAACATTTAGAGCCATATAATAATACTGCTATATATTGCAACTAAGATTTCCCCCATTATTAATGACAAAGGAAAAAATGCAGAACGATTAGACAGTGTTCCTGTTATTGCCCCAGAAGTTTCGCAATCCAGCTAAACAATCTAACCTTGTGCTTTGTCAAATTTGTTTTACGCACGCCTATTAAGAGAATATTAAATTCTATACAAATATACCTACTATGACTAAATTACCCCTAATTAAACATTTAATGTGAGGAGTAACAAATTTTTTTAGGGATATGTATATAGAGGTTATTTTGTAAAAAAAAATTGAATTCTTTCTTAATTACATAACTGGACACTTATTTTGAAACAAAATAAAAGAGAAAATTAGACTGAACCGGAACGAATATATAGTTAGTCCATGACCTCTATAAATATATTGCACCTTATTTGGCTTCACTTCGACATAAAAAGACGTCATAGAATAGTTTAATTCAAAGCCATGAGAAGGAGAGTTTCTGATATTTTAGTATCCAATTGGAACTTTTTGTGGGCAATGAATATCACCATTTTCAAGTTGTTACAATTTCTAGGTTATTTCAATACAATATTTAAAGGCAGTTTATTCCCTTCTCTCCTCTTACTCTTCTTGTCAGCAATTTTTAGTGTGTTGCTGATATTTGTTGCACTTGTTTTTGACATGGTTGCCAAATTTCGAAGCAATTCAGACTCAAATGTTATTATTCACTTGAAGACCTGCAAAGGACGTGGCATTTGTTGGCATGCTTACCCAGATTGCTACATCGTCTATGATTGAATAAAATATAAACCAGATATTAAAATTATATATACTCCACTTTTTATGTATCAATTTAATTAATTACAAGTTCGCAGCATACATAAATGGCATCGCCAGTTTTTTGTCATTTTATTTTTATCCTTTTGAGCCTGTAACTTGTTAAAATGTACTATAAATGGGCATTATTTTTCAACCGTGCCTTCCATTTAGCTTTATAAATTGCACTTCACAGTCACACTATTGGATACTAGATAGTAATTTTTTGTTCTGGATTCTTCTTTACCTTAGCCATATAAAACTGATGTACATCTACATGTGTAAAGATTTTTCTTATTCTTATGATGTTATTTGTGTATACCGGTAAAATTGAGGATAGAGTTATTCTCAAATTTTCATTGTGAAACAAGGAATAACTTTACTTGTTAGTGGCTTTGGTGAGCCCGGAGATACCCATAGATCTGAACCACGAACGGAGGAATGATATAACTGATCTCGAGCACGGTTCAACCCGGAGGGAATCAAGCTCGAGTGAGATGAAGAATCGAGGGTGAAGGAGAGGTTGTTGAAGGAGACAAACCAGAAGCTGAAATATCCGCCATCAAACAAATATTGTGGCGCAAACCACGCTCAGTTGGCTACGAATTTTATTTTTGTGGGAAAGAAGGAAGGATTTTTTTTTTTACTTCATTTAGACTTATGCTAGGGTTAAATCGGCCTCTCTACTATATAAAGAGGAGGGCCTCTTCATTTTTTAGGACTCACTTTTTCATGCATAACATGGCAATAAATATTACTTTAGCTCTCAACAGTTATTTTAAGTGCTCTTAAGTTATATACTCGTTTTTTCGGATCAGAGCTCTAACTCCAGGGCTCAATCGAGATCGATCATTGGCATCTAAGTTAAACGGAA
The DNA here is from genome assembly GCA_032618575.1 of Nicotiana noctiflora. Classification (NCBI taxonomy): domain Eukaryota; kingdom Viridiplantae; phylum Streptophyta; class Magnoliopsida; order Solanales; family Solanaceae; genus Nicotiana; species Nicotiana noctiflora. The sequence continues at coordinate 25,401 of JASVEL010013387.1, forward strand.
GGCTTAATTATTGCGTCACTTTTGTTTGATCATTCCACCTTATTTCAATTCAACTATTTACCGTTCTTTGATCATTTGTGTTAATTAATTAAATCTGTTAATTAATTAAATCACATATTCCTTAAAACACGTAGAAATTTAATTATTATCTATTTTAAGGGTAATGATGTATTCTAGGTCGGGCCGGGACCAAAATGGGCTGCGGTAAATGTGCATGGACTTAGCAGTCCTGGCCTTCACGATCACGGGCTTTATGGGCTCAACGGGTGGAACCAGCCATGACGGGCCTAAGCCCACATGGTCCTGGGCTAAATGGGTCGGGCTCGCGGGTCCATACGGGTCTAACGGACTTTTTATTTTTTGGCTATTTTAAAAAAAAAATTATTTAAGGAAATTTCTTGTAAATCATGTATGTATACTAATAGAAATTACTCTTATATATGGCTATACAAAAACAAGTAGTATATATAATATAGAAATCTATTTATTAAAGTACTTGAAAAAAAAAGTAAAACAATAAACAATAGTAAAACTAAATTATCATGCATAATAAATTAATAACAAAGTAAAGAATTAAGCATAAATACGTCTAATAAATTTGAAATAACATAAATCGTCGAAAAATCTTAAAGATAAATTTTCGGATAAATACGCTCAAGACAATACTTTATATGCCTCCTTAAAATGTACGTGGTACACCCTAAACGAAGATTTAAGACTCTTCCAGTTCTTGCACTTTAATATTTGGCATTCTTCATTTTTTTCAAGCACTTCAAAGTGTTGTGAAACAAATAAACGCACTCTTTCCGAACGAGGCATGGTTTAACTTGAAAATTGAGATTGAGACTTGAACCTTAAAAATTGGAGATTGAGAGAAATTTAGATTGAGAAATGAGTATTGAGTATTGAAATGAAGAATATGGAGTGGGTATTTATAATTTTAGAGAAGGTTAGTTTTACAAAAGGCTATTTGTGCAATATGACCGCTGGCAATGGTCATTGGGGGTGGGGGCCTCCGTTCGAGGACGAACGGTTGTTTTAGATGTGGAGAATGTGACGACCCAAAGGGTCATCACTTGTTTTATTAATCATTTCAAGCTTCTGAGGTCTTGAAAACCTCATTTATAGTTGCCTCGATTTGCGTGCACAGTTCGGGCACGAAGCTGGAAAATTTTTATGTTGAAATATGTGAACAATGTGAAAATTTTGAGGAATTTTGATATTAATATTGATATGGTTGACTTTGGTCAACATTTTTGATAAACGGACCCGAAACCGTGATTTGACAGTCTCAGAAAATCCGTAGAAAAATATGGAACTTGGGCGTATGCCCGAATTGAAATCCGAGGTCTAGAACCCCGGTAAAAGAATTTTTCTGTTAAATTGTTTCCTGAAAATGATTAAGGAAAAGGAAACTGAAATTTGGTTAAAAGTGGTGATATCGGGCTCGTATTTTGATTCCGACGCCCGGTACAGGTCATATATGTTGGTTAAGCGCTTCCTGTAAAGTTTGGTTGAAAACGGACGTCGTTTGACGTGTTTCGGCCTTAAATTGGATATTTTGAAAGTTATGAAATTTTGAAAGAATTCTTGAGTTTTTAGGCTCAATTCATTAATTTTGATGTTATTTTAGCGATTTGATCGCGCGAGCAAGTTCGTATGATGTTTTTGAGTTAGTGTGCATATTTGGTTTGGAGCCCGAGGGCTCGGGAGTGTTTCGGCGGTGGTTCGAGGTGTTTTTGGACTTAGGAAACTGGCAGATTTTCTGCAATTTTTACACAGACATTTTACTCTACGCGATCGCGGCCTTGTACACGCGATCGCACCGCCTTGTCAAATTACTCAACGCGATCGCAGCTGTCTGCACGCGATCGCGAAGTTTTCTGTCCTTCTTCAACGCGATCGCAGCCGTCTGCACGTGATCGCGTAGTACAAAAGACCACCCCAGTGAATTTCTTCTACGCGATCGCAACATTATCCACGCGATCGCATAGGTCTGAACAATTGCCTTCCGCGATCGCGTCCCTGTTTACGTGATCGCGTAGAACAAATTATTTGCCCAGTGATTTAATTCCCAAAACAGAACAGAAACGGGAACTTCAACCCATTTCATAAACTCTCTCTTCTCCAACACCAATTCTTGGCGATTCTTGGGCGATTTTCATCAAACTTCTTGGGTAAGTGATTCTTGACTCGTTTTCTTCATTTTCCATCAATATTATTTGGATTCCTAGGCCTAAATATGTGTAAATGGGTAGAAAAATTGAGAAATGAGTTTAGTAAGGGTTTTCAAAGAATTTGCGATCTAGACCTCGTTTTGGGGTCGAACTTAAGAACAAATTGTATATTTGAACTCATGGATGATTGGGTGAATTTATTTTGGTCCGAAACTCGAGTTTCAATTATGTGGGCCTGGGTCGATTTTTACTATTCCGGGCAGAATGTTGTAAAAATTATATTTAGCCTTATGAACTAGTTTGTTAAGTAGAATTGATGATATTAAGTCAATTGTGTATAGATACGATTGGATTGGAGCTGAATTTGAAAGGAAAAGGCATTGCTACGGATTGAGTTGTTCGTAAACATTCGAGGTAAGTGTTTATTCTATCCTAGCTTGAGGGAATAGGAATTGAGTTTATGTGTAAATTGTGATATGTGGAGTCCGACGTATAGGCATGGTGACGAGTATTTATACGTTGGGGGGTCGAGCATGACTGTGAGTCTTAAAAATGGATTAACAGAGGTAAATTGTTGATTCATTATCATTTATTGGTTTTATACTGGTAAAATACATATAGAGTATTGAATAAAGAGTTATTGGTATTACACCGGTAACAGAGGTAAATTGTTGATTCATTATCGTTTATTGGTTTTATACCGGTAAAGTACAAATAAATTGTTGATTAAGAGTTATTCTTATTAATCCTAAGTGATTATGTGAAGGGAAATTATTATTGGTTTTATACCGGTAAAGTACATATAAATTATTGATTAAGAGTTATTGGTATCACACCGGTAACGAAGATAAATTATTGATTCATTGTAATTTATTGGTTTTATACTGGTAAAGTACATATAAATTGTTGATTAAGAGTTATTGGTATTACACCGGTAACGGGGATGTATCGTTGATTTAGTGTCATTTAGTGGTTTTACACCGGTAATATAAATATTGTTGAAGTGAAGATTATTGGTTTAATACCGGTAATATTTTTATACATTCACTGTTGATCAGAGATTATTGTCTTATTGCAGGTAATATTTATTAAAGAATTGGGATTGTGTGGCGCGCCGACCACTTATATATTAAAGAATTGGGATCGTGTGGCACGCCGACCACAAAGTGATTTGAATCTTGGCATTGCCATAGTTGCCGATAGCCTATCAATACATTTGGGAGCGGGTGGTACGCCTACCACAAGATATGAAAAGCCTATTAATACATTTGGGAGCGGGTGGTACACCTACCACAAGATATGAAAAGCCTATGGTTACGTTTGGGAGCGGGTGGTACGCCTACCACAAGATATGAACTGAAAAATGAATTGAGACATGAAAGTAAGATTTGATATGAAATGAAAAATGAATTGAGACATAAAAGTAAGATTTGTTCCGTTGACCAGATTACTCCGGATATTGTGAGTTATTGATTGTTATTTCAGAATCGATTCTTTCCTTATAAACGTTCGATAATGTTTTCTGCTTTTGTATATGTATATATATTTCAACTGTACAGGTTTATGTGGGTGACTGGCCTTAGTCTCGTCACTACTTCCCCGGGATAGGCCAGGCACTTACCAGCACATGGGGTGGTTGTGCTGATACTACACTCTGCGCTCTTTTTGTGCAGATACGGGTTACGGATAGCAGCAGCAGCAGTAGCACGATTGTGGATATTCCGACTACTGAGACTACGAGGTAGCCTTGCAGGCGTCCGCAGGACACGTTGTCTCTTCTATCTATGTATTTCATTCTGTTACCTTATGTATTCGAGATAAACAGCTTATATTTCTTTCAGACGATTATGTGTATTATTCTTAGAAGTTCATGAGTATTGTGACACCAGTCTTGGGTAGTGTATCATATTTGGGTTTTCCTTAACATATTTGATAAAATTGACTAAGTCTTCCGCTAAGTTTAATTATTTCGTTGTAATTCCATGATTTTATTTAAAGTTTTAAAAAGAGATTTGTAACTAATGAAAAAATGTAAGTGACAGATGGCTTGCCTAGCTTCCACTAGTAGGCGCCATCATGACTCCCGATGGTGGGAAATTCGGGTCGTGACAAGTTGGTATCGGAGCACTAGGTTGCACAGGTCTTACAACTCACGAACAACCTTAGTAGAGTCTGAGGGATCTGTACGGAGACGTCTGTATTTATCCCCCAGAGGTTACAGAGTTAGGAAAATATTCCCTTCATTCTTTCCTATTGTGCGAGTTTGTTCTTCAAATGTTAAGTTGAATTTCTACTCTTGTCTTCCCACGAACGGCGAAGGCATGTACTGCTTCTTCAGCCGACAATGGCACAGGCTGGTGATAGATCAACAATGCCTTCAGAAGTTTTATGGAGTTTCGGATAAGTTTCACCAAACTCTTCGCTATCTCCTTCAGTGGTGCATCTTTTGAGAACACAAGGTAATTTATTGACTGTTGCTATGAGATATTGCAGAACGCGGGAATAGTTGAAAGCGAGAGGGTTGATTTTACTGTGTTTCGGGTAGCGAGTAAAGTAGTGGAAACATAATGTATTTACTAACCGGCTGTGGTTTTAATGGACCTTGACATCTGGATGATTTATTTGAAGCTGTGAAGGATAATTATTGTGGACTATCAGATGTTGTGACTTTGACTTATAGCCAAAAGGGGAAATCCACTATTAGTGAATGGATCGGATGGCCATGTGTTATGTCAGTTTTGGCTTGGAATGTATATATATGGTATGGAAAGGTCCCCCAAATAAATTATGCATATTTGAGGCTTAGTACTCTGCAGGGGGTAAGAATCAGCCCAAAGAATAATAAAGAGTATATGAGCAAATAGGGTAGTTCAACAGTGTCAAGCTAGCATAGCAAAAGAGGTAATTGGTCGTCAATGTTTGTGACAAGCCTATGAATAGGGCAGACCGGCCAATGCGACATTACCTACTCAACCCTATTTGTAGAAATGTTTTGGAAGAGTTTACCTCCCTGACTCTTTGAAAGGTAGGGTATGTATGGTCTGAACGATCATGCCATGTTATTATGACAGTGTCCAAATATGTCGTCATGTCCAATAAGTTAGTTGAGCCTCAAAGGAGTTGTTATGAATGTGGCAGGTTGGAGAAATATAATTTACGAAGGCACTCAAGCTACGTGCCCATTGCAGTCAATACTTAGCTCACATGACCAGCCAGAGTTAGAGGTCAGGATGTTTGAGGCGGAGGTGAGACTCCTAGAGGTGGAGATCTAGTTGTTGACATAATTTCTATGGTGTGACTGAGGTCACTACACCGGATGATGTTATCACATGTACAATTCTGATTGTTATAAAAGGAATATTTTTCCTCAATTTGATTTGATCTTTGAAGAATTGAGGCAAGTCCTCTTAATATGCTCCGCTCGTGAGTGAGCTTCGTAATCATCAAATCTACTTATGTGAATACTCACGTTGTGCTATTAAATGGAGATAATTATCTCTATTATTATGTATTGGTCACTAGGAATATTGATGAGCTCAAAAGTGACTTTATATTAATTATTACAATGGGAATTGATGTAATTCCTGAAATAATTATTTTCAATGGTTAAATTGTATACCCTGTCGGCGTGAGGGTTCTTTTATGCCGTGATACTCTTTGACGGACTATAGTTGAAAAGAAGAAAGAAAGGAAATGAAAAACATCGGTGGCACAATGTGCAAATACTTGTGATTTAGAGTGGAGGATGAGATCCTCAAAATTTTTGTATAGCGTGAAAATATTTGTTTTAAAAATCGAGCTGCAAGCTGCGGTGAATATTATATGAGGACAAGGTCCTGGTGGTGAAGAGTTTGTGTTTAAAATTTTCCCTTTCTAGAAATAAAAATCTAGCATAATATCCTAAATTTGAGCCATGCCTGTTAGGATTATTTGACAATCCTTGCATAGTTTCTATTCATATTTAGCCATTTCTATTTTGTGACCGTTGAGTTCTAGACTTTGAGATGAGCACCAGGTAAGGATAAATATGACTCATTAATTCGGGAAAGTAATCATGAGGTTTCCATACCTCATTGTGAGTAAAGTGGGAGTTTTGGAATAAGATATTTGATAACAGGGTTAATTGACAATGTTGTAATTTAAGAACAACTCTTATGGCCAGACTTCAGAGTCATGGATATATGCATACGCATGAGGTGTTCGTGCCTTATTTAGACTTGTTCGTTGTAATCTTCATTGTTTCCATATTGACCTACTCCTGCAGTCATGAGGAGCATGCGCAACATCTCAGAGTGACTTTGCAGACTCTGAAAGATAGCCAACTATATGCAAAATTTTCAAAGTGTGAATTTTGGCTAAGTTCAGTTGCATTCCTGGGTCATATTGTGATGGCAGCAGGTATTCAGGTTGATCCGAAGAAGATTGAGGCAGTCAAGAACTGGCCTAGACCGACATCAGCCACAGATATTCGGAGTTTCTTGGGATTAGCGAGTTATTATCGCCGATTCGTAGAGGGGTTTTCATCTAATGCAACCCCACTGACCAGATTGACACAGAAAGGTGTTCAATTTGAATGGTCCGATGGATGTGAGGCGTGCTTTCAAAAGCTCAAGACAGCCTTGACCACAGCACCGGTATTGGTTTTACCCACAGGTATGAGACCTTATACTGTTTATTGTGATGCTTCCCGTATTGGACTTGGTGCAATGTTAATGCAGGATGGCAAGGTTATTGCCTATACTTCGAGGCAGTTGAAGATTCATGAAAAGAACTATCCAGTGCATGATCTAGAATTGGCGGCGATTATTCACGCATTGAAGATCTGGAGGCAGTATACACCGATCATAAGAGTGTTCAGTATTTGTATAAACAAAAAGAGGTGAATTTGAGGCAGAGAAGGTGGATGGAATTGCTGAAAGATTATGATGTCACCATTTTATATCATCCAGGAAAAACAAAACGTGGTGGCCGACGCTTTGAGTAGGAAGTTAGCCAGTATGGACAGTCTTGCTTATATTCGAGTCAATCAGAGGCCACTTGCTTTGGATGTTCAGTCCTTAGCCAACCGATTTGTGAGGTTGGATATTTTTTTTCCTAGTCGAGTACTATCCCCAGACGGATGGTTAGTCCGAGAAAACTATTCAGATACCTGAAGATATGCTTCGGGCGTGTGTTATTGATTTTGGAGGTTCGTGGGATCAATTCCTGCCGTTGGCAGAGTTTGCTTATAATAATAGTTATCAATCGAGCATCCGGATGGCTCCTTATGAAGCATTGTATGGTAGGCGGTGTCGTTCTCCGGTTGGATGGTTTGAACCGGGAGAAGCTCGGTTATTGGGTACGGATTTAGTTCAGGAGGCCTTAGATAAGGTCAAGATTATTCAAGATAGGCTTCGCACAGCTCAGTCCAGGACAAAAGAGCTATGCAGATCGCAAGGTTCGAGATATAGCTTTCATGATTGGGGAGCGAGTATTGCTCCGAGTGTCGCCTATGAAGGGCGTAATGAGATTTGGAAAGAAGGGCAAACTTAGCCCTAGGTTTATTGGGCCATTCGAGATTCTTGATCGTGTGGGAGAGGTGGCATATAAACTTGCCTTGCCACCTAGCTTATCAGCTGTACATCCAGTGTTTCATGTGTCCATGCTCCAAAAATATCACGGCGATCCATCGCACGTGTTATATTTCAGCACTGTCCAGCTGGACAAGGATCTATCTTACGAGGAGGAGCCGGTAGCTATTCTAGACCGGCAGGTCCGACAGTTTAGGTCGAAGAGTTTTCCTTCGTGCCTGTTTATGGAGAGGTCAGCCTCCTGAGGCATCGACCTAGGAGTCCAAGTCTGATATGTAGAGCCATTACCCATATTTGTTCCCCGACTCAGGTACTTCTTTCTTTTGTCCGTTCGAGGACGAACGATTATTTTAGAGGTGGAGAATGTGACGACCCAAAGGGTTATCACTTGTTTTATTAATTATTTCGTGCTTCTGAGGCCTTGAAAACCTCATTCTATGTTGCCTCGATTTACGTTCACAATCCCGGCATGTAGCCAAAAAGTTTTTGTGATAGAAAATATGAATTCTATGAGAAATTTTGATATTAATATTGATATGATTGACTTTACTCAACATTTTTGGTAAACGGACCCGGATCCGTGATTTGACGGTCTCAGAAAATCCATAGAAAAATATGGAACTTGGGCGTATGCCCGAAATTGAAATCCGAGGTCTAGAACCCCGGTAAAAGAATTTTTCTGTTAAATTGTTTTCTGAAAATGTTTAAGGAAAATGAAACTGAATTTTGATTAAAAAGTACTGGTATCGGGCTCGTATTTTGGTTCCGACGCCCGGTACAGGTCATATATGTTGGTTAAGTGCTTCCTATAAAGTTTGGTTGAAAACGGACGTCGTTTGACGTGTTTCGGCCTTAAATTGGAAATTTTGAAAGTTATGAAATTTTGAAAGAATTCTTGAGTTTTTAGGCTCAATTCATTGATTTTGATGTTATTTTGGCGATTTGATCGCGCGAGCAAGTTCGTATGATGTTTTTGAGTCAGTATACATGATTGGTTTGAATCCCCGAGGGGCTCGGGAGTGTTTCGGAGGTGGTTCGGGTGTTTTTGGACTTAGGAAACTGGCAGATTTTCTGCAATTTTTACACAGAAGCATTACTCTATGCGATCGCGGACTTGATCACGTGATCGCACTGCCTTGTCAAATTACTCAACGCGATCGCAGCCTGCTACACGCGATCGCGTAGCTTCCTGTTCTTCTTCAACGTGATCGCGACCCTGTTCACGCGATCGCGTAGTACAAAAGACCACCCCGGTGAATTTCTTCTACGCGATCGCAGCATTGTCCACGCGATCGCGTAGGTCTGAACAATTGCCTTCTGTGATCGCGTCCCTCTTCACGTGATCGCGTAGAACAAATTATTTGCCCAGTGATTTAATTCCCAAAACAGAACAGAAACGGGAACTTCAACCCATTTCATAAACTCTCTTTTCTCCAACACCAATTCTTGGGCGATTTTCATCAAACTTCTTGGGTAAGTGATTCTTGACTCGTTTTCTTAATTTTTATTCAGAGTCGCCACTTGGGAAAATAATGGTGTCCCAAGTCACCGGTTTAATCCCGAACCGAGGAAATTTATGACTCTGTATATAGTCTGCGAAACTAGAAACCTGGATAAGGAATTCCGTTAACCCGGGAGAAGGTGTTAGGCACTCCCGGATTCCGTGGTTCTAGCACGGTCGCTCAACTGCAATTTTTGCTTTTATCTGATTTCTTTATATATTTTAACTATGTGCTTTTAATGTTCCGCTTTTCAATTTTAGAAGAATTGCGACGTCACGAAAACACGTTTCGAGTCACACCGCAACCAGTACGCCTGTGACTTTCATGTATTTCAGTTTCGCCGAGAGTAAGATTTGGGTCACATAAATGCGCACCCGTATTTAGGAAAGTATTTTATTAAAGTCGTGCCTAAAGATTCTCCGTCTTTATTAACTTTGGGAAAGACCGTGAAATTTACTAAACGGTCCTACCAAATCTACATGTTTTACAACAATTTATTTGAGGGCCCCGCAATTGTGTATCAGTGTGGCGAGGCTCATCTCACTTTTATTAAAAGTCAATCCTAACATAACTATGATTTTCTATTTATTTTATCTATTGGTTTTAAATTGAAAAATGGAATTTTATTACTTGCAATTAACAACCCAAACGAGTAAGCTATGTATTCTAGATCTCGGCCATTTTTATTAGCATTCAAAGCCCAATCTAAAGTCTTATGCAAAATAAAACAAAAAAAAAAAACCAATCAAGTATACTGTATTTGACGTCCAGCATTGCTGGTATAAGAACGTGCTGTTTTCATTTTTTTAGTATTCAATTCATTTGCAAAAAAAACTGTGTTTCTCACTAACTTTTCTTGTTTAGAATAAATTTACAAGATATCTATTTCTTATCCTTGTTTGAAAATCAATGCATATCGTGAGTGACAATAAACAGAAACAGAGATGGAAATAACACATTTTTTATTTGCCAATTTCACTTCTAGTAGCTATCACTGAAATCACCATTTACATATATATATATATAAATCACCATTTACATATATATATATATATATATAATTCTATTAAGTACTTAACTACCAAATTAAACAAAACCTATGCTACTAATTTAACTATTTAAGGCCCGTCACTTTAAACCAATAACCTCTTTAATTACACTTCAAATAACCTAAACACAAACTATACAAACAAGACACTAACTACATCCGTATACAAAACAGCACAATGCAACGGTCACCATATCAATTAAACTACAGCAGTCCATGTTCAACGCATATACAATGATATATGAAGGTATTAACTATGGTATTAATACAATTCTCTATTCATATGAACTGCTCTTCATGTCAGCCCATTTTTCTCAAAGTTATACTTCATAATCAACATGGTTACAAAAGAGTGTACCTGAATGTGAACAACACAGGAAGAATGAAAGAGGAAGGTCAGCAGCAGGCAGTTAACACAACAATGCAGCAATAGAACAACAAACTTAAACCAACCAGCAAGAACAATCTCTTCTAGAATATACTTTCAAAGACCAACTCGGATTCAATTGAAGAACCACACAACAACAACCAACCACCAGTAGATACGATTGAAGTTTGCGACACAAGAATATCAAAGACCAATTGCAAGTAGAACTAGAAAAAAAGATCAGCAGTGGAATAACAACACTTTCTGATTTTCTTTTAAAACCCCTAAGAAGAAAAAGCTTGAAGCTTCAAAGAAAATAGTTGTTACTTCCAACAAAGACCTCACTATCAGCTTTCAGCTTTCAGAATTCCTGAAATATTAGTTCTCACTGTATCTCTCCTTCTCTATTTCAGAATGCCTCCCAAATGTCTATCTCTCAATTCCAGACCTCTCTCTCAGTGTATATGTATATCCTTACTGTGTGTGTTTGTTCCCCCCTGTATTTCTCTTAAACTCCCAAAATCTGGCCAACCCTCAATGAAACAGTAACAAGCACACTTAGGAAATTTTCCTTCCTATCTCTCTGTATGTCTCTGTTTTTCTCTTCTCTCACAGGCTCTTACAGTGTTTATGAGTGTATATCAGTATATACTCAGTGTATTTTCTCTATTCAACTTGATGCTCTCAATTTTCAGAATGTATTCAAAGCTTAAGGCTTTTTCTTTTTTAGACCTCTCTCTGTTAGTATTCTCTTCCGTCAGTACTTTGTGAGTGTCTATGTCTTCTTATAGCCTTCAAACTCAACACAAGCCTATTTTTTATTTGTTTCAGATCTATCTAACCCCTGTTATTCCCCTTTTTAGTTGTCTAAGTATGATTTCAACTATTTAAAACTCTAAAGTGCAGAAAAAATGGTAGAAAATCCTGCTGTCCAGCAAGTCCTAATACTCTTCCATGTGCATTGCATATTAAACTAAGACTAATTCCTGGCCTTCACTACTTTGTGTCCCTGATATAGCATAATTCAACATGCCCTAATGATTCATATATGCTCAAAGTGACATTCCACTAATTCTGAAATTCTATAACTAAATTTAATTCATCTTAAGCCTCTAACAGCTATATCCAATCTCACAGCTTACTCAGAATCTAAAATCAAACAACCAAATGATCCCACAAAATAGAAATCCTCAAATCAATTTTATTCTAATAGCAATGACCCAATGACCCACTGCCGGGATTTCAAACAACAACTTCGCGAATTTATACGACGACGTTCGTTAAATCGACCACAACATGTATAATCTATAACTAATCGATCAGTCATGTTCAAACATATCTCGGCCAATGCCGTACAAATACGAAGCTAACTATTCGACGACGCTAATCGACGCGAATACGTATTCTATAACTAACATATTCACACAAACAAATCAGAAACAACAAATGACCAAATAAAAGGCCGGATGAAGAAGAAGAAAGAAAAGTTAAAATTAAACACAAAATTAAACAAATGAACAACTACAACTAAACAAAGAGTAAAACAGTAACAAGAAATCAAATACCTTAAGAAAGGAATCGGAATTCGAACGGATATGGGCCAATTCGGACTCGAGTTGGCATTTCTGGAGTCAAAAAGACTCTAATTGGAACGTTTTCAAATGAAAACGTCCCAATTAAAGTCTATTAGACTTCCATTGACGAAACTCCCTAATTTTGAATATTAGGGTTCTTGGGCTCGGATTTGGGGTTCGAGTATTTCCGGTCAATTCGAGTGAAACTAAGGGTGGTAAGTGTGTAAGGGAGGTCATAGGAGTGTTCGGGGTGAGTTTGGAGTGGTTTGGCATGGTTTTGGTTTTAACTCGAATCTTTGATTGAAGATTCGAGACATTCGGGGATGATTCGAGGTTAACAGACCACAGATTTGTGTAGAGGGGGTTTAGGGGGAGCTATGGTGTTAATTTGGTGGTCATTGGCCTATCGGAACCGCCGTGAGGCGATTTCCGGTAGGCGGTGGACGGTGGTTCGACGGTGGTATTTCATCGTCTCCGAGGGAGGCGAAGAAAGGGTCTGGGAGAATGAAAGCGGGTATGGGGTATTGGGGTTCTTTGGTATAGTTAAAATGCAAGATTTAATTTCGGCCGTTGGATCAAACTTGATCAACGGCCTAGATTATTCTCTTAGGTGTCAAACGCCGTCGTTTGATTAAGTTGGGGCCTGGGTATATTTGGGGAATTAATTGATTAATCATGAGAATCCAACGGCTCAGATCGAACCTTCAATTTAAACGGGGTCATTTGGGATTGGGCAGATCGGGTCAGTTGGATGGGTAACGGGTATTGGGCCGGTTTTCAGGAGGGTTCGTTTGGGCTGGGAGGTGGTTTGGCCCAAATCTGATTTCCCTATCTCTTTATTTCCTAAAACTAGACCTATATATATATATATATATATATATATATATATATATATATATATATATATATATATATATATATATATATATATATATATATATATATATATATATATATATATATATATATATATATATATATATATATATATATATATATATATATATATATATATATATATATATATATATATATATATATATATATATATATAGATTAACTTGTAACACATTAATTTTTTTTTTACTAACAATTAACATACATAATTAAATACCAAATCACACAATTGTACATTAAATGACACAAAGGCAATAAATACGTATTTTTGCAATTTTCTTTTCTTTAAAATTAAACACGGTTTAGTTAATTCCTAAACGCACAATTGAACTCCGAAATGCGCGCGCACGACATATATTTTTGTATATTTTTTATTAATTTTAAACAAATAAACACGCACAGATAAATAAAAATAACACAAAATCCACAAAAAATCACACACAACACAAAACTATTTTGAACAGAAACGGGAACTTCAACCCATTTCATAAACTCTCTCTTCTCCAACACCAATTCTTGGCGATTCTTGGGCGATTTTCATCAAACTTCTTGGGTAAGTGATTCTTGACTCGTTTTCTTCATTTTCCATCAATATTATTTGGATTCCTAGGCCTAAATATGTGTAAATGGGTAGAAAAATTGAGAAATGAGTTTAGTAAGGGTTTTCAAAGAATTTGTGATCTAGACCTCGTTTTGGGATCGAACTTTTGTGAATTTGGTATGTACGGACTCGTGGCGAGACGAGAATTCCGGAAATATGAATTTCAAAATTTTTCGAGATGTGGGCCCGAGGTCGATTTTCACTATTCCGGGCAGAATGTTGTAAAAATTATATTTAGCCTTATGAACTAGTTTGTTAAGTAGAATTGATGATATTAAGTCAATTGTGTATAGATACGATTGGATTGGAGCTGAATTTGAAAGGAAAAGGCATTGCTACGGATTGAGTTGTTTGTAAACATTCGAGGTAAGTGTTTGTTCTATCCTAGCTTGAGGGAATAGGAATTGAGTTTATGTGTAAATTGTGATATGTGGAGTCCGACGTATAGGCATGGTGACGAGTATCTATACGTTGGGGGTCGAGCATGACCGTGAGTCTTAAAATTGGATTAAATTCTTATTAATCCTAAGTGATTATGTGAAGGAAATTATTATTGGTTTTATACCGGTAAAATACATATAGAGTATTGAATAAAGAGTTATTGGTATTACATCGGTAACAGAGGTAAATTGTTGATTCATTATCATTTATTGGTTTTATACCGGTAAAGCATGATCGTGAGTCTTAAAAATGTATTAAATTCTTATTAATCCTAAGTGATTTTGTGAAGGGAGATCATTTATTGGTTTTATACCGGTAAAGTACATATAAATTGTTGATTAAGAGTTATTGGTATCACACCGGTAACAGAGGTAAATTGTTGATTCATTATCATTTATTGGTTTTATGCCGGTAAAGTACATATAAATTGTTGATTAAGAGTTATTGGTATTACACCGGTAACGGGGATGTATCGTTGATTTATTGTCATTTAGTGGTTTTACACCGATAATATAAATATTGTTGAAGTGAAGATTATTGGTTTAATACTGGTAATACTTTTATACATTCACTGTTGATCAGAGATTATTGGCTTATTTCCGGTAATATTTATTAAAGAATTGGGATCGTGTGGCGCGCCGACCACTTATATATTAAAGAATTGGGATCGTGTGGCACGCCGACCACAAAGTGATTTGAATCTTGGCATTGGCCATAGTTGCCGGTAGCCTATTGATACATTTGGGAGCGGGTGGTACGCCTACCACAAGATATGAAAAGCCTATGGTTACGTTTGGGAGCGGGTGGTACGCCTACTACCACAAGATATGAAAAGCCTATGGTTACGTTTGGGAGCGGGTGGCACGCCTACCACAAGATATGAACTGAAAAATGAATTGAGACATGAAAGTAAGATTTGTTCCATTGACCATATTACTCTGGATATTGTGAGTTATTGACTGTTATTTCCGAGCAGATTCTTTCCTTATAAACGTTCGATAACGTTTTCTGCTGTTGTATATGTATATATATTTCAACTGTACAGGGTTATGTGGGGTGACTGACCTTAGTCTCGTCACTACTTCGTCGGGATAGGCCAGGCACTTACCAGCACATGGGGTCGGTTGTGCTAATACTACACTCTGCGCTCTTTTTGCGCAGAAACAGGTTATGGACAGCAGCAGCGGCAGTAGCACGATTGTGAATATTCTGACTATTGAGACTACGAGGTAGCCTTGCAGGCGTCCGCAGGACCCGTTGTCTCTTCTATCTATGTATTTCATTCTGTTATCTCATGTATTTGGGATAAACAACTTATATTTCTTTCAGACAATTATGTGTATTATTCTTAGAAGTTCGTGAGTATTGTGACACCAGTCTTGGGTAGTGTATCATGTTTGGGTTTTCTGAATCATATTGGATAAAATTGACTAAGTCTCCCGCTAAGTTTAATTATTTCGCTGTAATTATATGATTTTATTTAAGTCTTAAGAAGAGAGTGGTAACTAATAAAAAATCTAAGTAACAGTTGGCTTGCCTAGCATCCACTAGTAGGCGCCATCATGACTCCCGATGGTGGAAAATCCGGGTCGTGACATATATATATAGTGATATATATATATATATATATATATATATATATATATATTCAAATATAATTTCTTGTAGTATATATGATATGTTATGTATATATATTATAGCTTATAAATAATTGCAAGTTAAAGACAAAAAAAATATTGCAAAGAGATATTCAAAGGAATGTCTTCTAATTTTTATGACCAAAAATGGCATATTTTTCTTAGTCTTCTTCCCCCAATGGAATGAGTACACTAAGGTGCTAATACCAACATTAAAAGGAAAAAAAACTAAAAATGATGTGCCAAAGTACAAGTTACACCATAATTTACATTGTATCTCTAACAAATCTCATAAATCCTTCAAGGTTCGGAGGAGGTTCCGTTGGTGGTGGCGGAAAAAAAGCTTGTTCGTCACCACTTTCGGGCAAAGCAGCATCCTTCGCAAGTTCCACTATCATTTCTTCATAAGCTTCGTCTATCTCCGGTTGTGATTCTGCAAGTCCAAAGTTTCTTCTTTTCAAACAGATCTAATCTCTAAATAGTACTCATTTTTCCAAGCTCTCCCTCATAGACGCTTTATGATCACCTATTTGAAGTCTTGCTTGACTGAAAGCGCGCTCTTAACTGTTGCGCGAGGCCAACTTTTATAAGTAGGATTAAAAACTTTTCTAATATAATGCACAAAATTCGGGTTAGAAGGAAAAGTATAGGGTAAACACATAACGGTAACCATCTTTGCTAATTCTTCACGATCTTTATTAGGATCGTAATATAAGAATTTTGATAATAATATTGATATGGTTGACCTTGGTTAACATTTTTGGTAAATGGACCCGGACCTGTGATTTAACGGTCCTAGAAAATCCGTAGAATAATATGGAACTTGGGCGTGTGCCCGGAATTGAAATCCGAGGTCTAGAACCCCGGTAAGAGAATTTTTCTGTTAAATTGTTTTCTGAAAATGTTAAGAAAAATGAAACTGAAATTTAATTAAAAAGTAATGGTATCGGGCTCGTATTTTGGTTCCGACGCCCGGTACAAGTCATATATGTTGGTTAAGCCCTTCCTGTAAAGTTTGGTTGAAAACGGACGTCGTTTGACATGTTTCGACTTTAAATTGAAAATTTTGGGAGTTATGAAATTTTGAATGAAATCTTGAGTTTTAAGGCTCAAATTATTGATTTTGATGTTATTTTGGCGATTTGATCGCGCGAGCAAGTTCGTATGATGTTTTTAAGTCAGTGTATATATTTGGTTTGGAGCCCCAAGGCTTCGGGTGAATTTTGGATTCGCAAATGCGAACAAAAGTTCGCAAGATCAATTTTTCATGTTAGAAAGTTGCTGTCAGCACCTGACCTGTAGAGTTCGCAAATGCGAACAAATGTTCGCAAATGCGAACTTCCCAATTTTTGCCTGGATTCGCAAATGCGAACTTCCCAGATTTTGCCTGGATTCGCAAATGCGAACAAAAGTTTGCAAATGCAAACTTCCCATCCTTGGCTTATTTTTCAATTCCCAAAATTTGGTCAGGGTTCGCAATTGCCAACCCCTGCTCGCAAATGCGAACACAGAGACCTGTAAATCACAATTTCAAGCCTCATTTTTCATATTTCACAACCCAAAACATCCATTGGCGATTTTTCACGAACTCCTTCTTCTCCAAATCATTGGTAAGTCAACTTTTACTCAATTTCTTCAAACTTTAACATCATCTATCATGTTTTCGTCTTAAATTTAAGGTTTTTCATGGGTAAAAATGGGGGATTTGGGTAGAACTTAGGTTTTCATAAAAATTGGGATTTTGACCTCAATTTGAGGTTCGATTTGAAAACAAATTATATATTTGAACTCATGGATGATTGGATGAATTTATTTTGGTTCGAAAGTCGAGTTTCGATCATGTGGGCCCGGGTTCGATTTTTACTATTCCATGCAAAGTGTTGTAAAACTTATATTTAGCCATGCAAACTAGTTTGTTAAGTAGAATTGATGATGTTAAGTCAATTGTATATAGATACGATTGGATTGGAGCCAAATTGGAAAGGAAAAGGCATTGCTACGGATTGAGTTATTCGCAAACTTTTGAGGTAAGTGTTTGTTCTATCCTAACTTGAGGTAATAGGAATTGAGTTATGTATGAATTAGTGATTAAGAGTTATTGGTGTTATACCGGTAACAGAGATAAATTGTAGGTTCAATGTCATTTATTGGTTGTATAACGGTAAAATACATATAAATTGTTGAGTAAGAGTTATTGGTATTACACCGGTAACGGGGATATATCGTTGATTTATTGTCATTTATTGGTTTTACACCGGTAATATAAATATTGTTGAAGTGAAGATTATTGGTTTAATACCGGTAATACTTTTATACACTAACTGTTGATCAGAGATAATTGGCTTAATGTCGGTAATATACATTATGAAATAATTGGGATCGAGTGGCGCGCCGTACTATTGATTAGAGATTATTGGCTTAATGCCGGTAATATACATTATTAAAAATTGGGATCGTGTGGCGCGCCGTCCACTTATATATTAAAGAATTTGGGATCGTGTGGCGCGCCGACCACTTATATGATAAGAAATGGGATCGTGTGGCACGCCGACCACAAAGTGATTTGAATCTTGGCATTGGCCATATGTGATACCATGTTTCCGCACAAAGAGGGGCAGCTGTGAGCACGTGATTTTTGCCCTACATGAGAATTACTCCCAAAAGATTCAAAATAAAATAGCCTTGTGCTACATCTGATTTTTTGTGGATTTTGTGCTATCTCTCTGGAGCATTAGCATTGGTATGTGTGTGTTTATTTAGCTAGAAAATACAAAAATAGGCGTTGCATATTTGGGAATTAATTGCGCGTTTATAAGAATAAATCGGACATAGGAATTAATCGTAAGAAAATTACAAAAAATATGCACCTCGTTTCTTGGTCATCATGTGATTTTATTTGAATGCATAAATTGTGTTAATCATCAAGTGTTAATTAATAGGTGTAATTTCATTCCCTTTAAATTGATTTGTTTAAAGTGGCTTTTAGTTTAATTGGAGTTAGTTAATAAAATTGAAAATGGGTGTAAAAAACAGGCCCAAGGAAGACGACCAACCCAGGCCCAAGCAAAATCCGGCTCAGGCCATCTCCAGATACGCCCAAACGACGCCGTAACAGGCCAGGATATCCAAGCCGTTGGATCATTTTGATCCATCGGTCGCCATTCCTCCTCACAACCCGACCCGTTCCAGTCAAGGCCGACCCAGTCTCATAATAACATTACACGACATCGTTTCATTTAAGTAAAAAGATCCTGGTCGTTGATCGTAAATGATCCAACGATCAGGATTGAATTTCCTATTTCGTATATAAATCCAATCTCCTACCCAGCCCCCCCCAAGCCAAACCCACGATCACCATCATCATCTCCCTCTAACCTGGAGACCCATGTAACGCCGCCGTGCCCCGCCGCACTCCGCCTACCGGAAATCGCCTCACGGCGGTTCCGGTAGGCCAATGGCTCCCAAATTTACACCGTAGAATCTCCCAAGCCCCCTCTACACGGATCCGGCAGTCGTTAGTCTCGAATGTTTCTCGAACGTTTCGAATATTAGTTTGAAGTTCGCCGGAACTTGAACGTCTACCCCAAACCACCTCAAATTCACACCAATCACTCCCCACACCTCCCTCATACCCCTACTAACCCTGGTTCAGCTCGAATCTAACCGGAACTGGCAAAACCCCAAATCCCACTCATATGAACCCTAAAAATCCAGAAGGTCGAATCAAGCCTAATTAATCGAAATTCAGGGGTCTAATGGACCTTATTCGAGGTGTTCTCAAGTGAGAACACTTCGATTAAGGTCTATTCGACCTCAAAGTGGTCAATCCGAGTTCGAGCCTGGGTTACCTACAATTCTGAGGTATTTTCTTTTCTTTCATTCTATATGAACATCTTGGTATGTTTACATGTTATGCTTGGATTATTTGATTGGTATTTTTCTAGCATTTTTTCTGCTCTTCTCAACAGACCTTTTATTCGGTCGATTCCCATCTTTACCTATTTTTGTTTAAATTCAATGTTGTAATTGCTTCGTATGTCTAGTTTATTTAACGTCGTCGACAAATTAATTTGCTTGTATGTTTGCTCATTCTTTGGTCTGCCCGTATGCAATTCATAAGTCTGGGGCTTGTTGTTTGTTTGATTCTAGATTAGGGGTTAATTGGACATAGTTGATAGGGTTTAATTAGTATTAGTTTTTTAATATCCTGCCCATAAGAGGGGCTAGTGGAACCTGCTGTACAGCAGGGTATCCCACTAGTCTCCTGCGATCAGTGTTTTTAATGTTAAAGTCCATACAAGGACACTTAGTAGTGGGGGTTCAGAGAATATAATGGGCAGGGGTTTAGTTTAAGATGGTGGCACCATTAGGAGCTGAATTTCAAAAACTATATAGATAGAGGGACGGGCAGTGATAGAGGGGGATACACAGACACACATACAGAGAAAAAGATATACAATTTGAAAGAAAGAAGGGAGAAAACATTCTGCGTTGCTCTGTCTCATTGTTTCAATCCAGTTTACTGTTCTATTGGATTGGTAGAACAGTCTTGGGTGCTGGTCGATTCATTCATACTCCCTTCTTGATTCATTATTCAACCATTGGAACTCCATAGGGGGTTAAGCTAATCCCAGTCAGTCTTTGGGTCCATTTGAACTATATTTTGATATAACATTGGCCTGTTGAAGTTTTTCAAGTATCCGTTAGGTGTTTTGAAATTAAAACTGGTCTATTTGAGCTGCTTGGGGTGTCATTCTTGGGTCATCCGACATTACTGGATAGCATTTGGTTGGTTTGGTTTTGAGTTATTCCGGGGTTTGATTTAAACATTAAGTTTGTTGTTGTTGACGTTCCTGGGCTTTCTCTGTCAAGTTGATACTGTTTGGCTTTCTTAAAGTTGCCCCATTGCTGTGATCGTTTACTGCTGAAACTGTGTTGGCTTTCTTAGCTATCCCATTGCTACTGTGTTACTGCTGCTGATTGCTTTTTTCCTTCTTCTATTGTCATCATCCAGGTACACAGGCTGTTTCTTTGCTGTAACTCAAACCATATGCAAATGAAAGAGTTAATTTACACTGTGGAGTTGATTTTGCATGAGAATTGTTCCCTGTTAGCTTCTAGTTTCTTTTTTTATTAGCCATCTGATTAGCTATGATTAAAAATGTATTTGCAGTAGGAATATGGGTTGTACAATTGGACTGGTGGATTGTTAAATTGGTAATCCTTAGCTGAATCTTAGTACATTCTATAGTTAATTAGTTGTTGATATCAATTTGTAATTGATTAGGGATTAAAAGGATCATAAGGTAACAGTCATAACCGTACAGACTTAGTTGAATCCATGAATGATTAGTGTTAGTTTGGATTAACCGAAATCTCTAAGCATAATACATTCTCATTTTTACCTATACAAGATGTGTAGCTACAAACAAAAAACTGTTACGTATATCATTATAATAGGTTGTTACTTTCCAATTGTTTGCATTTTACAAGGTATTAGGACTGAAAGTTAGTATCGCTTAGTATTGTATTGAAACTGGACTGTACATTTGGCATTGAATACGATTCATGTGAAAATCTGGAATGCTGGGTTCTGTTACAAACCAAACGGTGTATAGTTCAGTTTAGAGTGAATTTGATCGTTAGTAGGCATGGATTATATTAGATGTTACTTAGCGTGACTCGGACTATTAATGTGATCAAATATTGATAGAATAATTTCTGTCTCCACTCGTATTTTGTTATGTCAAAAACTGTAATTAATTCTAAAAATTGATAACTGACTACCATGTATAATTTTGAGATAAAAATTTCAAATATAGAAAAACAGAAATAGAAAACTTAGCATACTTTAGTCGGGCCTTTAAATAATAATGAGACGAGCCTCACTAAACAAAAATACATAATTGCGGGGCCCTCAAATTAGTTGTTATAAAAAACTTAGACTCGGGAAGATCGTTTAACGAATTTCACGGTCTTTCCCAAAGTTAATAAAGACGATAGACTCTTTAGGCGCGATTTGTAAATAAATTACTTTCCTAAATACGGGTGCGCATTTATGTGACCCAAATCTTATTCTCGGCGAAACTGAAATACATTAAAGTCACAGGCGTACTGGTTACGGTGTGACTCGAAATATGTTTTCGTGACGTCGCAATTCTCCTTAAAATTAAAAGCGGAACATTAAAAGCACCTAGTTAAAATATATAAAGAAGTCGGATAAAAACAAAAATTGCAGTTGAGTGACCGTGCTAAAACCATGGAATCCGGGAGTGCCTAACACCTTCTCCCGGGTTAACAGAATTCCTTATCCAGGTTTCTAGTTTCGCAGACTGTATTACAGAGTCATAAATTTCCTCGGTTCGGGATTAAATCGGTGACTTGGGACACCATTATTTTTCCAAGTGGCGACTCTAAATTAATTAAATAAATCCCGTTTCGATTGTCCTTTATGTGGTACGCTGACCACAAAGTGATTTGAATCTTCGCATTGGTCATAGTTGCCGGTAGCCTATTATTACATTTGGGAGCTGGTGGTACGCCTACAACAAGATATGAAATGAAAAATGAATTGAGACATGAAAGTAAGATTTGTTTCGTTGACCAGATTACTCTGGATATTGTGAGTTATTGACTGTTATTTCAGAGCAGATTCTTTCCTTATAAACGTTCCATAACGTTCTGTTGTTGTATACATATATATATTGAATTGCACAGGTTTATGTGAGTGTCTGGTCCTAGTCTTGTCACTACTTCGCCGGGATAGGCCAGGCACTTACCGACACATGGGGTCGGTTGTGCTGATACTACACTTCTGTGCGTTTTTGCACAGGTCCAGGTTACGATCAGGAGCAGCAGTAGTAGCACGATTGTGGATATTTCGACTATTGAGACTACGAGGTAGCCTTGTAGGCGTCCACAGGACCCGTTATCTCATCTATCTATGTATTTCATTTTGTTATCTCATGTATTCGAGATAAACATCTTATATTTCTTTCAGACAATTTTGTGTATTATTCTTAGAAGTTCGTGAGTATTGTGACACCAGTCTTGGGTAGTGTATCATGTTTGGGTTTTCTGTATCATATTTGATAAAATTGACTAAGTCTTCCGCTAAGTTTAATTATTCCGCTGTAATTATATGATTTTATTTAAAGTCTTAAGAAGAGAATTGTAACTAATGAAAAATATAAGTAATAGTTGGCTTGCCTAGCTTCCACTAGTAGGCGCTATCATGACCCCCGATGGTGGGAAATTCGGGTCGTGACAAGTTGGTATCCGAGCACTAGGTTGCATAGGTCTCACAACTCACGAACAACCTTAGTAGAGTCTGAAGGATCGGTACGGAGACGTCTGTATTTATCCTCCAGAGGCTACAGAGTTAGGAAAATATTCCCTTTATTCTTTCCAGTCGTGCAACTTGATCTTTCAAATGTTAATTGAATTTCTACTTTGTTCTTCCGCAGATGGTAAGGACACGTGCATCCTTATCCACTGACCAGCAGCCCGAGGTCCCAGCAGCGGCAGCTCCCGCTAGGGGCAGAGGCCGAGGTCGAGGTCGTCCTAGAGACCAAGGTAGGGGCAGAGCTCAGCCCCGAGCAGCAGCACAAGTGGCAGAACCTCATGCTCATATCGAGGAGGAGGTTCCAGTCCTAGCAGCTCCAGTAGGCCCAGCTCAGGTCCCAGGAGGGATTATGTTTCACTGGATCTCCAGGATGCTTTGGTCCGGATAGCAGGTTTTATGGACAATATCACCAAAGCAGGTTTATTACCAGTAGCACCAGCCACTTCTCAGGCTGGAGGAGGTAATCAGACTCCTGCTACGCGCACTCGGGAGCCAGTAATTCCCCAGGCTCAGGTTTTTGTGATTCAGCCAGTTGAGGCAGCTCAGCCTGTTATTGTGACTCAGGCTAATGATGGTGTAGTTATGTATTCTGATGCGTTATGGAGATTGGATAGATTTACCAAGCTGTTCACTACCACATTCAGTGGCACTCCTTCATATGATCCCCAGGATTTCCTATATAGCTGCCACGAGGTTCTTCGTACTATGGGCATTGTAGAGACTAATGGTGTGGATTCTGCTACTTTTTGATTACCTGGTTCTGCCAACACTTGGTGGAGGGATTATTGTCTATCCAGGCCAGCAGGATCAGCATCTTTGACTTGGGGGCAATTTGCAGAGTTGTTCTTGGAAACGTTCCTTCCAGCAACTCAGAGGGAGGCTCTACGCAGGCAATTTGAGCGTCTTCATCAGGGTTCTATATCTGTCACACAGTATGAGACTAGGTTCGTGGAGATGGCTCGTCATGCTATTGTCATACTTCCCACAGATAGGGAAAGGGTGAGAAGATTTATTGATGGCTTGAATCAGCCAATTCGACTACAGATGGCTTTGGGGGTAGGAACTGAAATCACTTTTCAGGAGGCGGCTAATGCAGCCCGCCGGATTGAGTTGGCTCTGTCATAGAGAGCAGGTCATGGATCAAATAAGAGACCCCGTAATTCGGGTATTTTCAGTGGTACCTCGTTGGGAGGTAGAGATTCTCATGATAGAGGCCATCCTTATAGGCCTTATCAATCAGCTCTTCAGGTATCTCATAATGCTTCTGGTGGTCGTAATTCTCAGCCACGTTATTCTGATCAGCAGCCTATCAGTGCACCACCACTTCGCTATTTTCAGCAGCCGAGGGTTTGTTTTACGTGCGGCGATCTTAGGCATATTGCAAAGTATTGCCCTCGAGCTTCTGAGAGATCTCAGCAGCAGGGTTCTCGTGCTATGGTTCAGGCCCCGATTCCCCCACAGCCTGCCCAGCCAACTAAAGGCGGGGGTAGAGGACATAGAGGTGGAGGTAGATGTCATAGAGGTGGAGCACAGACCGATAGAGGTAGAGACCAGCCAGCAGCTGATCGTCCCAGAGATACTGCTCAAGTTGGTGGGGCCCAGCCCCGATGTTATGCACTTCCTACCAAACCAGAGGCTGAGTCCTCAGATGCTGTCATTATATGTATTATTTTGGTTTGTGATAGAAAGGCATCAGCATTATTTGACCCTGGGTCTACATATTCGTACGTGTCCTCCTATTTTGCACCGTACTTGTTTCAGCCTAGTGAACCACTGGGTGTTCCTATTCATGTGTCTATACCAGTAGGCGATTCTATTGTAGTTGATCGAGTTTATTGATCATGTATTGTTGTGATGGAGGGTCTTGAGACCTGTGTTGATTTATTGCTCCTAAATATAGTGGACTTCGATATTATATTAGGCATGGACTGGCTATCTCCATATCATGTTATTTTCGACTGCCATGCCAAGACTGTGACTTTAGCTCTGCCAAATTTGCCTCGCATAGAGTGGAAAGGAATTTTAGGTCATACTAGTCGCAATGTTATTTCTTATGTTAAGGCTCAGCGTATGGTTGGAAAGGGATGTTTGGCTTATTTGGCCTATGTCCGTGATTCCAGTGCTGAGGTTCCTTCTATTGACTCTATGCATGTGGTTCGCGAATTTCCTAAAGTATTTCCTTCAAACTTGCGAGGTATGCCACCCGACAGGGACATTGATTTTTGCCTTGACATGGCTCCAGGCACTCAGCCCATTTCTATTCCCCCATATCGTATGGCTCCGCCAGAGTTAAAAGAATTGAAGGAGAAGTTGTAGGATTTGCTTGAAAAGGGTTTCATTAGACCCAATGTTTCGTCGTGGGGTGCACTAGTATTATTTGTAAAGAAGAAAGATGGTTCGTTGAGAATGTGCATTGACTATCGGCAGTTGAACAAGGTGACTATCAAAAATAAATATCCACTTCCGCGAATTGACGATTTATTTGACCAGCTTCAGGGTGCCAAGGTATTTCGAAGATAGATTTGAGATCTAGCTATCACCAGCTGAAGATTAGGGCATCTGATGTCCCTAAGACAGCATTCCCCACTCGGTACATACATTATGAATTTTTGGTCATGTCTTTTGGGTTGACAAATACCCCCCAGCAGCTTTTATGGAATTGATGAATCGGGTGTTCCGGCCTTATTTAGACTTGTTTGTAATAGTCTTCATTGATGACATATTAATATATTCCCGCGGTCAGGAGGAGCATGCGCAACATCTCAGAGTGGCCTTGCAGACTCTGAGAGATAGCCAACTATATGCAAAATTTTCAAAGTGTGAATTTTGGCTAAGTTTCAGTTGCATTCTTGGGTCATATTGTGTCACGACACGGATTTTCCCACGACATCGGGATCGTGATGGCGCCTACTCGTGGTAGCTAGGCTATCCAATTCATTCAACACTTTCCTATTCATACCATCATTTTTGTACTCATACTTAATAACAATAAAAATAGTTGCTCAACTTAATAAATGCGGAAGTCTTTTTAAATGGAGAATAATAATAATAAGGTAAAACACTGATAAAATCCTCTACCCAAGATGTGGAGTCACCAACTCATAAACTACTAATGAATACTACACATAGTGGTCAGAAAGAAAATAACAAATATCTGTCTGTCTCGGAACAATGAGACAACAGCAAATAACATAGGTAAAATAGAAGAGACGCCGGGCCTGCGGACACCTGCAAGCTACCTCAGTCTCGAAATGCTCAACTCCCAAGAATACTCTACTACTGCTGCTGTTGCTCCTGATCGAAACCTGGACCTGTTAAAAAACGCACATAAGTGCAGTATCAGCACAATCCAACCCCATGTGCTGGTAAGTGCCTGGCCTATCCCGGCGAAGTAGTGACAAGCCTAGGACCGGACACCCACGTAAACCTGTGCAGTTCTATATATATGTACACCACAATAACAAGAAATACCAAGTAAAAAATTCAACAAGAAGTATCATAAAAGGGGAAACACAACAATTAGCAACAACTATTAAATCAATAATGAAAATCAGAATATGATGGAAACAGTTAATATCAAAACAAGGAATAGCAAATAGTTGCACGGCATCACCCTTCGTGCTTTTACTCTCATCCTCACATCCATGGCACGGCATGATCCTTCGTGCATGGTTCAAATAACAATGGCACGGAATGTTCCTTCGTGCATAATCAATATCACAAGGCACGGCATGATCCTTCGTGCATAATCAAAAACAAAGCACGGCATTACCTTTCGTGCATAATCAATAATATAAGGAACGGCATGATCCTTCGTGCATAATAAATAAAACAAGGCATGGCATGATCCTTCGTGCATAAATAATAAAACAAGGCACGACATTACCATTCGTGCAAAAATCAGTAAACAAGGCACGGCATTACCCTTCGTGCATTATCACTCTTCCTCACCCAAATAAAAATCACAGTTAAGGGCAAAAGAATGAAAACAATAATCATGAACCGCCCCGGCAAGGGACACAATAATCATCACAACAAGGTCCCGGCAAGGGAAAACAATAATCCACTTTACAGCAAGTCCCGGCAAGGGAAAATAGTGATCAATTTCACAACCCGGCAAGGGTTCAAGATTTCATCTTATAAACATCCCATAATAGATATCAACAATGACTCACGGTCATGCTAGACGCTAGTGTATGGATGCTCGTCACCACAGCCCATACACCGCACTCGATCACATAGCAAATAGCACATAAATCCTATTCCCTCAAGCTAGGAAAGATCAAACACTTACCTCTAGCCTTGAAGCCCAATTTATCCTTCAACTACACCTTTACCTCGAATTTCCGCTTTTAACGTGCTCGAATCTAATCACAATTGATTCCCTTACATTAATAAATACTATATAACTTAGTTTGGATGCTTAAGAATGGTTTTCTCAAAGTTTACCCCAAAATTTCCCAAAATGCCTCTAGCCCCACGTGGTCGGAACTCAGGGTTCGGACCAAAATCCGGTTACCCATTCCCTCACGAGTTCAAATATATGATTTGTTTCAAAATCGGACCTCAATTCGAGGTCCAATTCCCCAATTCATGAAAACCCTAGGTTCTACCCAAAAACAAGAATTTCTACCATGAAAACCTTTGATTTCTCTTGAAAAACATGTTTAATGATGTTAGGAATTGAAAGAATTAAGTAAAAAGTGACTTACAAGTGTTTTGGAGTGATTTTGCTCTTGGAGAATCGTGTGTGGTGTGTTGGGTTTTGAAAGAATGAAGAAAAGAGGTCAAAAATTCATTTAAGTATAAATTTGCACAGCTGCGGTTATCGCAAATGCGAACGTTTGTTCGCAATTGCGAACATAGTAGGCTTGGGGACTGTCAGCATCGCATTTGTGATATTATGTTCGCATTTGCGAACCTGGCTGAATTACTGGGGCCTTCGCATTTGCGACATTTTAGTCGCATTTGCGAAGATGGGCTATTTACTGAAGGCCTTTCATTTGCGAGGTATAGTTTGCATTTTCGAACCCCTTCACTCCCCTGAAGATTGGTTCGCATTTGCGAACCAAGGATAACCTGGCTCTTCTCGCAATTGCGAGAAAATCTTCTCAATTGCGAAGATACCAGCTGGGTGAAAAAAACAGCTGTGTTATTTTTCAGAATTTGCTCCAATGGCCTATCAAATCTTTACCCGAGCCCCCGGGCTCCAAACCAAACATGCACACAACTTCAAAAACATATTACAAACTTGCTCGTGCGATCAAATCGCCAATATAACATCGTTTTCATCAAATCAAGCCTCAAGTTCATGATTATCTTTCTTTTGGTTTCATAACTTTCAAATTTGGAACTCAAGGTTCAAAACACATCAAACGACATCCAAATGTCATCAACTTTGCAGAAAGCACATATATAATATTTACGACTTATACCGGGAGCCCGATACCAAGGTCATTTAATTCATTTTCCTTTAATAATTCCAGCAAAAATAATTTAACAGAAAAATTCATATCTTAGGCCCTAAGCCTCCGAATTCGACTCCGGGCACATGCTCGAGTCCCATATTTTCCTACGGACCTTCCGGGACCGTCCGATCTCGGGTCCGGGTCCGTTTACCAAAAATGTTGACTAAAGTCAACTATATCAATATTAATATCATTTTTCTTAAGATTTTTCATAGAATTCACATATTCTATCACAAAATCTTTTCGGCTACAGGCCTGGATTATGCACGTAAATCGAGGCAACATAAAGTGAGGTTTTCAAGGCCTCAAATGTGTGGAACAAGTGAGGAAAATAGGTGATGACCCTTTGGGTTGTCACATCCTCCACCTCTAAAACAACCGTTCGTCCTCGAACGGACAAGAGAAGGAAGTACCTGAGTCGGGGAACAAATGTGGGTAGCGGCTCCGTATATCAGACTCGGACTCCCAGGTCGATGCCTCAGGAGGCTGACCTCTCCACCGAACACGCACAGAAGGATAACTCTTCGACCTCAACTGTCGAACCTGCAGGTCTAGAATGGCCACCGGCTCCTCCTCGTAGGATAAATCATTGTCCAATTGGACTGTACTGAAGTCTAACACATGTGTGGGATCGCTGTGGTATCTCCAAAGCATAGATGCATGAAAAACTGGATGCACGGCTGATAAGCTAGGCGGCAGAGTTAGTCTGTAAGCCACCCCTCCCACTCGGTCTAGAATCTCAAATGGGCCAATATACCTAGGGCTGAGCTTTCCCTTCTTCCCAAACCTCATCACGCCCTTCATAGGCGACACTCGGAGCAATACCCGCTCACCAGCCATGAAATCTACATCTCGAACCTTACGATCCGCATAAGTCTTCCGTCTGGACTGAGCTGAACGCAATATCTCCTGGATAGTCTTGACCTTGTCTAAGGCCTCCTGAACTAAGTCCGTACCCAACAATCGAGCCTCTCCCGGCCCAAACTATCCGACGGGAGACCGACATCGCCTACCATACAACGCCTTGTACGGAGCCATCTGAATGCTAGTCTGGTAGCTATTGTGGTAGGCGAACTCCGCTAATGACAGAAACTGGTCCCACGAGCCTCCAAAATCAATGACACAGGCTCGGAGCATGTCCTCTAGGATCTGAATAGTCCTCTCGGACTGACCGTTCGTTTGAGGATGAAAAGTTGTACTCAAATGGACCTGGGTGCCTAACTCCTACTGGACCGCTCTCCAGAAAAGCAAGGAAAATTGCATACCCTGATCTGAGATAATAGACACCGGCACCCCATGAAGACGAACAATCTCCTTGATGTAAATCTATGCTAACCTCCCCGATGAGTAAGAGACAGATACTGGAATGAAGTGTGCTGACTTGGTCAGCCTATCAACAATGACCCAAATAGCATCAAATTTCCTCCGAGTCAAAGGAAGTCCAGTAATGAAGTCCATTGTGATCCGCTCCCATTTCCACTCGGGAATTTCTATTCTCTGGAATACACCACCAGGCCTCTGGTGCTCATATTTCACCTGCTGACAATTTAGACACCGAGCGACATACGCAACGATGTCCTTCTTCATCCTGCGCCACCAATAGTGCTGCCATAAATCCTGATACATCTTCGCGGCGCCCGGGTGAATAGAATACCATGAACTGTGGGCCTCCACTAAGATCAACTCTCGAATCCCCTCAACGTTGGGCACACAAACTCGCCCTGCAATCTCAATACTCCGTTATCATCTAGAGTTACCTTCGTGGCACCTCCCCGCTATACCATATCCTCAGGTCACGCAAATAAGGATCATCGAACTGCCTCTCACGGATACGCTCTAATAGAGAAGAACTAGCGACCGTGCAGGCTAACAACCTGCTAGGCTCATAAATGTCTAATCTCACGAACAGATTGGCTAAGGCCTGGACATATAGAGCAAATGGTCTCTGACTGACCGTAATGAATGCGAGACTACCCATGCTGGCAGACTTTCTACTCAATGCATCGGCCACCACATTGGTCTTACCTGGGTGATATAGGATAGTGACATCATAGTCCTTCAGCAACTCTAACCATCTCCACTGTCGTAAATTCAACTCCTTTTTCTTGAACAAAGTACTGTAGGCTTTTGTGATCCGTGTACACCTCACACGCTACACCATATAGATAATGCCTCCAGATTTTAAGGCATGAACCACTGCTGCCAACTCAAGATCATGAACTGGATAATTCTTCTCATGTATTTTCAACTATCTCGAAGCATAAGCAATAACCTTACCATCCTGCATCAATACCGCTCCAAGCCCTGTACGGGACGCATCACAGTAAACTATATAAGGCCCTCCACCCGTAGGTAGTATCAGCACTGGTGCTGTAGTCAAGGCTTTCTTGAGCTTCTGAAAGCTCGCCTCACACTCATCTGACCACTGAAACTGGGCACCCTTCTGGGTCAACCTGGTCATCGGGACTGCATCGATGGTAGTAACCTGCTAACCCCAAGAAACTCCGGATCTCGGTCACTGAAGCTGGTCGAGGCCAATTCTGGACTGTCTCAATCATCTTTGGGTCCACCTGAATACCTTCCACTGATACAATATGACCCAGAAATGCCACCGAACTCAACCAGAACTCACATTTTGAATATTTGGCATAAAGCTGATTATCCTTCAAAGTCTGAAGAACCACTCCGAGGTGTTGCTCGTGCTCTTCCTGGTTGCGGGAGTATACTAGGATGTCATCTATAAAAACTATCATGAACAGATCTAAATAAGTCCTGAACACCCAATTCATCAACTCCATGAATGCTGCTGGAGCATTGGTCAACCCGAAAGACAAGACCAAGAATTCATAATGCCTGTATCTAGTGCGAAAGGCTGTCTTAGGAATGTCAATCGCCCTGATCTTCAGCTGATGGTAGCCCGACCTCAAGTCTATTTTTGAGAACACCCTCGCTCCATGGAGCTGGTCAAACAAATCATCAATCCTCGGCAGTGGAAACTTGCTCTTTATCGTCACTTTGTTTATTGCCGATAATTAACTACCCATGTATATGTTTTATTGATTGATAAAAACAGATTGCATCCCGGGGAGAAACACTGGGCCTGATAAAGCCCTTTTCTAGAATGTCTTGCAACTGATCTTTTAACTCCTTTAACTCCGGTGGGGCCATACGATAGGGTGGAATAGAGATGAGCTGAGTGCCAGAGTGCCAGATCAATACATAAATCAATATCCCTGTCGGGTGGCATGCCCGGCAGGTTTGAAGGGAAAACCTCAGGAAACTCCCGTACAATAGGAACTGAATCAATAGAAGGAATTTCCGCGCTGGAATCACGAACATATGCCAAATAAGTTAGACACCCCTTTTCAACTAGGCATCGATCCTTAACATAGGAAATAACAGTGCGAATAGAGCAGCCTGACGTCCCTCTCCACTCTAATCGGGGTGATTCTGGCAAGGCCAAGGTCACTATCTTGGCATGACAATCTAAGATAGCATGGTATGGGGACAACCAGTCCATCCCCAAAATAACATCGAAATCCACCATGTCTAATAGATCAACACGGGTCTCAAGACCCCCGAATATAACTATGCACGAATGATGCACCCGGTCGACTACTATAGAGCCACCCACTGGTGTAGACACATAAACTGGAATATCCAGGGCGTACCTAGGCACGGCCAGATACAGTAAAAAGTGGGAAGACACATATGAATATGTAGAACCCGGGTCAAATAATACTGAAGCACCTCTGTCACAAATAAGAATGGTACCTGTAATCACAACATCTGATGCCTCTACCTCTGGCCTGGCTGGTAAAGCATAAAATCGGGGATCAACACCTCCCTTCTGAGCTACATCTCTGGGATGGTCATCCACTGGCTGACCTCTATCTCTGGCTGTACGGTCTTCACCTCTACGGTCTCGACCTCCACTTCTACGATCTCTACCCCCGCCTTTGGCTGGCTGGGCAGGCTGTAGGTCAGCTGGGGCCTGAATCATGGTACGAGGGCCCCGCTGCTGAGTGTTGCCCGTCGCTCGAGGGCAAAACCTGACAAGATGACCTGGGTCACCACAACTGTAGCAATATTTAGGCTGATGGGGCTGCTGGCCTTGACGACCCGAATGGCCCCCACGAATACTCTGAAGAGGCTGAGCACTAATGGGAGGCTGATCTGAATACTGCTCACAAGACCTACGATCACCTGGTCCACCCTGTGAAGCCTAGAGGGCTGAATGAAAAGGTCTGGAAAACTGGCCCCTATCAAAAGATTCTCTTCCTCTAGAAGAAAAACCACTAAATCTGCCGGAATGACGAGGCCTCTTGTCTGAAGGATAACCACCTACCCGAGTAAGAGCCATCTCAACCCTACAAGCTGCATTAGTCGCCTCCTAAAAAGATATGTCACTCCCAACTCCCATAGCCATCTGAAGTCGGATCAGCTGATTTAGCCTATCTATAAACCTGCGGACCCTCTCCCGATCTGTGGGGAGTATCACAATCGCCTGATGTGCCAGATCAACAAACCTCGTCTCATATTGGGTAACAGTCATAGAAGCCTGCTGGAGGCGCTCAAACTGCCTCCGAAGTGCCTCCCGCTGGGTAACAGGGAGAAACGTCTCCAAGAACAACTCCGCAAACTGATCCTATATTAAAGCAGGGGACCCTGCTGGTCGAGTCAAACAGAAATCTCTCCACCAAGTCTTGGCGGATCCTGAAAGCCTGAATGTGCAAAAATCAACCCCATTGGATTCCACTATTCCCATAGTCTTGAGAATCTCATGGCAACTGAATAAGAAGTCCTGGGGATCCTCTGATGTGGCACCGCTGAAAGTAGTGGTAAAAAGCTTGGAGAACCGATCAAGTATCCATAAAGCATCAGAATTCATGGCCGCCCCATCTCCGGCCTGAGCTGTGGTACCTGACTGAGTGGTCACAGCTGGCTGAACCACTGGTGCTTGAGGCTGGGGAGCTACTAGCTCCGGAGTACGTGCAACAAGAGTCTGGGCCCCTCTTCCAGCCTGAGAAGCAGCTGGTACGGCTGGTAATAAGCCTGCTCTAGCAACGCTGTCCATAAAACCCACTATCCTGACCAGAGCCTCCCGAAGATCCGGGGTAAATAAGGATTCCCCTAGGACCTGAGCTGGGCCCACTGGAGCTGCTGGGACTGGAACCTCCTCACCAATCTCAACATGAGGCTCCACTTCTGGAATAGCTGCCTGGGGCTGAGCTCTGCCCCTACCACAGCCTCCAATACGGCCTCGGCCCCTGCCGCTCATGGGAACTGCCTGGGGATCAGGCTACTGATCAGCGGACGAAAAAGCGCGTGTCATCACCATCTACGAAAGGACTAAGCTTGTTCGTGAGTGGTGAGACCTATGTAACCTAGAGCTCTGATACCAACTTTTCAAGACCCGGATTTTCCCTCGACATCGGGATCGTGATGGCACCTACTCATGGTAGCTAGGCAAGCCAATTTATTCAACACTTTCCTGTTCATACAATCATTTTTGTACTCATACTTAATAACAATAAAAATAGTTGCTCAACTTAATAAATGCGGAAGTCTTTTTAAATGGAGAATAATAATAATAAGGTAAAACACTGATAAAATCCTCTACCCAAGATGTGGAGTCACCAACTCATAAACTACTAATGAATACTACACATAGTGGTCTGAAAGAAAATAACAAAATATTTGTCTATCTCGGAACAATGAGACCACAACAAATAGTATAAGTAAATGGACGAGACGCCGCGTCTGCAGACGCCTGCAAGCTACCTCAGTCTCGGAATACTCAACTCCTACGAATACTCTACTGCTGTTGCTGCTCCTGTTCAAAACCTGGACCTGTGCAAAAACGCACAGAAGTGTGGTATCAGCACAATCCGACCCCATGTGCTGGTAAGTTCTTGGCCTATCCCGGCGAAGTAGTGACAAGCCTAGGACCAGACACTCACATAACCCTGTGCAGTTCTATATATACGTTCACCACAAGATAACAATAAATATCAAGTAACAAATTCAACGAGAAGTATCATAAAAGGGGAAACACAACAGTTAGCAACAACTATTAAATCAGTAATGGAAATCAGAGTATAATGGAAACAGTTAATATCAAAACAAGGAATAGCAAATAGTTGCACGGCATCACCCTTCGTGCTTTTACTCTCATCCTCACATCCATGGCACGACATGATCCTTCGTGCATGGTTCAAATAACAACGGCACGAAATGTTCCTTTGTGCATAATCAATATCACAAGGCACGGCATGATCCTTCGTGCATAATCAATAACAAGGCACGACATTACCCTTCGTGCATAATCAATAATATAAGGCACGGCATTACCCTTCGTGCATAATCAATAAACAAGGCACGGTATGATCCTTTGTGCATAATCAATAAACAAGGCACGACATGATCCTTCGTGCATAATCGATAAACAAGGCACGGCATCACCCTTCGTGCATTATCACTCTTCCTCACCCAAATAAAAGTCACAGTTAAGGGCAAAAGAATGAAACAATTAACATAAATCGTCCCGGCAAGGGACACAATAATCATCACAGTAAAGTCCTGGTAAGGGAAAACAATAATCAACTTTACAATAAAGTCCCGGCAAGGGGAAATCAGTGATCAATTTCACAACCCGACAAGGGTTCAAGATTTCATCTTAAAAACATCCCACAATAGATATCAACAACGACTCACGGTCATGCTAGACGCCAGTGTATGGATGCTCGTCACCACAGCCCATACACCGCACTCGATCACATAGCAAATAGCACATAAATCCTATTCCCTCAAGCTAGGATAGATCAAACACTTACCTCTAGCCTTGAAGCCCAATTTATCCTTCAACTACAGCTTCACCTCGAATTTTCCACTTTCAACTTGCTCGAATCTAATCATAATTGATTCCCTTACATTAATAAATACAATATAACTTAGTTTGGATGCTTAAGAATGGTTTTCTCGAAGTTTATCCCAACATTTGCCAAAATGCTCCTGACCCACATGGTCGGAACTCGGGGTTCGGACCAAAATTCGGTTACCCATTCCCTCACGAGTTCAAACATATGATTTGTTTCAAAATCGGACCTCAATTCGAGGTCCAATTCCCCAATTCACGAAAACCCTAGGTTCTACCCAAAAACAAGAATTTCTACCATGAAAACCTTTGATTTCTCTTGAAAAACATGTTTAATGATGTTAGGAATTGAAAGAATTAAGTAAAAAGTGACTTACAAGTGATTTCTTGGAGAATCGTGTGTGGTGTGTTGGGTTTTGAAAGAAAGAGGAAAAGAGGTCAAAAATTCGTTTAAGTATAAATTTGCACAGCTGCGGTTATTGCCAATGCGAACGTTTGTTCTCAATTGCGAACATAGCAGGCTTGGGGACTGTCAGCATCACATTTGCGATATTATGTTCGCATTTGCGAACAAGGCTAGATTATTGGGGCCTTCGCATTTGCGACATTTTAGTCGCATTTGCGAAGATGGGCTATTTACTGTCAGCCTCGCATTTGCGAGGTATGTTCGCATTTGCGAACCACTGCACACCCCTGCCAACTTCGCATTTGCGAAGTCTGGTTCGCATTTGCGAACCAAGGCTAACCCGGCTCTTCTCGCAATTGCGAGAAAATCTTCGCATTTGCGAAGATACCAGCTGGGTGAAAAACCAGCTGTGTTATTTTTCAGAATTTGCTTCAACGGCCTATCAAATATTTACCCGAGCCCTCCGCGCTCCAAACCAAACATGTACACAACTTCAAAAA
Source organism: Nicotiana noctiflora (assembly GCA_032618575.1). Classification (NCBI taxonomy): domain Eukaryota; kingdom Viridiplantae; phylum Streptophyta; class Magnoliopsida; order Solanales; family Solanaceae; genus Nicotiana; species Nicotiana noctiflora. The sequence goes on from JASVEL010013387.1 coordinate 61,811, forward strand.
CATATTACAAACTTGCTCGCACGATCACATCGTCAATATAACATCGTTTTCATCAAATCAAGCCTTAGGTTCATGATTATCTTTCTTTTAGTTTCATAACTTTCAAATTTGGAACTCAAGGTTCAAAACACATCAAAGGACATCCAAATGTCACCAAACTTTGCAAAAAGCACATATATAATATTTAAGACTTGTACCGGGCATCGAAACCAAAATACGAGCCCGATACCATGGTCGTTTAATCTATTTTCATTTAATAATTTCAGCCAAAAACAATTTAACGGAAAAAGTCATATCTTAGGCTCTAGGCTTCCGAATTCGACTCCGGATACATGCCCGAGTCCCGTATTTTCCTACTGACCTTCTGGGACTGTCCGATCTCGGGTCCAGGTCCGTTTACCAAAAATGTTGACTAAAGTCAACTATATCAATATTAATATCATTTTTCTTAAGATTTTTCATAGAATTCACATATTCTATCACAAAATCTTTTCGGCTATAGGCTCGGATTATGCACGTAAATCGAGGCAACATAAAGTGAGTTTTTCAAGGCTTTGGAAGTGCGGAACAAGTAAGGAAATCAGGTGATCACCCTTTGGGTCGTCACATATTGTGACGGCAGCAGGTATTCAAGTTGATCCGAAGAAGATTGAGGTAGTCAAGAACTGTCCTAGACCGACATCAGCCACAGAGATTCGGAGTTTCTTGGGATTAGCGGGTTATTATCGGCGATTCGTGGAGGGTTTTTCATCTATTGCAACCCCACTGACCAGATTGACACAGAAAGGTGTTCAATGTGAATGGTCCGATGGATGTGAGGCGAGCTTTCAAAAGCTCAAGACAGCCTTGACCACAGCACCGGTATTGGTTTTACCCACAGGTACAGGACCTTATACTATTTATTGTGATGCTTCCCGTATTGTGCTTGGTGCTGTGTTAATGCGGGATGGAAAGGTTATTGCCTATGCTTCGAGGCAGTTGAAGATTCATGAAAAGAACTATCCAAGTGCATGATCTAGAATTGGCGGCGATTATTCACGCATTGAAGATCCGGAGGCATTATTTGTATGGTGTAGCATGTGAAGTATACACCGATCATAAGAGTCTTCAGTATTTGTTTAAGCAGAAAGAGTTGAATTTGAGGCAGGGAAGGTGGCTAGAATTGCTGAAAGATTATGATGTCACCATTTTATATCATCCGGGAAAAGCAAACGCGGTGGCCGATGCTTTGAGTAGGAAGTCAGCCAGTATGGGCAGTCTTGCTTATATTCTAGTCAATCAGAGGCCACTTGCTTTGGATGTTCAGTCCTTGGCCAACCGATTTGTGAGGTTGGATATTTCTGAGCCTAGTCTAGTACTAGCTAGCACGATCGCTCTCTCTTCATTACTGGAGCGTATCCGTGATCAACAATATAATGATTCTAATTTGTGTGACCTTAGAGACACGATTTAGTGAGGAGGTGCTAAACAGGTCACCTTAGATGCTGATGGGATCCTAAGAATGCAAGGGCGCATTTTTGTGCCAAATGTTGATGGGCTTAGAGAATTGATTCTAGAAGAAGCTCACAGTTCGCGGTATTCTATTCATCCAGGTGCAGCAAAAATGTATCAAGATTTGTGGCAACATTGTTGGTGGCGCAGAATGAAAAAGGATATTGTGGCATATGTGGCACGGTGCCTTAATTGTCAGCAGGTTAAGTATGAACATCAGAGACCTGGCGGTTTATTTCAGAGAATTGAACTTCCCGAATGGAAGTGGGAGCGAATCACGATGGATTTCGTTTCGGGACTTCCGAAGACTCGGAAGAAGTTTGATGCTGTTTGGGTGATTGTGGATAGGCTGACCAAGTCAGCTCATTTTATTCCTATTGCCACTACCTATTCATCCGAGAGGTTAGTTGGGATTTATATCAGGGAGATCGTTCGCCTTCATGGTGTGCCTATCTCTATTATTTCAGATCGAGGTTCACAGTTTACCTTACATTTCTGGAATGCGGTTCAACGAGAGTTGGGCACGCAAGTTCAACTAAGTACGGCCTTTCATCCCCAGATGGATGGTCAGTCCGAGAGAACTATTCAGATACTGGAAGATATGCTACGGCCGTGTGTTATTGATTTTGGAGGTTCGTGGGATCAATTCCTGCCTTTGGCAGAGTTTGCTTATAATAATAGTTATCAATCGAGCATCCAGATGGCTCCTTATGAAGCGTTTTATGGTAGGCGGTGTCGTTCTCCGGTTGGATGGTTTGAACCGGGAGAAGCTCGGTTATTCGGTACAGATTTATTTCAGGAGGCCTTAGATAAGGTCAAGATTATTCAAGATAGGCTTCGCACAGCTCAGTCTAGACAAAAGAGCTATGCAGATCGCAAGGTTCGAGATATAACTTTCATGGTTGGGGAGCGAGTATTGCTCCGAGTGTCGCCTATGAAGGGCGTGATGAGATTTGGAAAGAAGGGCAAACTTAGCCCTAGGTTTATTGGACCATTCGAGATTCTTGATCGTGTGGGAGAGGTGGCATATAAACTTGCCTTGCCACCTAGCTTATCAGTTGTACATCCAGTGTTTCATGTATCCATGCTTCGAAAATATCACAGCGACCCATCGCACGTATTAGATTTCAGCACTGTCCAATTGGACAAAGATCTGTCCTATGAGGAGGAGCCGATAGCTATTCTAGATCGGCAGGTTCGACAGTTGAGGTCGAAGAGTTTTCCTTCTGTGCGAGTTCAGTGGAGGGGTCAGCCTACTGAGGCATCAACCTGGGAGTCCGAGTCTGACATGCGGAGCCGATATCCTCATTTATTCCATGACTCAGGTACTTCCTTCTTTTATTTTGTCTGTTCGAGTGGGTCATCACTCATTTTATTAATCATTTCGAGCTTTTGATGTCCTAAAAACCTCATTTATAGTTGCCTCGATTTGCATGCGAAGTCCGGGCGCAAAGCTGGAAAATATTTATGTTGAAACATATGAAATATGTGGAAAATTTGAAAAACTTTGATATTAATATTGATATAGTTGACTTTGGTCAACATTTTTGGTAAATGGACCCGGACCCGTGATTTGACGGTCCTAGAAAATCCGTAGAAAAATATGGAACTTGGGCGTTTGCCCCGAATTGAAATCCGAGGTCTAGAACCCCGATAAAAGAATTTTTCTGTTAAATTGTTTTTTGAAAATGTTTAAGGAAAATGAAACTGAAATTTGATTAAAAAGTAATGATATCGGGCTCGTATTTTGGTTCCGATGCCCGGTACAGGTCATATATGTTGGTTAAGAGCTTCCTGTAAAGTTTGGTTGAAAACGGACGTCATTTGACGTGTTTCGGCTCTAAATTGGAAATTTTGGGAGTTATGAAATTTTGAATGAAATCATGAGTTTTAAGGCTCAAATCATTGATTTTGATGTTATTTTGGCGATTTGATCGCGTGAGCAAGTTTGTATGATGATTTTAAGTCAGTGTACATATTTGGTTTGGAGCCCCGAGGGATCGGGTGAATTTAGGATATGCTACGAGGTCAGCACCTGACCTGCAGACTTCGCAAATGCGAACAAAAGTTCACAAATGCGAACTTCCTAGTGTTGGCCTGGATTCGCAAATGCGAAGAAAAGTTCGCAAATGCGAACTTCCCAGTTTTGGCCTGGCTTCGCAAATACGAACAAAAGTTTGCAAATTTTTCAAACTCCAGAATTTGGTCGGGGTTCGCAATTGCGAACCCCTACTCGCAAATGCGAACACAAAGACATGTAAATCACGATTTCCAGCTTCATTTTTCATATTTCACAACCCAAAACATCCATTGGCGATTGTTCACGAACTCCCTCTTCTCCAAATCATTGGTAAGTCAACTTTTACTCAATTTCTTCAAACTTTAACATCATCTATCATGTTTTCATCTTCAATTTAAGGTTTTTCATGGGTAAAAATGGGGGATTTGGGTAGAACTTAGGTTTTCATAAAAATTGGGATTTTGACCTCAATTTGTGGTCCGATTTGAGAACAAATTATATATTTGAACTCATGGATGATTGGGTGAATTTATTTTGGTTCGAAACTCGAGTTTTGATCATATGGGCCCGGGGTCGATTTTTACTATTCCGGGCAGAATGTTGTAAAACTTATATTTAGCCATGAGAACTAGTTTGTTAAGTATAATTGATGATATTAAGTCAATTGTGTATAGATACGATTGGATTGGAGCCAAATTGGAAAGGAAAAGGCATTGCTACGGATTGAGTTATTCGTAAACTTTTAAGGTAAGTGTTTGTTCTATCCTAGCTTGAGGAATAGGAACTGAGTTATGTATGAATTATTGATTAAGAGATATTGGTGTTATACCGGTAACAGAGATAAATTGTAGGTTCAATGTCATTTATTGGTTGTATACCGATAAAATACATATAAATTATTGAGTAAGAGTTATTGGTATTACACCGGTAACGGGGATGTATCGTTGATTTATTGTCATTTATTGGTTTTACACCGGTAATATAAATATTGTTAAAGTGAAGATTATTGGTTTAATACCGGTAATACTTTTATACACTCACCGTTGATCAGAGATTATTGGCTTAATGCCGGTAATATACATTATTAAAGAATTGGGATCGTGTGGCGCGCCGTCCACTTATATATTAAAGAATTGGGATCGTGTGGCGCGCCGACCACTTATATATTAAATAATTTGGGATCGTGTGGCGCACCGACCACTTATATGATAAGAAATCTTAAGATCGTGTGGCGCGCCGACCACTTATATGATAAGAAATGGGATCGTGTGGCACGCCGACCACAAAGTGATTTGAATCTTGGCATTGGTCATAGTTGCCGGTAGCCTATTGTTACATTTGGGAGCGGGTGGTACGCCTACCACAAGATATAACTTATTGTTACATGAAAGTAAGATTTGTTCTGTTGACTAGATTACTCTGGATATTATGAGTTATTGACTGTTATTTTAGAACAAATTCTTCCCTTATAAACGTTCGATAACGTTTTCTGCTGTTGTATATGCATATATATTTCAACTGTACAGGTTTATGTGGGTGACTGGCCTTAGTCTCGTCACTATTTCGCTGGGATAGGCCAGGCACTTACCAGCACATGGGGTCGATTGTGCCGATACTACACTCTGCGCTCTTTTTACGCAGATACAGGTTACGGACAGCAGCAGCGGCAGTAGCGATTGTGGATATTCCGGCTACTGAGACTACGAGGTAGCCTTGCAGGCGTCCGCAGGACCTGTTGTCTCTTCTATCTATGTATTTCATTCTGTTATCTCATGTATTCGGGATAAACATCTTATATTTCTTTCAGACAATTATGTGTATTATTCTTAGAAGTTCGTGAGTATTGTGACACCAATCTTGGGTAGTGTATCATGTTTGGGTTTTCTGTATCATATTGGATAAAATTGACTAAGTCTTCCGCTAAGTTTAATTATTTCGCTGTAATTATATGATTTTATTTAAAGTCTTAAGAAGAGAGTGGTAACTAATGAAAAATTTAAGTAACAGTTGGCTTGCCTAGCTTCCACTAGTAGGCGCCATCATGACTCCCGATGGTGGGAAATCCAGGTCGTGACAAGAGCTCAACCCCGAGAGGTATTGTGTTGTAGTAAGTCTCAAAGGAACTTATTTAGTTTCCAAATACGTGAAAGCAATTGATTATATTGAGACTATAAATAAAGGAAAGATTTAATATCTTCTATTACTACATCTTGTAGCGGGGCAGTATGTATGTGAAAAGATACCCGTTTTATTCTCCAATTTGTACTACATAAACAAAAGAATACCACAATGAAGTAGATATTTTATTGATATAAAAACTCATATCATAATAAAATTAGAGTTTATTGATAATTGCACAAGTCATGGTGTAAATTTAAAGTTTATCACCATTGATAATTCATCCTGTTGGCATAATTGGTTTAGCCATGTTAATTCAAGTACGATGTGCAAAAATAAAAGAGAATTTACATGGGTAAATATTAAAGAACTAGAAAGTTCTTTACGTATTCTCTTACACATTGCTTGTTCTCATTAATTAATAGATCAATTAAAATTGGGATTGAATCCCATGAATGCTGGAAATATCAAAGGTGAATATGGGCCCATTCAACTGCCATGTATACCACATAAGATGCATTTATGAGATGGTTACATGTGCAATTATTATTAACCTGCAACCTGGCCGGTGTGTGCGAGGTAACTTGCTCAATAATTTGATTTAGAGCATAATTTCCAGATTTTCTATTCAAGAAGTTCATCTTGATAATTTGGTCTACATCACAATTGGTTTAGCAAAATAATTTATTGAGTGCCTCCACTTAATAGTTAAATTATTGCTTATGAGAATAAAGTTTATATATATCAGTTTGATATACGTTATATACAAAAATATATTATTTTATCCCCACACAAGTGGTTCAGGGTCAGGAACTAAATAATTCCATCTTATTATTATTGATGTGCGGTTTATATTTTGATTAACACCATAACGCACAAAGATAGGTTCTCAAAGTTGAGGAAACAAGTTAGTTTTTCTAACATGAGGGGGAGACAAGATACAACAGTTGAGAAAAGTTACGAGGAATGAATTATCGTTTCTGCATCTAGATCCTCGAATAAAATAATATGAACTTGAAGTTCATAAAAGGATAATTCATGTGCAATTTATTGCAAAGCATGCGAGACGCATTTGCTGACCCAAAGAAAGTAACTATATTCTCATTGCAAATGCTCATATTAAGTCCTAGACGGACAAAGTCTATGGTTAGCTTAAAGCGTATAGACAATTCGGTTTCAAATAAACTTCTTGATAAAGAAGGTGAGCAAATGATCAAAATGATCATAATAAAGGAGGCAATTGATCTAGAAGATCACATGACATAACACTTCATAATATCTCATGATAGATTCAGGTACCTGAATATATGAATGAAGAGATCTCTATGTTATGTCATTATGAAAACTCATTGAAACTGATATAAAATCTTTGTCGACGTCAACCTTCAAGAAGATAGTGAACAAGATTGAGATGTGAAGGCTCAAGGATGTGAATTGATGCTCTCATCAGGGGGAGTTAATGCGCGTTGCACTCTTTTTTTCCCTTACAAGGTTTTGTCCCACTGGGTTTTCCTTGCGAGGTTTTTAACGAGGCAACCAAAAGGCGTATTATTAGATATGTGTACTCTTTTTCCTTCTCTAGAATTTTTTTCCCACTGGGTTTTATTTTAGTTAAGGTTTTAACGAGACACAATATCTGTTGAATAGACATTCAAGGGGGAGTGTTATAAATAAAATTCTATTTATGGTGAATGTCTATATTTGGAGAGAATCTAGGTTTTATTACTTGGTGGCTAAGTCACCATCTCTCTATAAATAGAAAGTTTTATTCCATTGTAAATAATCCAATATTAATAAGAATTCCCTCTCTCTTTCTCTGCAATATTGTTCCTCTTGTTTAATTATTTTGTAACAAACTCTAAAAATTCGCGATTTCTAAGAATTACTCTTTTATAGGCTCTTAAACTGTAAATTTTAACAAAATTTAAATGAATTACTATGTCAACCTACATCGAACCACATTACGGGGGAGAAACCAGTGTCAAATAGGAGTTCAGAAATAACCAAAGGAAATGAGATAAATTGTAGTATGCTTCATTATTGTCGAGAATCTAGGTGTAAGTATGTTTCATTATAAAGGTTAGACATCAAAAATTGCCGTGGACCGCATGGTACTGCTATAAATCATTGTAATTTTTAGGTATAAGCAGATCAACCATTAATCTATCTATCTATATCTATATTATATTAAAAGCACAAATACTCTTAGCGAAATATTGTTCGCATTTTTTACCTTTTAAAAATATAATTTATAGTGAACAAAATTGTAATTTAGGTTACCGTCCTACTATTTAGGATTTAAAAATTAATTCTCATTAATATACTTGGCCTAAAATATAGGACCTTCCTTAAAATCTTTGTTAGGCAATATAATAAAATTATTAAATATAAAATATTCATACACAAAATAACTAATGATTCTTTAGAAGCTTTTTTTTTGTTATTTATGTTAAAAACTATAGAAATATTCTCTTTTTTACCTTTTCTTATTTTGGAAGAAATTTTATGAATACTTTATTTTATTTAGTAAACAATTGACTAAACAAAGAATTAAAAGTAAATTACAATACATTTCATGCCATCGAAGGTACACTTTATATTTAAAACAAGTGACTAAACATAGAACAAAAAGTACGTATAATTCTATGTTTAATCAGTTAAATATCATTAAACTTCTTCATATTTAGAGATTTAAAATTTTGTATAATCTTTATTTTACATCTTTATATCTCACATGCATTACTTAATAATATTTATGCAATTTTAAGAAAATATAAACTCATTGTAAGGTACACGCGCAACGCACGTCTAATCTATATTATATTAAAAGTACGAAGACCCTTAATAAAATGTCGGTCGCCTTTTTTATCCTTCATAAATATATTTAAAGTTGGATAAAATTGTAAATACAAGTATACTTTTTTGGGAGAAAAAATAAAATTACCTATAATAGAAAAGGAAAAAGAAGAAGAGAATAAGTGGAGAACTCCTTCTTCAATTAATATATGTAACAAACAGTATTGTCTTAGGTTAAAAACGGAATGTAAAAATAAGCATTAATAGGAGAATAAATCGGAAATATTTAATGTCCCTAGGAGAGATCAAAATTTCGTTAGCTCCAAAAGGAAAAAATAACAAGAGAATAAGTAAGAAACACATTATTAATTAATATCCCTATTAAAAAGCGCTAAGATAGGTCAGTTAATATACCTTTTTTTTTTTTTTTGTGAGACACTAGGGTTTATGTCACGACCCTAGTTCACCAATCGTGAACATATCATGACGGCACCCAGTCTTCGCGACTATGTAAACCTAACACAGTGCGGAATGTACAACTCTTATGAACAAAAGTTAAGATAATAGCGGAATAATAATAATTAATATAATAAGTGCCGCTCGGCACATACCCTTCACCAAATACCAGAAATAAATACAATAACCAAGACCCGAAAACTCATGGGCAACACAGACGAAGAGAGTACAACTGTGGATCTATACATCAAGAGTGTCTACACAACGAAAATAAAGGAATGACTAACATCACTAAGAAGAGTAGAAGAAGACCCTCCGGATCTGCGGACGTGGCAGATTCATACCTCAAATCTTCTGAAAATGTTGCTAAGTCACCTGTAGTGCGTCCGATCACATGTACCTGGATCTACACAACAGAAGTGTGCAGAAGAGTAGCATGAGTACACTACGGCGGTACTCAGTAAGTGCCAAGCCAAACTTCAATGGAGTAGTAACGAGGAAGGTCAGGGCCCTACAGAGAAATAATAAAAATAATGATAATATTATTACCGAATAGCTCGAAATAAGAATAAGTCCGAAATAACAGCAAATGAGACAAATACTACAATTGTCTACAGTTAAGCTAAACAAGAGAAATCAACACAACAAGTACAAATCAACAACCCAGGATCTCCGGGAATTGAACCCGCAGTCCTTTTATACTCAGCAACTCAGGATCTCCGGGAATCGAACCCGCAATCCGTATTTCAGTATCACAGGATCTCCAGGAATTGAACCCGCAATCTGTATATCAGTATCTCAGGATCTCTGGAAATTGAACCTGCAGTCCGTATATCGGTATTTTAGGATCTCCGAGAATTGAACCCGCAGTCCTTTACCTCAGTATCACAGAATCTCCGGGAATTGAACCCGCAGTCTGTATATAAGTTTCTCTGGATCTCCAGGAATTGAACTCGCAGTCCGTATATCCGTATCTTGGGACCTCCGGGAATTGAACCCGCAGTCCTTTACCGTAGTAGCATCGGATCTCAGGGAATGGAATCCGCAATCCACAGAACACAAACACAATCAATAAGAGGAAAATACAGAGAAATATGAAGTACACAGCTACAATCTACACCAAATCCAGTCTCAACAAGTTCTAGGGAGTTCAATTAAGACAAGTAGGCATTTAGACAGATAATCCAATCTAATCATGCTTCCCTAGCTAACACAGGATAAATCTTGCAATTAAACCAATTAAAAAACAAAGGTAACACGGATTGAGCAGTTCAAGTAAGGTGGTTTTCAATAATTTGTGCAAGTACACGCCTGTCACCTCGCGTACAAGGCATTTAAATCAACAGATGTATATCCTAGGGGAGAAAATCCCCCACGCAAGGTTAGACAAGTCACTTACCTTAATCCCAGTACAAAATCGCAAAGAAATGACTTCCTTGCCATGAGTATCTGACTCCGAGTGACCCAAATCTAGTCAAACCAATTATATAGTATAAATAACATCGCAAGTAACTAATTACACTGATAAAATTAAAGCTACAACACGAAAATGGGTGAAATGACAAAAATAACCCTCTATTCATCGGCTCGGAGTAAAAATATTTTTACATTTTCAGAATCCTCATACTCTCACGAGTCTAACCATATAAAATTTATCAAAATCGGACTCTGTTTGCTTATTCAAATCAATGATTTTCGACAACCCATGCTTAGAGCAAAAATCCTCCATTAACCCACCTCCAATCATCTATTTTCAGAGGTTTAATCCGTGGTTTAACAGTATATTAACATAAATTTAGTCCATGAGTGATTACCTGATGATTCCCCTTGATTTCCTCCTCAAAATCGGTAAAATTCTCTCCTAGTACTAACCCTCGAAATTTCTATATCTACATAGGGATTTCTGTTTCTACGGATAGGGATTTCTGTTTCTAACTTATGAAAACTAACCCTCGAAATTTCGAACGAGTGCCGCTTCTGCGGCTTTTCTCTAAAACCCAAGGTTCTGCTTCTGCGGTCAATGCAAATACGGATCTGTTCCTGCGGATATTCCATCGCTTCTGCGAAAACTACCAAATTGGCCCAACTCGCATCTGCGGTCTTCATCTTGCAATTTTCGCACCTGCGTACCCCCCTCAGCTTCTGCGGACTCACTTCTGCGGTCCAAGCTCCGTAGAAGTGGAAACAACAGAAGGTAGAAGAAAACCTGCTGCAACTTCAAATATTTCTTTCGTTTCGCCTTCCGAAAACATCTCGAGGCCCCCGAGACCTCGACCAAAAATACACATCCACTCCAAATCACGATACAAACTTGTTCCAATCATAAAAACATATCATTAAACACAAAAATTATCCAATCATGGCGGATTCAAGCCTAAGTTTCAACCAAAACTTCCGAAACCTACATGCTATCAAAACCCCAACCAAACGATGTCCGAACGACCTGAAAATTTGCAGACATATCCAAAATCACCTAACAAAGCTACTGCAACTATCGAAATTCCATTCCGACTCCCGGATCAAAATCTCACCTATCGATCGGATTTCCAAAAATTCCAAACTTTGGCATTTCAAGCCTAATTTAGCTACAGACCTCCAAAATACATTCCAAACACGCTTCCAACCCCGAAACCAACTAACTGAGCTAACGGAACCATCAGATTTCCATTCCGAGGTCTTATTAACAATGTTCCGAATACGCACCATTTTTCAACTATAAAGCTCTCATTTTGGGGACTAAGTGTCCCAAAACACTCCAAATTCTAGAACCGAATCTCTCGGTAAACCACAATAGCAGAAATAAACTTTGGGAAAGCAGTTAATTGGGGATCGGGGCATAAATTTCAAAAACAACCAGCCGGGTGGTTACATCCTCCCACACTTAAACATTCGTTCGTCCTCGAACGAGCATAGAAAACATACCCGAGGCAGTAAAAAGATGAGGGTACTGGTTGCACATATCCTACTCGGTCTCCCAAGTCGCATCCTCAGCCGACTGACCCTGCCACTGGACCTTTACTGAAGCGATGTTCTTTGACCTTAGCTTCCTGATTTGCCTGTCTAGAATGGCAACTGGCTCCTCAACATAAGACCGATCCTCGTCTAGCTGAACAGAAGTGAAATCCAACACGTGCGACGGGTCACCATGGTATCTTCAGAGCATAGAGACATGAAATATGGGATGAACTCCGGCTAGGCTGGGAGGTAAGGCCAACTCATAAGCAACCTCTCCAACATGCCTCAAAATCTCAAAAGGACCAATAAATCTAGGACTCAAATTACTTGCCTTGTTTGAAATTAGCCACATTTTGTGTGTTTGAATAATTAGAAATTGGAAAAAATAAAAAAAAAATTAGGCTAGGCAATTATTTTTGTCTTAATTAATTAGTTTAAAGGAGAAAATTAGCAAAAATAATTCTCAATAGCGGAAATTAGAGAGAAAATAGTAGAAAAATTGCAAAAAATATTAGATAATTAGCATAAGTAAGAAATTAGGTTTTTTATAATATTCCATAAAAGAAAAGAAAAAAAAAGTATAAAAGAAAATACATAAAAATGATTAAAATCAGAAAATGCAAAAAATATAGTTGGTATTAACATGGTTGGGCTGATTTGGTTTGAATTGAGAAGGCCCAGATGTATTGGCCCAAAGGACCGGTCCAGGACATTAGGGTTCAAACGATCTTGGCCGTCCGTCAGGTTTGATCTGACGGTTGAAACAATTAGCAGATATGTTTAATTTTTGAATTGTGAGAGAGTGATCTTAGCCGTCCATTTTGATAAATCCAACGGCTGAGAATATTAGTTGAGATTAACGGGGATGGGAGATTAAATCTGAACCGTCCGTCCCAGTTGATCCAACAGGCGATACTTTGGTCTCATAAGCGACCAAACGACGCCGTTTTAGTAACGCGCATGTGAGCCGTTGATCTCCATCAATTGGACGGTCCAAATTACCTCAGACGTATGGCCTATATAAGGCTTTTGTCTGAATGAATTTGGCCATTACATACATTATCTCTAAAGACCAGCCGCCCCCAATCCCTTTCTCTTCTCTCTTCGTCTTCACCATCTTCACCAAGAAACCCTAGATGGCCATGGCGGCCACCACCCTCCATGGTGGTCGCCGGCTCCCTTTAACCCCTCCTCTCTTCTTTTCTTCTTCTTCTCCTTCTTCTTCATCTCAAAACACTAAAGAACCCAGAAAACAGACCCTGTTCTTCAAGTCCCGGTCACCGGAGCTTCGCCGGTGACCACCCAAACAATGAGAAACCACTCAAAACCAATGCCAAAAGAACCCCCTTTCTCTGATCTATCCAACCATACCACCCTCACCCTTCGAATCTTCCTGTAGCGTCTCGAATATCCCAAATAAAGTCGCCGGAAACCTAACTCCGGCGACCCCCAAACTCAAACCACCCAAAGACCTTGTCTTTTACTCTCCCAAACACCCCTCTGCAACTCAAAACTTATAAAGGCTTCATCTTTAAGCCTAAAAGGAAAAACAGAAGAGAAAAAAATTGAAAAAAAAGGGAATAAGGGAAAAGAATCAAAGGAAAAGGTCCGGAAGTCGGAAAAAGAGAGTGAAAAGAGAGTGAAAAAAAAAGAGAAAGGGAATAGGAAGCTCGGGGGACAGGCCCCGCTAAGCTAAGTGCTCCCTTCCCTCTCTGTGTTTAGTTTTTCTATTTACTTTTGTTTCTTTTTTGTTTTATCATGTCTTGTTTAGTTTAACGCATGCTGTCCTTTTCTGTATCTCATGCTTCACATGTTTAGTGGTTAGTCAGCTGCTATATCTATCTCGTTTGTGTGCTTCCCCCGTTCGAACTCCTGTTCTGATATCTTTTTCTTGTCTCTGTATTCTGTTAGCATTAGACCTTTCAATCTCGTTGATCTTCGACATCTCCTTTGCATGATTAAGTTTCGACTCTAGTCTTCTTTGTTAGCTTTTAATAGTTTGAATGATTCTTCTCCCCTGATTAGTTATAAGGTTCTTATCTGATTGTTTCTTCTTTTGTTTCACATCTCTTGCATGTTTCTCTGATGATTAGTCATAAGGTTTCTTAGCTTGCTCCTCTTTAGCCTGTTAATGATGAGATTCTGTTATTTGTCTTGTGTTGATCCCATGCTAATTTGTTCTAAGATCAGATGCTTTCATCTTTCCCTTGTTATGTTAGCTGTTGAGTTCTGATTCACTGCAAAAACCATGACCTTTGTCTTCTGTTTAAAATCAAGCTCAAGTTACTGTGGCCACTCTTGTTGCCCTTAGCTTTTAATGATCCATGATAGAACTAGGCTTCTGTTTCATCTTATTCATCTTCATGATGTTTGCTTCAAATCATGTTCTGTTAAATCATAAGAGTTACCTTGGTTAGTCTAGTTTTCTCCTATTGTCATGCATGCTTAGTTCTAATATTAGTTTAACTTCATCCTCTTAAGTACCCTGATTGGTCTGTCCTGCTCCTTTTTCACTGTTTCTCCATGTCCTTCTGCTCTTCATCTTCACTGTCATGCACTTGTATTAGACTTAGGCTGGTATTTGGGAAAAGTTTTAGGTTGGTAGGTCTGGTTGATCACCATTCTTAGTCCATTGCTCTCCTGTTTAAAATAAGTCCTGTTTTTATTCTTTTGTTGACTGTTTTCTGAGAATTTAGTGTCTATGTCCATGAATGCTAAGTGTTTTAGGGTTTTTCAGTATATCATCTAACATGAAATGATTGTGACTAAGCCTAATTGATGTTAATTGACATGTTGCTACATGAATTTAAGTTATGTAAGTTGATTAGTTGAGATTCAACATTATCAAACCCCTCTTCTGAATTTTGATTGATTAATGAACAATATTTGGCTTCATGTGGTTATGTGTGCAATTGTATGTTGAAATGGCTAAGTTTGCAATAGTTTTATGTTAAGTATGAACACTGTTAATGCTTATTATGCTTAGGTGAATTGGTTATAGCTGCTAGTATTAGGATCCTTAGAGTGGCTAGTTTTGAAATAGGACTAAAACTGAAAATCACAAAAATAGGATATTAAGAACTAATTGGCCTAAGAATGGTCAACCTTGCAAAAGGTTGACCAATTCTATAAGGCCCTAACACACAGTCCACTTCAAAAGGGCTGGTTGTGCAAGAACTGGTCAAGCTTGCAAATGCAAGCTTACCAAGGCTCATTTGAGCCCTGAACATCAAAGTGGCCAGGCCTGCAAAGGCTTTGGGCCCAGCTATGTTCAGTAATTGGGTTTAATTACCTAGGCTAAGTCTCAACTTGAGACTGGCCATTAGTTTAATAGGTCAATTAAGCAGGCTAATCCTGCAAATTAGTTTAATTAACTTAAAATGAACAAAAATAGGTTTTTAAGAAATAATTGGCCTAAGAATGGTTAACTTTGCAAAAGGTTGACCAATTCTATAAGGCCCTAACACACAACCCACCTTTAAAAGGGGTCGGTTGTGCAAAATGGCTAAGTCTGCAAATGCAGACTGGCCCAGGCTTTATATTGAGCCCTGAACATTAAAAGTGGCCAAACCTATAAAGGTTTTGGGCCCAACTGTTCAGTAATTGGGTTTAATACCCAAGCTAAGTCTCAACTTGAGACTGGCCATCAGTTAAATAGTTTAATTTTAGTAATAAAGCAGGCTAGTCCTGCAATTAGTTTTAAATTGAAATAATTTGGTCTTAATTGACTAGAACTAGTTAAAATGGTTTAAAATTGAAATAGTTTCCTAAAGTAGAACTGGCCAGCCCTTAAATATCAATGCAAGGGCTGGCTATTAGTTAAATAAGTCCCAAAGAAGCTGAAAATTAACCTAGGCAGTCAAGTAAATCAGCAGTGCCCTTAGGGGCACAATTGGGAATTAATTTGGTAAAATAGTGAATAGTTTGGAACATAAGAGGGTAAGGGAGTCATTTGTACCCCTGATTTCTGCAATTTTACAGAGATTTAAGGGTATAATGGTCTCCCTAAAATGGGAAATCTGTAAAAATCTATAACCCTTAGGGCTACATTGGTAAAAGACCCATAAAAAGAATCTTTGGAACCTTCCAGCACGTGCTGGAAGGGTTTCTGGTAACAGAATTGGGGGCTGAAGTGAACATTTAATAATTTTAGGAGGGGGAGAAGTGGGATTGAATCCCATACTTTCTCTCCAAGTTTCAGCCCTTGGCTTTAGCTATAAATACACCCTAAAAGGGGCTGAATGGGGGTTGGAAATTTTGAGCAATTCTGAATTCACTTTAGGCTGGTTTTATTGAATACAAAGCTTGAGAGTAAAAGTAATAGCATAAAAACAGTAGTATTTTCTGGGATTTTGGAGTTGAAGATATATTGGTGTTCAATCTGGGTCATTGATTTTCTTTGCTGGGTCATCTGCTTGGGTTTCCTGCTTGCTGATTGCTGTTTGGTCTCATTCATTTGGCATTCAATTCCACTGTTGCATTGTTGTTTGGGTCTTGCTGTGTTTATTGCTTACTCTCATCCCTTAGAACTCATCGGCTTCACTTTGTTGATTCAGGTACCATTTCTGTTCGAATGCAGCTGTAATGATGAACTGTTGAATGAAATGAAGTCCAGTTTGCAAATTCATATGTTATTATATTTTGTAATTTATGCTTTCACTAGTTACTTAGTGTTGATATAGATCTATAGTGTAAATAATAGTATGATATGTAGAAGCAGAAAAACAGAGACAAAAAATGATGTAATAGCTTAGTGATAGATTAGGTAGTGTAATAGTAGTAGTATAGAAGCAGCAACACATCACTTAGTTTAATTAGGTAAAAACTTTAAAATACAAGTTAGCTAATCACGGCTTAAATCATTAACTGTTCTTCACAGTAGTCTCAGAGGTCATAATCACGTAGATATTCATATAGTGTAGATCTGCACTTTAACATGAGTCTTTTTTTTAAGAAGGAGAATGTCAGTTTAAATCAAGTATAACTAAGTTAGCAATGCTGTGAGGAGTTAAGTCATAATCAAATCAGTGGTGTAATTATGTTTAAACATTGAATCATTTAAATGTAGACAATCAGGATGAGACTAGCTTAGAAATTATCAATTTGGCTTAATTCGTATTGAAATAGTAGGTTAACAACATAGTCATAAATCACCTATCTTATCTTTAAATAATCTTTCATATTTTTATATATACAGTTAGCTTCATAATCTTTCAACTAGTAAACAACTAAAAATGGCCGTGCAAATTCACTAGTAAAAGTCAAAATCAGAGATAGTCAGTTATTAAGCTTTCATGTACTTTGGAGTTAATATTGATTACCTTTGTATAGTAATTTTCTTCTTTTTTGATAAATAAAGAGTAGTTTGATTTCGTCCTTAATCTTAAGTGTCCATTTACTATGAATCTTGTATCTTGCTTTTGTTATTATACCTTAAATCTGGTCTGGGCCTGTTATACGACGAGGGCCTGGACTGTATTCGTGAATCTGCTGGGCTATTGGCTAAAAGCCTAAGCCTGTCCGGGTCGTTAAGACCTGGACTTATGTGGTTGTTATTCTGAATTTTGTTCCAAGACCCTAAGCCCAATAAAAAAGAGACAAGGGCTGCATAGGTCTATTAATTTCAAACCGGCTAAGGAAAAAACATTCATAGAAAATATAGTTAAAAGATTAGGATTAAACCTTAATAATACTTGGGATGAGCCTCGCCCGATGTCAAACAAGCGGGGCCCCCATTTAGTAATGATATAACACAAATAGACCCGGGAAAGCTAATAGCAAATTCCATAGCTTCTCCCAAAAGATTTAAAAGCCGATAGACGTTACTTTAGGGCACGATTTAATATACTTTCCATTGAACGAGTGCGCACTTGGTGCGACTCAAATCCAAATCTCGGCAAAGCCGAAATACACCAAAAGTCATAGGCGTATTGGTTGCGGTATGACTCGAGGCGTGTTTTCGCGATGCCGCAAATTCTTTAAAATAATACTTAATGTAAAAAGCACTGTAAGTCAAACAAGAGTCGGGAATGACAATTGAGCGACCGTGCTAAAACCACGGAACCCGGGAATGCCTAACACCTTCTCCTGGGTTAACAGAGTTCCTTATCCGGATCTTTGCTTCGCAGACATTTTGAAGAGTCAAATTCCTCGGATTCGGGATTAACCGGTGACTTGGGACACCATCATCATTCCCAAGTGGCGACTCTGATTAATCTCAATAAAATCCCGAACCGATTGTCCTTTAATTGGAAAAACTCCTTCCCTTACGTTATTTTATCCGTTTCGGATATTTGAGCGTCGAGGTATACCCTACGAGCGTATTTATATTTATGCTTATGTGGGGTAGTAAAAAGGGAGGTGTGACATCTCTGGCGACTCCGCTGGGGATCCTAACCCCGAACCTCGGTTTCAAGGTTTAAGAACTCGAGCTCTTTAGAACTGCCGTTCGCGTTATTGTTTGACTTCATTATATGATTTGAACAACATGCTATGTGCTTTATCGCTTTGATATTATGTGGATTGTATATAAAATTGTGCCGAAAACCTTTCTCTCTTCACCCCGGGGATGTGCTTACTGGTTGAGACTCCCCTTTCTGTTAAAGTCACCTTAAATTAAGAAAACAGAGGCCGGAGAAGTTACAAAGCCGATTAACTCCGCGGGTCACCGGTACGTAGCCCCCTCCTCGATTCGAGTTGTCCGCTCGGGTACACGGTCTAGCACTCTATGAAACCGTAAGATTTTGAACATAGGTCTAGGACGATTATTTGCATCATATTTGACTTAGGGGACTCAACACGGGGGTTGGGTCCGTCTAGGACAAGGTGACCCGGTATTGAAAAAGACCGAGCATGTTATGTGTTGCATTTTCATTATCCTTGATCGTTATACGGACCGGCGGAAATCCCGAGGATAGAAAATTGTTGAAAAGGAAAAAAAAGTGAGAGAGAGAGGAAAATAAGATTTACAGGAAATAGGTATCCGAAAATTTGAAAATTTGAAAAAAAAGAGGTGGAACAGTTTTGTTGAAATAATTGGTCAAATAATCTGACCGAACTACGCAGGTTTGATTCTCGCCATTAGGTGGGATACGTAGGCAACCCTTAAACGGGTCCAACCACACTTTTAGAAAAAGACCACAAAAGATTTTTCCTTTCAAATAATCGAGGTGATTGCTATTTTTGGAAATGGCCGAATGTTCCGAAAGGACACCGGAAGGCTGTTTTGGCAAAAATGGCCACTTCGAAAGTCATTTTTCTTTCCTTTCCTTCAAAAATGAAAACTTGCATTGAAAAAGATTTTCCTTTTTTCTAAATAAAATCGCCTTAATAAATGTGCAGGACGAGCACAATGATGAATGAACATTTCTCCCTAAATAAAATCCCATTGGAGCTGAAATTATGGTGGCAAGACATGGGATCCGATGGTCAAGACTGGGTCAAAAAGTACTTAAAAGGCCTTACGGGGTTATTAGACATGGTTCCTCGAGGTGATGTGATTAGAGCGTTGGTCACGTTTTGGGATCCGGCACACAACGTATTTCATTTCCCAAATTTTGAACTTACCCCTACTTTAGAGGAGATTGCCTTCTACATCGGGAAGACCGAGGTCCCGCTAAAAGGAAAATACCCGGTATCTCCGAGGACGGTAACAGTGCATCGTTTCCTCGACTCTTTGAAAATTGCCCGAAATGTTCACAACGAAGATCTGGCCAACGGGTTTTGTTCCTTAAGCTTCATCTACAGTAGGTTTGGACACGTTGGGGGTTTCAATGACCTCACAAACAAGTTATGCTGTAAGTCCAACCGAGCGAAATGGGAGGAACACCGGAGGTTTGCATTTTTGGTGGCATTTCTCGGAGTTGTCGTATTCTCGAGGAAGGATGGACATATCAATATAAAAGTTGCCGGAGTAGCTACCACACTGATAGTACAAGATAATTGTACTCTGGCCCCAATGATCGTCGCGGACATCTACCATGCTCTGACTGCGTGCAAAGCGGGAGCCAACTTCTTCGAAGGATGTAACTTGATCTTGCAAATCTGGCTAATTGAACATCTATGCCACCATCCTTCGTTCTCGAGCTATGGTTCGGCTGAACGGACATGTTTGGAAGAGTTCAGTACGAGGACAAAAGAAGTAAAGTTGCCGGAGGGAGTCCAAGGTTGGATTGTGTATCTTCGATCACTAACTGACGGTCAAATCGATTGGACGTATGACTGGTTACCTCTTGACGAGGTGATATACATGCCAACGGAGGGATCGCCATTTTTGATCATGGGTTTGAAGAGTATACAACCTTATGCCCCATACAGGGCCCTGCGACAGTTGGGTCGGTGTCAAATTATTCCGAGAGATGGGGACCTCAGTGTGCAAGCTGTGGAGATTGGTCCGGACGGGCAATTCCCGGAAGCAAAAATCCGGCAAATCTGGAATGAGTGCCAAAATTTGAAGATTGATACTTGTGTGCCGAATAGAGCAAAGGGGGAGATATCACCTGGATACTCCACATGGTACCGACGAGGGGTTGAACACGAACGTCTTTCGAAGAGACCTCACTTGCAAGATCTGATAGAGCAATCCGAGGAGAATCAGAAATGGGTGGCCAAGGAAAAAGAATACAAGGCCAAAATCAGCTTGTTGGAGGATAAATTGAGAAATCTTCATTTCGAAAGTGGCTTACAGGCAGCATCCGATGAAGTGGAGAAGAAACAACTGAAAAAAGAAAATGAGATGTTGAAGGCTCAAATGGCTCAAATGAAAATTGCATCCGAGACCCCAGTTCGCTCAGCCCGGGATGAAAAGTTAATTGAGATTCTCCGGCGCAAAGTAAATGACTACAACTTCGATTTGGACAAAGCTGAAAAAGAGTTAGTCAGGGCTCGGAAGCAAATCGATAGAGACGCTGAGGAAAGAGCCAAGTTGGTTCGGCAATTACAAGACAAGCACGATTTTGAGGTAGCTCAGCTTAGAAAGAAAATAATTTCAGCCACGGTTAAAAGTAACAAGATTATCAAGGATCTTGAAGAAGAGAGAGAGCATTGTTACACAACTATGGCTAGATTAGAATTGGAGCTGCAACAAGTGCAAAAAGATAACCAACATACCTTGGATGCTCGCACCGAACAAATAAGTCGGTTGTTGCAAGAAAAGGGGGTCAATAGAGAAAAGATTGTTCGCATTGCCCAATACATCACCCGGAAGAGTCAACTGTGTGAATATATGTCTCGAAGAACCTTTGTATCGGCAGTGAAGTTCTTCGTGCAACAAGTCATGTCTGACCTAGATAGGCTCCAAAGGGGATTAGCATATAGGCCCGCGGCAAGGCCGAACGATGCCTCGCGGGCACTAGGAGCATTAATGTACTCATAGGGGCATGCATCATCTTTTTATATTTTTCCTCTTATAACATCACCTTGTAATCAATGTTTTGAATTATCAATGGAAAATCAAGTGTTGTTATCAATTCTTTTGTTTTATGTCATTTCTTTTAAATTCGCTAGGCAAATAAATAGGAACGTAATTATGAAAAAAAAAGAGAGAGAAAGAAAAGCAAGAAAAAAAAGGAAGAGAAAAGAAAGAAAAAGAAAGAAGAAAAAAAAAAGAAAAAAGAAAAGAAAAAAAAAGAAAAAAAAAGAGAGAAAGAAAAAGAAAGAAAAGGAAAGAAAAGAAAAAGAGCGGAAAAAGAGAAAAGTGATTGGTCCAAATGAGCAGCGGTCGGGATGATGCATGACGACTTGAGGAAATGTGTTTGTTTTTAAAGTCGTTGCATTTTATTCGTGCGCTAACAACTAACGGGTGTTGATGCTTGTGAGTTCAGATTCTCTAGGCAACTGGCATTCTGGCTACCCACCCATACAACACAAGATACAAAAAGATGACGAAAGTTGTGTCCCAAGAAATCGAGGCAACTATCGTGGATCCTGCTCATGAAGAGGAGATTGTGGATGTAGCAGGAATGAAGGAGGAAATGTACAAACTGAGGCAACAGATGGCCGAGATGTACCAGGCCTGGTCTAGAGGTCAACCCCCGCCAGCTTACCCTGCCAACCCCGCATATATCCCTCCAGCCAATCCCAATCCTGAACCACCAACAATGAATTCATCCTCCACATACCCCGATTACCCTCACTATTATGCCTCCACCTCCCAGGTACCACCACCTCCAGTCAAGCAAGCACCACCTCACATACCCCAAGTTGCTCCAGTGTATGTGGCACCTCCGCCCGCTGCCTTACACAAATCCTCCAGTGAACCGATGTTTCATATACATGATCCTCACTACTACCCTCCAGAACCAACTTTCCGACAACATGAGTCTCATGCTCCGTTAATAGAAACAAGTGAAGAAAGAATTGCTAAGAGTGCCGGACAGGAAGAGATGGCCAGAAAAGTGAAAAGTCTGGAGAATGCCTTCCGCACTATGCAAGGACTAGGAGGGCAGGTGCGTGTGGCCTACAAGGACTTGTGTCTATTCCTCGAGGTGCAGCTTCCCGTGGGATTCAAGTTGCCAAAATTCGATATGTATAGCGGACACGGAGATCCGGTGGCCCATCTCAGAGGATACTGTAGCAAAATGAGAGGTGTAGGAGGTAAAAATGAGTTATTGATGGCGTACTTCAGCCAGAGTCTGAGTGGTTCAGCTTTAGAGTGGTATACCCGACAAGATCATACAAGGTGGTTCGTTTGGGATGACCTTGCGCAAGCCTTTGCAAATCACTTTCAGTACAACTTAGAGATCATACCTGACAGACTATACCTTACAAAAATGGAGAAGAATCCAGGGGAAAGCTTTAGGGAATTCGGTTTCAGATGGAGGGAGCAGGCCGCAAGAGTAGATCCACCCATGAAGGAAGGGGAGATGGTGGATTGTTTCCTACAGGCTTTGGAGCCTACATACTACGGTCATTTAGTGTCGGCGATTGGGAAGAGTTTCAATGAAGTCGTGAAGATGGGAAGCTTTGTGGAGGAAGGTTTGAAAACAAATAAAATCATGAGTTTTTCGGCCATCAAGGCCACCAATCAAGCAATACAAACTGGAAACGGGGGAGCAATGGGAAAGAAGAAGAAGGAAGAGGTAGCAACTATAAAGAGCAGGCCATGGAGCCGTAACCCGCATCATCGCCCACCAAGACCCTATCACCAACACCCACCAAACCCACCAAACCCATCAACCCCATATAATCCACCACCACCATCTTACCCGCCAAACCCATACAACACATCAACCCCATATAACCCACCACCACCACCATACCCACCAACAGTCCCACACTACCACCACCCACAAGCCCAAGTCTACCCACCACCACCACCCCATGTGTGGAGAGCTCAAACCCCACACAATGTTTACCACACCCAGAACACATACGCAACCTCTAAACCCTACAGAAACCAAAACAGGCCCAGGCCTGACTCAGAGTGGAGAAACAAGGCAAGGAAAACATTCACCCCACTGGGGGAATCATATACCAGCCTTTATCATAGAATGAAAGAGTTGGGGATGCTAAGCCCGGTTGCACCTAAAGTTCCAAACCCACCCCCGAAAAACCTTGATCCGGCTGTTAGGTGTGAGTATTGCTCGGGGACATTGGGCCATGATACCGAAAAATGTTGGCAATTGAAGAATGCCATTCAGGATCTCATTGATGATAGAAGAATTGAAGTTCGGGCCCCAGAAGCCCCGAACATTACCCAGAATCCGCTGCCAAATCACCACGAGACACACATGATAGAATTGGTGCAAGGTGATAGCAGTCAGAAACCATCTCAGGCTGTGATGATGATAAAGTCAAGTGCCAAGGTAGAAAAGGAAGTTGTGAAAGAGAAAGAGATTGTTGAGAAACCAACAGGAAAGCCGGTAGTGGTGGGAGGTTTGAAAGTGGTAGTGCCAGGCGTAAAGCCGATTGTGACTGTGAAAGGCGTGAGTACGGAGCCAGTAATTATAAAGCCGGTGGTGCAGATGCCGGTGGTGAGCACAAAGACTGTACCTTGGAACTACAACAAGGTAGCAGTGGTTTACAAAGGAAAAGAGGTGTCTGGGGAAATTAACGAAACCCACGGTCTCACCCGGTCCGGAAGATGCTTTGCTCCAGAAGAATTGAGAAAGATGAAAGCAGTAAAAGAGAACCAATTGAAGAAACCAGTGTCAGAAGAAGAAGCGGAGAAATTCCTCAAGAAGATGAAGTCACAAGATTATTCCGTAGTTGAACAGCTGAGAAAGACCCCTGCACAGATCTCTTTGCTATCTTTGCTAATACACTCGGAAGAACATAGGAAGGCTCTGATGAAGATACTGAACGAGGCCCATGGTCCAGAAAAGATCTCAGTTTGCCACCTGGAAAAGATTACCAACAAGATTTTCGAGTCTAATAGGATCACATTCTCAGATAAGGAATTGCCCGTTGAGGGAACCGAGCACAATAAGGCGCTGTACCTTACGGTGAAGAGCGAAGAGTCGGTAGTGACCAGAGTGTTGATAGACAACGGATCAAGCGCTAACATTTGCCCGTTGTCAACTTTGGGAAAGCTGAACATCAGTCCGGACAGAATCCGGAAGAACAGTATAAACGTGAGAGGATTTGATGGTGGGGGTAAAAACATATTGGGAGACATCATTCTGGAAGTTACCATCGGTCCTGTGGATTTTACTATGGAATTCCAGGTGCTCGACATTGCTGTGTCATATAATTTGTTGTTAGGCCGACCCTGGATCCACGCGGCCAAGGCAGTACCATCGTCTTTACATCAGATGGTCAAATTCGAGTGGGAACAACAGGAGATTGTGGTACATGGGGAAGAAAATGCTTGCAATATGGTGACACCGTTTGATGATGCTGACGGAGATAGGGGTCCTTGGGTCTACCAAGTGACAGATGCCATTGCGGTGAACGGAATTGCTGAAGGGGAGAAGTTGCCGATCCCTATGGTGGCACCAACTGCTGTGATGGTGGCCAAAGAAATGCTCAAAAACGGGTTTGCGCCAGGAAAGGGATTGGGCAAAGCATTGCAGGGAGTTATTCAGCCGGTTCAGCTTCCAGAAAACAAAGGTACTTTCGGCTTAGGGTTCAAACCCACCTTTGCCGATATCCAGAGAGCCTCAAAAGCCAAAAACAACCGGACCTTGCCTAAACCTATACCCAAACTATCCGACACCTTCATCAAGCCTGGTACAAAATATCGGACATCTGCTGCGACAAAGTACATCGAGACCCGAACCTGATAACGAAGTACTAAGTTTTGAGAAGATGTTTTGGGAGGTGAATATGGTTGAAGTGGGGGAATGCACAAGCAAAATGGATGTGCAGTTTGTGGGACCTGGAATCATGTTGAACAATTGGGAAGCTACTCCTTTCCCTATCAGGAAGGAGTCTTGGTAGTTAGCTCCAAAATTTCATCGTTGCTTTCCCAAAAATTGTTATTTTTATAGTTCTCCCATTCCCCTCATGAAAAGAAAATCAAAATGTATCCCGAACTTTGTTCGTTCTTTTTATCAATGAAATGCAGTTTTCCTTTTCTTCACTTTTGCCTTATTTTTCTTTATTTTTCCTTTTGTACAGTTCTGCATGTGTTGATTCTGATGCCATGTCATGCGTGAAGGATTCTAGACCCAGTTCTGACAATCACATTACCATACAAGAAATTGAGGAAGATAGTGAAATAGAATGTGAGGATGAGGAAGCCCTGGAGGAAATAAGCAAGGACATGAAACAATATGAGGAAAAGCCCAAACCGAATCTGAGTGATACAGAATCTGTAAATTTGGGAAGCGAAGACGATGTCCGGGAAACAAAGATTAGTGTTCATTTGGAGGCACCCCTCAGGGATGAATTGATAAGGTTGTTACATGAGTTTAAGGACATTTTTGCCTGGTCCTATGATGACATGCCCGGACTTAGCACTGATTTGGTGGTACACAAGTTGCCTATCTATTCTGAATGCCGGCCGGTAAAGCAAAAGCTGAGGAAATTCAAAACGGACATTAGTGTGAAGATAAAAGAAGAGGTGAATAAGCTGTTTGAGGCAAAGGTCATAAGAGTTACCAAGTACCCCACCTGGTTGGCAAATGTTGTGCCGGTCCCTAAGAAAGATGGCAAAACCAGAGTGTGTGTGGACTACAGAGACCTCAACAAAGCCAGTCCGAAGGATGACTTCCCATTGCCAAACATCCACATATTGATCGACAATTGCGCCAAGCATGAAATCGGTTTGTTTGTGGACTGTTATGCCGGTTATCACCAGATCCTGATGGACGAAGAAGACGCTGAGAAAACTGCCTTCATTACACCTTGGGGAACGTATTGTTACAGAGTAATGCCGTTTGGATTGAAGAATGCCGGGGCAACTTACATGAGGGCAATGACCACAATGTTTCACGATATGATGCATCAAGAAATTGAAGTATATGTGGACGATGTCATCATAAAGTCCAAAAAGCAAACTGATCATGCGAGAGATTTGAGAAAGTTTTTCCAAAGACTCCGGAGGTACAATTTAAAGCTCAATCCTGCGAAGTGTGCCTTTGGAGTACCTTCAGGGAAATTACTGGGGTTTATAGTGAGTCGGCGAGGTATTGAATTGGATCCATCAAAGATCAAGGCTATTCAAAGTCTACCTTCGCCGAAGAACAAGAAGGAGGTCATGAGTTTACTAGGAAGGTTGAATTACATTAGTCGATTCATTGCTCAATTGACATCAACGTGTGAGCCGATCTTCAAGTTGTTGAAGAAAGATGCAGCAGTGAAATGGACCGACGAGTGTCGGGAAGCCTTTGACAAGATCAAGGAATATTTGGCCAATCCTCCGGTGTTAGTTCCTCCAGAACCAGGGCGACCTCTGATATTGTATCCGACGGTGCTTGATAACTCCTTTGGTTGTGTATTGGGTCAACATGATGAGACAGGCAAGAAAGAACAAGCCATATATTACCTCAGCAAGAAGTTTACATCCTACGAGGTAAAATACACTCAACTCGAAAGAACTTGTTGTGCGTTGATTTGGGTGGCTCAAAAATTGAAGCAATATTTGTCGGCATATACCACATACTTGATATCACGACTGGATCCTCTGAAGTACATATTCAGAAGCCTATGCCTACTGGAAGACTGGCCAAATGGTAGATTCTGCTCATAGAATTTGACATTATCTATGTGACTCGTACAGCAATGAAGGCACAAGCTATTGCAGACCATTTAGCTGAGAATCCGGTGGATGATGAGTACGAACCATTGAAGACGTACTTTTCGGATGAGGAGGCAATGATTGTCGAGGAGATGGAGCAAGATGAGAGACCAGGATGGAAAATGTACTTCGACGGAGCCGTCAACAGCAAAGGCGTTGGTATCGGAGCGGTACTCATTTCAGGTACGGGTCAGCACTATCCCGTCACAGCTCAGCTCCGATTTTTCCGTACCAACAACATGGCCGAATATGAGGCGTGCATCTTGGGATTAAGGATGGCAATTGACATGGGTATTCAAGAGATTTTGGTCATGGGTGACTCGGATCTCTTGGTACATCAAATACAAGGGGAATGGGAGACACGAGATTTGAAATTGATACCATATCGGTATTGTTTGCACGAGTTATCTCAAAGATTCCAGTCTATAGAGTTCAAGCACATCCCAAGAATGCACAATGAGATCGCAGATGCTTTGGCCACACTGTCCTCTATGTTGCATCATCCTGACAAGACATATATAGATCCGCTCCGGATCCAAGTCCGTGATCAAAATGCTTATTGCTTCGCTGTGGAAGAAGAGTCAGATGGAGAGCCGTGGTATCATGATATCAGGGAATACCTGAAAGCTGGCAAATACCCGGAGCAGGCCACTGGAGACCAGAAGAGAGCCATCGGGCATTTAGCTAATGGATTTTTCCTCAGTGGAGGAGTTATATACAAAAGAACACCAGATCTGGGCTTATTACGATGTGTGGATGCACAAAGAGCAGATGAAATCATGATTGAAGTACATGCCGGAGTATGTGGACCCCACATGAGCGGATATGTTTTAGCAAAGAAGATTTTGAGAGCTAGGTATTACTGGCTCACTATGGAGCGTGATTGTATCAAGTATGTAAAGAAATGTCATCAATGCCAGGTACATGGGGATCCGATCCACTCCCCGCCTTATGAGTTACATACAATGTCAGCACCTTGGCCCTTTGTTGCTTGGGGCATGGATGTTATCGGCCCAATAGATCCAGCCGCTTCCAATGGGCATAGGTTCATTCTGGTTGCAATTGATTATTTCACCAAGTGGGTTGAAGCTAAGACATTCAAGGAAGTAACGAAGAAAGCGGTGGTGGATTTTGTGCATGAGAATATTATATGCCGATTTGGAATCCCCAAGGTGATTATCACAGATAATGGAGCCAATCTAAATAGTCACCTCATGGCGGAAGTTTGTGAGAGATTTAAGATCACACACCGCAATTCCACACCTTACAGGCCAAAGGCGAATGGTGCAGTAGAGGCGGCGAATAAGAATATCAAGAAGATTCTCCGAAAAATGGTGGAGGGATCTAGGCAATGGCATGAAAAGCTACCCTTTGCTCTCATGGGTTACCGCACGACAGTGCGTACTTCTATCGGAACCACACCTTATACACCGGTGTATGGAACAGAGGCTGTTATACCCGCAAAAATAGAAATACCGTCATTACGGATCATAGCCGAAGCTGAGATAGATGACGATGAATGGGTAAAAGCCCGGTTGGAACAATTGAGTTTGATCGATGAGAAGAGGTTGGTCGCAGTTTTCCATGGGCAATTATATCAACGAAGAATGGCCAGAGCATACAATAAGAAGGTACGACCTTGAAAGTTTGAAGTCGGACAGCTTGTGTTGAGGCGTATCCTACCGCATTGGGCCGAAGCGAAGGGCAAGTTTGCGCCAAATTGGCAGGGACCGTTTGTGGTATCACGGGTGTTGTCCAATGGAGCATTGTATTTAACAGATGTTGAAGGAAAGTGTGTAGAGACTGCTATCAATTCAGATGCAGTCAAAAGATACTATGTATGATTCCTTTTCAATTATGTGTTTTGTATTTTGTTGTGATTTTGGAATTGAAATGACAAAGGCGTTTTATTCTCTATCCAAACACTTTATCCATTGATAACCCCTTTGAGCCTCAATGAATATATTCTTTCATATCCCTCTCTCGGAATCGCTCTAGCGCAATAAGATCGAAATTGCCAAAATGAAAAATTGATGAAAAAAAAATGAAAATAAAAAATGAATGAAAATGAAAAAATGAAGAAAAAGAGAAAAAGACAAAGAAATCGGGAAAAAGTCAAAAAGAAATCCATCTAACTAATGAAGTTGGATGAACTACGTCTGACTTGATCCCGAAAGGGTACGTAGGCAGCCTCTCTGAGGTTCAGTCACAATAAAGAAAAAATCCAAAAATTCCCCACATATTGAAACTGGGGCAGAAGTTATGTTTAATAATTCCGAGAGTTGTAAATATTTTTGAACCCTCGTGAGATTTTGAGCCTTTATACCTTTCTTTCTCAACCCATCCAAAAGCCACGTTACAGTCCAAAGAAAGACCTTCTGATCAATTCTGAAATGATAACGAATGCAATGAAGGAGGAGCGAAACATCGGATAATACCCGTGGTACAGAAAACAAAATACAAAAAGGAAAAATGAAAAATGAAAAAATGAGAGAGTCTCATCGGTGAAAACCTTAACCGGCACTGTGAGGCGATTGTGAGTTTGAGAGAAATAAAATGAGAGAGTCTTATTGGTGAAAACCTTTCGAGGCACCGTAGGGCAATCGTGATGATTACTAGAAAAGAGAAAAGCAACAAAAATAGTATCGGTTTGGGTTGGAAACAATTCGGAGACAGAATAATGATTGGAACGAACTGGGTCAGAGTTTAAATACATGGCATGGTCAGCGGAATCAGCCAACAAATACCCAGATAAGTTCTATCATCTCTCCAAAATGCCCTTACCCTTTCTTTCATCTTTCTGCATTTCATTGTTTACCTTTTGAGAGCTAACTACCAGCTCCTGATAACGAAAGCTGAAACAACACTGGGTCAGAAATAAGGAAGAGTTGGGAAGGAAATAAGGAAGCTTGGCAAATATGGCCAAAGGAAAAGAAAACAAAACAAAAATGAAAAATTGAGAAAATACAAAAAGAGTTTGCAAGGGACAAGCAGTTGAAAGTTATGCAGCATGAGAAAAGCAAAAGAAGGAAGCAATAAGAAGCGGGGACGGCAGATGCCAGTTGCCAGCAGTTTATATCTAATAAAATTTGTTTCATGCAGGAACAAATTGTCACTAATCACTTTAAAGTGAATGTGACCAATGTGGAAAATAGAAAACACCAAAAAGAGAAGTTCGCCAATAAGTGAAGAAATTCACGGGCAAGAGATAATTGGTAAAAGAAAATACCAAAAAGAGGAAGGTAACATCTTTTAAAATCCACTCCCGAGTCCTCAGGCTGCGGGAATACATTTCTGCATTCGCATTGCACATTTAAATTCTGTTAGGTGCCCACCTTCAAATACGGGAATATTTTTTCTGCATCGCATTGCACGTTTAAATTCTGTTAGGTGCCCACCTTCAAATACGGGAATATTTTCTGCATC
This sequence comes from Nicotiana noctiflora, assembly GCA_032618575.1. Taxonomy (NCBI): domain Eukaryota; kingdom Viridiplantae; phylum Streptophyta; class Magnoliopsida; order Solanales; family Solanaceae; genus Nicotiana; species Nicotiana noctiflora. The sequence continues at coordinate 92,254 of JASVEL010013387.1, forward strand.
GCATTGCACGTTTAAATTCTGTTAGGTGCCCACCTTCAAATACGGGAATACTTTTCTGCATCGCATTGCACGTTTAAATTCTGTTAGGTGCCCACCTTCAAATACGGGAATACTTTTCTGCATCGCATTGCACGTTTAAATTCTGTTAGGTGCCCACCTTCGAATACGGGAATATTTTTCTCCGCATCGCATTGCACGTTTAATTTCTGTTAGGTGCCCACCTTCAAATACGGGAATACTTTTCTGCATCGCATTGCACGTTTAATTTCCGTTAGGTGCCCACCTTCAAATACGGGAATATTTTCTCTGCATCGCATTGCACGTTTAAATTCCGTTAGGTGCCCACCTTCAAATACGGGAATATTTTCTCTGCATCGCATTGCACGTTTAAATTCCGTTAGGTGCCCACCTTCGAATACGGGAATACTTTTTTGCATCGCATTGCACGTTTAAATTCCGTTAGGTGCCCACCTTCGAATACGGGAATACTTTTCTCGCATCGCATTGCACGTTTAAACTCTGTTAGGTGCCCACCTTCAAATACGGGAATATTTTTTTGCATCGCATTGTACGTTTAATTTTTGTTAGGTGCCCACCTTCAAATACGGGAATATTTTCTGCATCGCATTGCACGTTTAATTTCTATTAGGTGCCCACCTTCGAATACGGGAATATTTTCTGCATCGTATTGCACGTTTAAATTCTGTTAGGTGCCCACCTTCGAATACGGGAATACTTTTCTGCATCGCATTGCACGTTTAAATTCCGTTAGGCGCCCACCTTCAAATACGGGAATACTTTTCTCTGCATCGCATTGCACGTTTAAATTCCGTTAGGTGCCCACCTTCGAATACGGGAATACTTTTCTCGCATCGCATTGCACGTTTAAATTCTGTTAGGTGCCCACCTTCGAATACGGGAATACTTTTCCGCATCGCATTGCACGTTTAAATTCTGTTAGGTGCCCACCTTCGAATACGGGAATACTTTTCTGCATCGCATTGCACGTTTAAATTTCTGTTAGGCGCCCACCTTCAAATACGGGAATACATTTCGCATTGCACGTTTCAATTCTGTTAGGCGCCCACCTTCAAATACGGGAATATTTTCTGCATCATCATGGTTTATATATTTAAAAGCCCATACTGGGGCAGAAAAAGAAAAAAAGGTAGTTTGTTGTTTTGTCTTGAGCAGGTTCAGCTCAGGATCAAGAAAAACAAGAAAATCAACAAAAAAGAGAGTCATCAAGAAAACAAGAAAATCAACCAAAAAGAGAGTCATCAAGAAAACAAGAAAATCAACAAAAAAGGGAAGATTCTGCATTACCGGAAAGGGAAGAAGAGCAAAAGCTAGATTAGGAACAATTGTAATTGTAGGATCATAGCTTAGAATAGCTTCTTCATTTTACATTTTCCCCCGGTGTAATAAGGAGTAAGTCAGCAGGTCTCAACAGTGTCAATGCAACAGTGAGTCTGGTAGTTTTTAAAACTGCCAGACCTTCCCGAACTACACTGACCTGATTCCTGTTTAGCCCAGGATATGTAGGCAACCTCTAAAGCAGGGTACGGTCAAAAGGTTTTCAAAAATGCTTTCACGGAATGTGCCGATGTGCAAAAATCTCTCATTACTGCTCACTTGTCTTTGCACTGAAACTCTTCGTGTTCCCGAGCAAAGAGGGGCAGCTGTGAGCACGTGATTTTTGCACCGGGCAAATAATTCCAAAATTAAAATAAATATGTTTTTGAGTGTAATTACCTGCTTTGTTTGAAATTAGTCATACTTTATGTGTTTGAATAATTAGAAATTGGAAAAAATAAAAAAAAAATTAGGCTAGGCAATTATTTTTGTCTTAATTAATTAGTTTAAAGGAGAAAATTAGCAAAAATAATTCTCAATAGCGGAAATTAGAGAGAAAATAGTAGAAAAATTGCAAAAAACATTAGATAATTAGCATAAGTAGGAAATTAAGTTTTTTATAATATTCCATAAAAGAAAAAGAAAAAAAAAGTATAAAAGAAAATACATAAAAATGATTAAAATCAGAAAATGCAAAAAATATAGTTGGTATTAACATGGTTGGGCTGATTTGGTTTGAATTGAGAAGGCCCAGATGTATTGGCCCAAAGGACCGGTCCAGGACATTAGGGTTCAAACGATCTTGGCCGTCCGTCAGGTTTGATCTGACGGTTGAAACAATTAGCAGATATGTTTAATTTTTGAATTGTGAGAGAGTGATCTTAGCCGTCCATTTTGATAAATCCAACGGCTGAGAATATTAGTTGAGTTATAAAGGGTTGATTAATGCTGAGATTTGATCTCAGCCGTCCAGGCTAATTGATCCAACAGGCGATACTTTGGTCTCATAAGCGACCAAACGACGCCGTTTTAGTAACGCGCATGTGAGCCGTTGATCTCCATCAATTGGACGGTCCAAATTACCTCAGACGTATGGCCTATATAAGGCTTTTGTCTGAATGAATTTGGCCATTACATACATTATCTCTAAAGACCAGCCGCCCCCAATCCCTTTCTCTTCTCTCTTCGTCTTCACCATCTTCACCAAGAAACGCTAGATGGCCATGGCGGCCACCACCCTCCACGGTGGTCGCCGGCTCCCTTTTAACCCCTCCTCTCTTCTTTTCTTCTTCTTCTCCTTCTTCTTCATCTCAAAACACTAAAGAACCCAGAAAACAGACCCTGTTCTTCAAGTCCCGGTCACCGGAGCTACACCGGTGACCACCCAAACAATGAGAAACCACTCAAAACCAATGCCAAAAGAACCCCCTTTCTCTGATCTATCCAACCATACCACCCTCACCCTTCGAATCTTCCCGTAGCGTCTCGAATATCCCAAATAAAGTCGCCGGAAACCTAACTCCGGCGACCCCCAAACTCAAACCACCCAAAGACCTTGTCTTTTACTCTCCCAAACACCCCTCTGCAACTCAAAACTTATAAAGGCTTCATCTTTAAGCCTAAAAGGAAAAACAGAAGAGAAAAAATGAAAAAAAAGGAATAAAGAAAAGAATCAAAGGAAAAGGTCTGGAAGTCAGAAAAAGAGAGTGAAAAGAGAGTGAAAAAGGGAGAAAATGGAAGCTCAGGGACCGGCCCTGCAAGCTAAGTCCCCTCTCTCTATGTGTGTTTGTTTTTCTTTTTCTTGTCTGTTCGTTACATGTTTTTCTCGTGCTTTCTTTTGTTTCTATCCTGATATCTTTTACCATGCTTTTCTGTTCTTAGTCTTTTGGTATGTCTGTTAGTTTTAGGGTTTAATTTGTTTATCTGTGCTTCCTGTTTGAACTCCTGTTCTGATATCCCTTTCTTGTCTTTGTCTTCTGTTAGCATTAGACCTTTCAATCTCGTTGATCTTCAACATCTCCTTTGCATGATTAAGTTTCGACTCTAGTCTTCTTTGTTAGCTTTTAATAGTTTGAATGATTCTTCTCCCCTGATTAGTTATAAGGTTCTTATCTGATTGTTTCTTCTTTTGTTTCACATCTCTTGCATGTTTCTCTGATGATTAGTCATAAGGTTTCTTAGCTTGCTCCTCTTTAGCCTGTTAATGATGAGATTCTGTTATTTGTCTTGTGTTGATCCCATGCTAATTTGTTCTAAGATCAGAGATTTCATCTTTCCCTTGTTATGTTAGTTGTTGAGTTCTGATTCACTGCAAAAAGCATGACCTTTGTCTTCTGTTTAAAATCAAGCTCAAGTTACTGTGGCCACTCTTGTTGCCCTTAGCTTTTAATGATCCATGATAGAACTAGGCTTCTGTTTCATCTTATTCATCTTCATGATGTTTGCTTCAAATCATGTTCTGTTAAATCATAAGAGTTACCTTGGGTTCCCTTTCCTTCTTCATCTTGTAAATATTATAGTCTTTGATCTGTTTAGTTGTTATGGTCTAGCTTTTTCCTATTGTCATGCATGCTTAGTTCTAATATTAGCTTAACTTTATTCTCTTAAGTACCCTGATTGGTCTTTCCTGTTCCTTTTTCACTGTTCCTCCATGTTCTTCTGCTCTTCATCTTCATCTTATCTGTCATGCACTTGTATTAGATTTAGGATTGGTATTTGGGAAAAGTTTTAGGTTGGTAGGTCTGGTTGATCACCATTCTTAGTCCATCGCTCTCCTGTTTAAAATAAGTCCTGTTTTTATTCCTTTGTTGACTGTTTTCTGAGAATTTAGTGTCTATGTGTCTATGTCCATGAATGCTAAGTGTTTTAGGGTTTTTCAGTATATCATCTAACATGAAATGATTGTGACTAAGCCTGATTGATGTTAATTGACATGTTGCTACATGAATTTAAGTTATGTAAGTTGATTAGTTGAGATTCAACATTATCAAACCCCTCTTCTGAATTTTGATTGATTAATGAACAATATTTGGCTTCATGTGGTTATGTGTGCAATTGTATGTTGAAATGGCTAAGTTTGCAATAGTTTTATGTTAAGTATGAACACTGTTAATGCTTATTATGCTTAGGTGAATTGGTTATAGCTGCTAGTATTAGGATCCTTAGAGTGGCTAGTTTTGAAATAGGACTAAAACTGAAAATCACAAAAATAGGATATTAAGAACTAATTGGCCTAAGAATGGTCAACCTTGCAAAAGGTTGACCAATTCTATAAGGCCCTAACACACAGTCCACTTTCAAAAAGGGCTGGTTGTGCAAAAATTGGTCAAGCTTGCAAATGCAAGCTTACCAAGGCTCATTTGAGCCCTGAACATCAAAGTGGCCAGGCCTGCAAAGGCTTTGGGCACAGCTATGTTCAGTAATTGGGTTTAATTACCCAGGCTAAGTCTCAACTTGAGACTGGCCATTAGTTTAATAGGTATTTAAGCAGGTTAATCCTGCAATTTAGTTTAATTGACCTTAAAATGAACAAAATAGGTTATTAAGAAATAATTGGCCTAAGAATGGTTAACTTTGCAAAAGGTTGACCAATTCTATAAGGCCCTAACACACAACCCACCTTTAAAAGGGGCTGGTTGTGCAAAATGGCTAAGTCTGCAAATGCAGACTGGCCCAGGCTCTATATTGAGCCCTGAACATTAAAAGTGGCCAAACCTGTAAAGGTTTTGGGCCCAACTGTTCAGTAATTGGGTTTAATACCCAAGCCTAAGTCTCAACTTGAGACTGGCTAACTTTTAAATAGTTTATTTTCATTAATAAAGCAGGCTAGTCCTGCAATTAGCTTTAAATTGAAATAATCATGTCTTAATTAACTGAAATAGATCCAGAAGTGGTTAAAATTGAAATAGTTTCCTAAAGTAGACCTGGCCAGCCCTTAAATACCAATGCAAGGGCTGGCTATTAGTTAAATAAGTCCCCAAGAAGCTGAAACTTGACCTAGGCAGGTCTAGTAAATCAGCAGTGCCCTTAGGGGCACAATTGGGAATTAATTTGGTAAAATAGTGAATAGTTTGGAACTTAAGAGGGTAAGGGAGTCATTTGTACCCCTGATTTCTGCAATTTTGCAGAGATTTAAGGGTATAATGGTCTCCCTAAAAAGGGAAATCTGTAGAAATCCCAAACCCTTAGGGCTACATTAGTAAAAACCCCTTAAAAGGAATCTTTGGAACCTTCCAGCACATGCTGGAAGGGTTTCTGGTAACGGAATTAGGGGTTTAAGTGTATATTTCATAATTTTAAGAGGGGAAAAGTTGGGATTAATCCCATAACTTTCTCCCCAAGTTTCAGCCCTTGGCTTTAGCTATAAATACACCCTAAAAAGGGCTGGAGAGGGTTTCGAAAATTTTGAGCAATTCTGAATTCACTTTAGGCTGGTTTTATTGAATACAAAGCTTGAGAGTAAAAGTAATAGCATAAAAACAGTAGTATTTTCTGGGATTTTGGAGTTGAAGATATATTGGTGTTCAATCTGGGTCATTGATTTTCTTTGCTGGGTCATCTGCTTGGGTTATTACTCGTTTGCTGTTGTTGTGTTGCTGTGTTCGTCTAGCATCCATCTCTCTGTTGCATTGCTGTTTGGGTCTTGCTGTGTTTATTGCTTACTCTCATCCCTTAGAACTCATGGGCTTCACTTTGTTGATCCAGGTACCATTTCTGTTCGAATGAAGCTGTAATGATGAACTGTTGAATGAAATGAAGTCCAGTTTGCAAATTCATATGTTATTATATTTTGTAATTTATGCTTTCACTAGTTACTTAGTGTTGATATAGATCTATAGTGTAAATAATAGTATGATATGTAGAAGCAGAAAAACAGAGACAAAAAATGATGTAATAGCTTAGTGATAGATTAGGTAGTGTAATAGTAGTAGTATAGAAGCAGCAACACATCACTTAGTTTAATTAGGTAAAAACTTTAAAATACAAGTTAGCTAATCACGGCTTAAATCATTAACTGTTCTTCACAGTAGTCTCTGAGGTCATAATCACGTAGATATTCATATAGTGTAGATCTGCACTTTAACATGAGTCTTTTTTTTTAAGAAGGAGAATGTCAGTTTAAATCAAGTATAACTAAGTTAGCAATGCTGTGAGGAGTTAAGTCATAATCAAATCAGTGGTGTAATTATGTTTAAACATTGAATCATTTAAATGTAGACAATCAGGATGAGACTAGCTTAGAAATTATCAACTTGGCTTAATTCGTATTGAAATAGTAGGTTAACAACATAGTCATAAATCACCTATCTTATCTTTAAATAATCTTTCATATTTTTATATATACAGTTAGCTTCATAATCTTTCAACTAGTAAACAACTAAAAATGGCCGTGCAAATTCACTAGTAAAAGGCAAAATCAGAGATAGTTAGTTATTATGCTTTCATGTACTTTGGAGTTAACATTGATTACCTTTGTATAGCAATTTTCTTCTTTTTTGATAAATAAAGAGTAGTTTGATTTCGTCCTTAATCTTAAGTGTCCATTTACTATGAATCTTGTATCTTGCTTTTGTTATTATACCTTAAATCTGGTCTGGGCCTGTTATACGACGAGGGCCTGGACTGTATTCGTGAATCTGCTGGGCTATTGGCTAAAAGCCTAAGCCTGTCCGGGTCGTTAAGACCTGGACTTATATGGTTGTTATTCTGAATTTTGTTCCAAGACCCTAAGCCCAATAAAAAAGAGACAAGGGCTGCATAGGTCTATTAATTTCAAACCGGCTAAGGAAAAAACATTCATAGAAAATATAGCTAAAAGATTAGGATTAAACCTTAATAATACTTGGGATGAGCCTCGCCCGATGTCAAACAAGCGGGGCCCCCATTTAGTAATGATATAACACAAATAGACCCGAAAAAGCTAATAGCAAATTCCATAGCTTCTCCCAAAAGATTTAAAAGCCGATAGACGTTACTTTAGGGCACGATTTAATATACTTTCCATTGAACGAGTGCGCACTTGGTGCGACTCAAATCCAAATCTCGGCAAAGCCGAAATACACCGAAAGTCATAGGCGTACTGGTTGCGGTATGACTCGAGGCGTGTTTTCGCGATGCCGCAAATTCTTTAAAATAATATTTAAGTAAAAAAGCACAATATGTTGTTAAAATCTGTAATTGAGTCAAACAAGAGTCGGGAACGACAATTGAGCGACCGTGCTAAAACCACGGAACCCGGGAATGCCTAACACCTTCTTCCGGGTTAACAGAGTTCCTTATCCGAATCTCTGCTTCGCGGACATTTTGAAGAGTCAAATTCCTCGGATTCGGGATTAACCGGTGACTTGGGACACCATCATCATTCCCAAGTGGCGACTCTGATTAATCTCAATAAAATCCCGAACCGATTGTCCTTTAATTGGAAAAACTCCTCCCCTTACGTTATTTTATCCGTTTCGGATATTTGAGCGTCGGGGTATACCCTACGAGCGTATTTATATGCTTATTTTCCCTCCGGCTAGGCTGGGAGGTAAGGCCAGCTCACAAGCAACCTCCCCTAACACGCCTCAAAATCTTAAAAGGCCCAATAAATCTCGAACTCAGCTTCCCTTTCTTCCCAAACCTCATGACGCCCTTCGTGGGCGAGACCCGAAGTAGAACCCGCTCGCCAACCAAAACTTCCACTTCGCGAACCTTCTTGTCTACATAACTCTTCTGTCTGGACTGGGCTGCACGAAGTCCATCCTGAAACCAAGTCTGTGCCCAGTAATCTAGCCTCACCCGGCTCAAACCAACCCGCTAGAGATCTACACCAACTACCATATAAAGTCTCACATGGTGCCATCTGAATGCTAGACTGATAACTATTGATGTATGAAAACTTTGCCAATGGAAAGAACTCATCCCATGACCCTCCAAACTTAATCACACACGCACGTAACATATCCTCAAGAATTTGAATAGTGTGATCGGATTGTCTGTCTGTCTGAGGATGAAATGTTATACTCAACTCCATCTGAGTACCCAAGTCATGTAGAATCGTGAAGTGAACTGAGTGCCTCTATCTGAAATGATGGAAACTGGAATACCATGCAACCGGACTATCTCTCTGATGTAGATCTCCGCTAACCGCTCCGATGAGTAAGTAGTGCACACATGTATGAAATGGGCGGACTTGGTCAGCCGATTCACAATGACCCAAATGGAATCAAACTTCCTAACAGTCCGTGGAAGCCCAGATACAAAGTCCATGGTGATGCACTCCCATTTCCACTCGGGAATCTCAATCTGCTGCATCAATCCACCCGGACGCTGATGCTCATACTTCACCTGCTGGCAGTTGAGGCATTTGGAAACATAATCAACTATATCCCTTTTCATCCGCCTCCACCAGTAATATTGTCTCAAGTCCTGATACATCTTTGCAGCACCCGGATGGATGGAATACCGCGAGCTATCGGCCTCTGCTAGAATCAGCTCTCGAAGATCATCTACATTGGGCACACAAATACGCCCCTACATCCTCATAACTCCATCATCCCCAATAGTAACATCTCGAGCATCACCACGCCGAACTCTATCCTGGAGGACAAGCAAATGAGGGTCATCGAACTGACGCTCCCTGATGCGATCAAATAGAGAAGACCGAGAAACCACACAGGCTAGAACCCGGCTGGGCTCCGAAAGATCGAATCTAACAAACTGCCTAGCTAAAGCCTGAACATCCATCGCCATAGGTCTCTCCGAAACTGGTAGATATTCCAAACTCCCCAAACTCTCCGCCCGGCGACTCAAGGCATCGGCAACTACATTGGCCTTGCCCGGATGATAGAGAATAGTAATATCATAGTCCTTCAACAGCTCCAACCATCTCCTCTGATAGATGTTCATGTCCTTCTGCTTAAGCAAGTGTTGCAAACTCCGATGATCAGTGTAAATCTCACAAGGAACCCCATACAAATAATGATGCCAAATCTTCAATGTGTGAACAATGGCAGCTAGCTCAAGGTCGTGGACAGGGTAGTTCTTTTCATAAACCTTTAGCTGTCGTAATGCGTAGGCAATCACTCTACGGTCATGCATCAATACTGCTCCGAGTCTAACCCGTGAGGCATCACAATATACTGTATAAGACCCCGACCCAGTAGGCAACATCAATATAGGAGCCGAAGTCAAAGTTGTCTTGAGCTTTTGAAAGCTCGCCTCACACTCCTCTCTCCACTAAAAAAGGGCACCCTTTTGGGTCAATCTGGTCATAGGTGCTGCGATCGAAGATAACCCCTCCACAAAGCGACGGTAATATACGGCCAAACCAAGGAAGCTAGGAAGCTACGAATCTTAGTGGCTGAGGAGGGCCTGGGCCAACCCTACACGGCCTCCACCTTCCTCGGATCCACTGGAATACCCTCGCTTGACACCACGTGGCATAGAAATGTCACCGAACTCAGCCAAAACTCACATTTAGAGAACTTGGCATATAATTTATTCTCCCTCAGAGTTTGAAGCACTATCCTCAGGTGCTGCTCATGATCTTCCCGACTCCGGGAATATACCAAAATATCATCAATGAAAACAATCACAAATAAGTCAAGATATGGCTTGAATACACTATGCATCAAATGCACGAAAGCTGCTGGGGCATTAGTCAGCCCGAAAGACATAACGAGGAACTCAAAATGACCATACCGAGTCTTGAAGGCAGTCTTCGGGATATCTGGCTCCCGAATCTTCAGCTGATGATAACCATAGTGTAAATCAATCTTGGAGAGCACATGTGCGCCCTGTAGCTGGTCAAATAAGTCATCAATACATGGCAAAGGATACCGGTTCTTCACTGTAACTTTGTTCAACTGGCGATAGTCAATGCACATACGTATAGAACCGTCCTTCTTCTTCACAAAAAACACAGGAGCACCCCAAGGCGAAACACTAGTCGAATGAAACCCTTACCCAATAACTCCTGTAACTGATCCTTCAACTCCTTCAACTCAGGAGGAGCCATGCGGTACGGAGGAATAGAAATGGGTTGAGTGCCCGGCAATAAATCAATACCGAAATTGATATCTCTATCGGGCGGCATGCCTGGGAGATCAGCTGGAAACACATCAGAGAAATCTCGTACCATTGGCACTGAATCAATAGAAGGGGTGTCAACATTCCCACGCGTTACCCCTGTGTTGACTGTTACTCATTAACCAAAATATCTTACCAACAATGACTGATTTCACAATGCATAAACATAACCATGTGATTTATTTACTAACAAGTTCATAATTTATATTTACAACGCCCCATACATATACATAGGCCACAATCCCACAGGTTTACATGTCTACGGAGCCTCTAGGATACAAAAAGGGAAATACAATACTTGCCGGTAACAAGGCTCCGGCTATACCTTACAAAACCAAAATGAAATCTTAACAAAGGTGGCATGAACCACACAGGGCCCCGAGGAAGAAAGGGGCTCACCAAAATGGGCAGTGGAAGGAGAAGGATGCTACTGCCGATGAGCTGAAGTGCCTGCTACTGATCCACCTACAATCATAACACGAATGTAGCGTCCCCGGCAAAAGGGACGTCAGTACACTTGAATTGTACTGGTATGTATGGACAAACTTTGTCCCAAGTAAACTCAAGCCATTAAATTACATTAAAACTAATCAAGCCAACCAACCATGTTTTCCACCTTTTACTTATTTCAGATAAGCCTCAACACAAGCACATTCAAGGTCAACAAATGGAACAACAACCAATCAACAACATAAATTGCAAGTAGTCAAACATAGGAGCAATCAGTGCTCCCCAGGTTGCAAACTCTCCTGCTGTCTCCTTTCACAATTTCACATTATTGATTTTTGTATAAATTTTCAATAGCGATTTTGATCGCTTTCCATCCTTATTGCCCCTGACCACCCTTATTACCTCGGCCACCCTTATCACCCCAACCCACACCTTATTTCACCACGTTGCGGCGCGCAACACGACCCCGCCTTACAGTTGAAAACACAACAATTTCAAACAAGCAGATAAGGTACTACACACAATTTCAACAAGTTCAAATAAGCAACTTACACATTGGTTCATGTTCTCAATTTCTTCTCAATTCAATATCACAACCATGTTACAATATTTCCACAATTCAAGTGTTTCATCTCTTTCCACAATAAACCAATTCTCAAGTGTTTTCATTTGTTTTCCACAAGGTACCATATAGGCCATCATAGTCATTATTCACAATTCTTTTGCCAAATTAAACTCTCATTTTACATCACTCATAGCTCGACAACAAACTTTGAATATCCAACAACAACATCAAGAATTTCACACAATTTGTCAATTTAACACGAAACAAACAAACTCCACACATGTAGGCGATTTCACAAGAATCAAAATTAGCCATACATACCTGGTGATGATTTTTCCTCCTACTTTATGCTTTATGCTTACCCACGCTATCTTACTCTTGCCAACCTTGTTCTTGAAGACTCTTACTTCTACTCACTTCTTTTTACTAGAAATCAAGTTCAATAATCATGCATGAGTGTAAAAATTCTATTTTCAAAAGCTATTATATGCAAACCTCTCTTTACCCAATTTAAAACTGAAAATCAAAGAAAATAGTTAGGGTTTTTACCTTGAAAAGATTGGGGAAGTTGAATCCTTGCCCTAGGATCCCTTGGAATTAAGTAGTTGGAACAATCTTTGAAGATGAAGAACTTCTCTCTCTAAAAACCCTCTTTTCTCTCTCTAATTTTGGTGAGATGATATGATAAAATGAAGAAGAAAGGTGTTATATTAAAGAAGAGATCGGGTCAAAATGTTACAAAATCTGGGCCGGGGTCAATTATGCGGTGCACTATGCGACCGCAGAATCAACATGCGATCCGCATAGTGACCGCAGAATTGCCCCAAATTTTATACAGGTTCTGTTAAGGAATGCGGTCACTATGCGGACCGCATGTTGATTCCGCGGTCGCAAAAGTGCACCGCAGATTTGACATGCGATCGCATATCGACCGCACTTTTGACACGATTTTGGGCAACTCTCCTGGAACGTTTTGCGGCAAGAATGCGGTCCGCATGTCAGGTTTGCGGTCGCATTCTTGACCGCATATTTGACACTTTTTCGGAAAAATTATTTCTCTACATTTTTGAAACTTAAATCACTACCAAGGGTCCGAACCGCGGCTCGCAAGCTCGCCACGAAGAATTCTACGCATTCCTAACACATCATTCGGACCATGACACCACATCTACTAGGTTTTATGCACAAAAATTTTACGGGGCCTTACATCCTCCCCCCTTAAGATCATTCGTCCTCGAATGAGGATTTTGAAATAAATGAGTTTTGAAAGACATGATATGCAAGCTATCAAAATTTTGACTAACTCTTATATTTTAGAAAAATTTCGCCGGAGTTTCCTTTGTATTATGGACATATCCACCTGTCAGAGGGCCCCCGAAACACATTACCAAACAACAATATACAACTACAACACTTTTCACAACCGGTATACACTTTCTTACCTCAACGAATGCACATATTCTATCACATTGTTACAATTGCACATAAACTAGTCACTTCAATGAATTCTTACCTTATTTAACCATTTTAACACACCATGTACACTTAACAAACCATTACCAATCTACACTTACTATTAGTTGTTTATTAAACACGTAAATCTTTATAAGGCTTTCATTTATCAAGAACGGTTCAAGTGACCCAAGGTAACAACACATTTAACTCATTACAAAATAAAGGAGACTTTACTAATACTAAGAGGGAAACAACTTAGGCAAGATGACAGAGTTACTAGGAGTAGGAGGGTCACCTAATTTCTTCTAGGCTTGATCGAACAAATGGGGGTACTTTTCCTTCATCTCTTTTTCCGCTTCCCATGTGGCCTCCTCAACTTGTTGACTTCGCCACAATATTTTAACAGAGGCAACTTCCTTATTTCTCAACTTACGGACTTGCCTATCAAGAATGGCAACCGGAACTTCTTCATATGACAAATTTTCATTAACCTCTATAGCTTCGACTGGCATGATGGTGGATGGATCTCCAATCACTTTCTTCAACATGGACACATGGAATACCGGATGCACCGATGACATCTCAGGAGGCAACTCTAGCCTATAAGCAACTTGACCAATCCTTTGAACGATCCGATATGGCCCGACATACCTAGGACTCAATTTCCCTTTCTTTCCGAATCGCATGACTCCCTTCATAGGAGATACCCTCAAGAACACCCAATCATCGACTTGAAACTCCAGATCCCTTCGACGAACGTCTGCATAGGACTTTTGACGACTCGGTGCTGTTTTCATTCTCTCCTGAATAACCTTGACCTTTTCCATAGCTTCGTACACCATATCTGGCCCTAGCAATTCCGCTTCACCTACCTCAAACCACCCGATTGGCGATCTACATCTTCTCCCGTATAATGCCTCAAACGGGGCCATTTGAATGCTAGCATGATAGCTGTTATTGTAAGCAAATTCTATCAGTGGCAAGTGTTCATCCCAATTACCTTTAAAATCTAAGACACAAGCCCGCAACATATCTTCAAGCGTCTGAATGGTCCGCTCGGCCTGTCCATCGGTCTGTGGATGGAAAGCTGTGCTGAGATTCACCTGAGTTCCCAAACCTTGCTGAAACTTCTTCCAAAAGTTAGCTGTGAACTGAGCCCCACGATCCGAGATGATAGAAAGTGGAGTGCCATGAAGCCTTACTATCTCCTTGATGTACAATCTTGCATATTGCTCCGCAGTATCAGTGGACTTGACAGGCAGGAAGTGAGCTGATTTGGTGAGTCGATCCACTATCACCCATATTGAGTCAAACTTACGCCGAGTGCGAGGTAACCCTACCACGAAATCCATATTGATCATCTCCCATTTCCACCTTGGTATTTCTATAAGCCGAGTTAATCCACCGGGTCGTTGATGCTCGGCCTTCACTTGTTGACAGTTCGGACATTTAGCTACAAAGCCTGCTACATCCCTTTTCATACCGTTCCACCAATAAATCTCCTTGAGATCGTGATACATTTTCGTTGAACCAGGGTGCACAGAATACCTGGAAATATGAGCCTCTGCCATTACCCTTTCCCGAAGCTCGTCCACATCCGGAACACATAGTCTATCTTGACACCGCAATACACTATCTTCGCTGCTGAGTACAAATGCTGATGCTTCCTTCACCCGAACCAATGCTGGATCCATGAACTGTTTTTCCTTGATTTCCGCGACCAATGATGATTCTGCTCCATTATGCACCAAGATATCCCCCTCGTCTGACGCCGAGATACGAACCCCCAAGCTGGCTAATAGGTAGACCTCTCGAGCCATGGGTCTTTGATCCACACCCAAATGAGCCAAACTACCCATGGATTTTCGACTAAGAGCGTCGGCTACCACATTTGCCTTTCCCGGATGGTACAATATGTTCATATCATAGTCCTTGAGCAATTCTAACCACCGCCGCTGTATCAGATTTAGCTCCTTCTGCTTGAACAAATACTGGAGGCTCTTGTGGTCTGAAAACACATCTACATGAACTCCATAAAGATAGTGCCGCCATATTTTCAAAGCAAACACAACTGCCATGAGCTCCAAATCATGTGTCGGATAATTCTTCTCGTGATTTTTGAGTTATCTCAAAGCATACTCTAACCTTTTCGTGTTGCATCAACACACACCCCAAACAAACTCCGGAGGCATAACTATCACCTTAACACTTTACATCATTAGCGGAACATCTTTATTATATTCCTCTTACATAAGACCTTCCTCGAATTGAGTTCCACTATAATTTCCTTGATGTGGTTACGATCCCATGTGAACAATTGCTACTAACTCTTCATAATTCTCAACCAAAGGCATTGCTGAATGAGTTTTCTCATATGACCTCCTGTCTCAAATGAATAGCACTGGCTAATTTGCACATATACCCCGAATAACACTAACTTGCACGCCATTGCATCGAAGGTAAGGTAACATTGTGCTCTAACTTTTCTTAACCAACCTCTTCTCCCCATATGTGCATTATAGAATTTAAGAAATTGCACTACTTCCGTTGTGAAAATTCCTAGCATCCCTCCTTACGGTTAAACACCTCTCAAACGTATATCAACAACCTTTATATGCATATGACTTAGGAAGGGTCACTATCCTGAGAAGGGTATTCTCTGATACTTTAAATCCTCCTTAATCCTTCAACAACAACTTTTGGTTTTACTCTTAAGTGTAAGGCTTAGTCCCCCTAATTCTATCTCCGACGAGTAACTCGCCTCATTCCCCATGTTATAGTTATCAATGAAGTTCCCCGATATTGCGGCTTAAGAGTTACCATGCTAAACACGTCTACTCCGTCACGAGTGTTCCTCCTCTTTCAATCTATTCTGAACCTTTCATTCCCATCTTGATTTGCGGATAGTGCATAATTAATAGCTTTATTGTTCCACACATTTATCTGCCTCCTGTGAACTTGAAAAATCATTATGTCTTGTTTAATCATTTTACAGTACCACAACCTCACCAACGATAACCTCGCTTCCCATTGTGTGTAGACATGAACTATCTCTAGACCCCTTTTAGTCGATATTCAGTGTCACCCATGTCGGTTGCATTGCGGTTAATCCCTTATAACTTTTATTAACACTTGTGCCCTAAGTGAGTCCACCATTCTGATGCAAAAATTGTTTTAAATAACCATGACCATCTCAATTTAAAGGTTTTCTCCCCATTTCTTCTCACCTCATTCTTCCTAGTTAGTGAATAGCCACGCACTCTTCCATATATTACGTGGTCTCTTACCTTAGGTATTCCATCCGGCTCACCTCTTAACTCTTATTGGGATATATGTAGCAAGGAGTGTTCGTCTGAACATCACTTAACACTTATCTATTTGTAAGGCTCTTTAGATGCTCTCTATCAAGCCCCAATTACCATCTTGGGTTGTTGTGGCAACACATTCATTTCTCCCACTCGTTTTGGCTTTCTTAGTATCCCGAAACTTTTTTTTTTTAAATCACAAATCTATGATTAGCCCATTCTAGGAACTCACAATCTTTCACATTTGACATATGGTACCTCCTTGGGTCCCATTTCTCCCGACCTTATGACAAGTAAAAGTCTCTTTACAAACATACTCTTATTTTCTAGAATCGTTGACCCTATCAGTCACATTGCCATGCGTGAAGAATTTACATTCCTTAATCTCTTTTCTAGACCACACATGTCTTCACCAAAATATTCAAATATCATAGCTACATGGTCTCGCTCTTGTTTCATTGTATTTAAGTGGCCTCACGATGGTCCTCCCTCTCCCACATGGGGAAAATGTCCTGGATCTTGACACAAGTCTTGAGTTTAGAAACTTTAGGGACATATGCCTCATATATCTATCCCTCTTATATGTATACTCGACTATTAGGAAAGTTTAAGTCACCATAGTAATGATCTCATAAGTTCCCTTCTCCTATTCAGCCACGCAGGTATGGGATTCCAAGTCCCCACGTATATCTTTTATGTACATTTCTAAGTCCTTATAAAGTTCGTGAGACAAGGGTCTTCTCGGCTAAGGTCCAATTGAGTCTCATTTCGTAACTTTTTACCTCATGTGAGACACTTACACTCTCACCATTAATCTCCTAGTCTTTCTCTCATATATCACGTGCTTATATAACCAATATTCTTTCACACCTTACGATCAATTATATACTTCTTGCACTAACCACGCGTGCTATTTAAGCTTACATATCAATCATCAAATCAATGCCTCTTCGTGCGGGTAATCACTTCTAATCCTTTCCCCAAATAAAGTATACTTGTAGTACTATGTACTTATACTATATATTCATACAAGTTTATTCAACAAGATACATGTGCAATCTCCATAACACCCATGTCTTTTCCCATTGGTCATGACATATGACAACACTACATGAAATAGACGAAAGAGCATTTAAACTTACCTTGAATCTCAACGCACGGGTTACAAAACAATCTTATAGTCAAGCTTTATCGCACGATTTGGAGTGTTGAAGAAGGGTAATATTCCTAAATGTCCGTGTAGCCCCCTACTTATATGATGTGGTCGACAACACACCTATAAGAAGGGCACTACTAGACACGGCTCCGAGACATCCTAGGACACTTTAAAAACCATATGCTCTGATACCAAGTTTGTCACGCCCCAAATCGAGGGACATGACCGGCGCCTGACCGGGTTGCCCCAGTCAAGCGGACCTGGGTGCCTTTCATTCCCACGCGTTAACCCTGTGTTGATTGTTTCTCATTAATCAAATATTTTACCAATAATGACTGATTTCATAATGCATAAACATAACCATGTGATTGATTCACTAACAAGTTCATAATTTATGTTTACAACGCCCCATACATATACATAGGCCACAATTCCACAGTTTACATGTCTACAGAGCCTCTAGGATACAAAAAGGGAAATACAATACTTGCCGGTAACAAGGCTCCGGCTATACCTTACAAAACCAAAATGAAATCTTAACAAAGGTGGCATGAACCACACAAGGCCCCGAGGAAGAAAGGGGCTCACCAAAACGGGCAGTGGAAGGAGAAGGATACTACTGCCGATGGACTAGAGTGCCTGCTATAGAACCACCTACAATCATAACACGAATGTAGCGCCCCGGCAAAGGGGACGTCAGTACTTTTGAATTGTACTGGTATGTATAACTAAACACCATTTTACTAGAAAGCACTATCAAAACATATACAAGCAAGTAATATGGGCACATCAAAGAAGATAAGTCTCAACACAAGCACATTCAAGGTCAACAAATGGAACAACAACCAATCAACAACATAAATTGCAAGTAGTCAAACATAGGAGCAATCAGTGCTCCCCAGGTTGCAAACTCTCCTGTTGTCTCCTTTCACAATTTCACATTATTGATTTTTGTATAAATTTTCAATAGCGATTTCGATCGCTTTCCATCCTTATTGCCCCCGACCACCCTTATTACCTCGGCCACCCTTATCACCCCAACCCACACCTTATTTCACCACGTTGCGGCGCGCAACACGACCCCGCCTTACAGTTGAAAACACAACAATTTCAAACAGCGCAGATAAGGTACTACACACAATTTCAACAAGTTCAAATAAGCAACTTACACATTGGTTCATGTTCTCAATTTCTTCTCAATTCAATATCACAACCATGTTACAATATTTCCACAATTCAAGTGTTTCATCTCTTTCCACAATAAACCAATTCTCAAGTGTTTCATTTGTTTTCCACAAGGTACCATATAGGCCATCATAGTCATTATTCACAATTCTTTTGCCAAATTAAACTCTCATTTTACATCACTCATAGCTCGACAACAAACTTTGAATATCCAACAACAACATCAAGAATTTCACACAATTTGTCAATTTAACACGAAACAAACAAACTTCACACATATAGGCGATTTCACAAGAATCAAAATTAGCCATACATACCTGGTGATGAGTTTTCTTCCGTTAACTTCCTACTTTATGCTTACCCACGCTATCTTACTCTTGCCAACCTTGTTCTTGAAGACTCTTACTTCTACTCACTTCATTTTACTAAAAATCAAGTTCAATAATCATGCATGAGTGTAAAAATTCTATTTTCAAAAGCTATTATATGCAAACCTCTCTTTACCCAATTTAAAACTGAAAATCAAAGAAAATAGTTAGGGTTTTTACCTTGAAAAGATTGGGGAAGTTGAATCCTTGCCCTAGGATCCCTTGGAATTAAGTAGTTGGAACAATCTTCGAAGATGAAGAACTTCTCTCTCTAAAAACCCTCTCTTCTCTCTCTAATTTTGGTGAGATGATATGATAAAATGAAGAAGAAAGGTGTTATATTAAAGAAGAGATCGGGTCAAATGTTACAAAAATCTGGGCCGGGGTCAATTATGCGGTGCACTATGCGACCGCAGAATCAACATGCGATCCGCATAGTGACCGCAGAATTGCCCCAAATTTTATACAGGTTCTGTTAAGGAATGCGGTCACTATGCGGACCGCATGTTGATTCTGCGGTCGCAAAAGTGCACCGCAGATTTGACATGCGATCGCATATCGACCGCACTTTTGACACAATTTTGGGCAACTCACTGGAACGTTTTGCGGCAAGAATGCGGTCCGCATGTCAGGTTTGCGGTCGCATTCTTGACCGCATATTTGACACTTTTTTTCGGAAAAATTATTTCTCTACATTTTTGAAACTTAAATCACTACCAAGGGTCCGAACCGCGGTGAGCAAGCTCGCCGCGAAGAATTCTACACATTCCTAATAGAAATGGGCTGAGTGTCCGGCAATAAGTCAATACCAAAATTGATATCATTGTCGAGCAGCATGCCCGGAAGATAAGATGGAAATACATCAGAGAAATCACGTACCACCAGGACGGAATCAATAGAAGAAGTGTCAACACTGACATCCCTCACATAAGCTAGATAAGCAGCACACACCTTCTCAAGGTAGGAGTAAATCTGAAATAACAACAAAACGAGATAAAAATTACAAGTCGTTACAACCAGTCCATGCCTAGAATAATATCGAAATCAACCATACTGAGCAATAAAAGATCAGCTATGGTCTCAAAACCACAAATAATGACCAAACACGACCAAACACACGGTCCACAACCAAAGAATCTCCCACCGGAGTAGAAACATAAACGAGGGCACTCAAAGAATCCCGAGGCACACCCAAATGTGAAGCAAAATAAGAGGACACATATGAAAATGTAGAATCAGAATCGAATATAACCGAGGCCTCTCTGTGACTAACCAATATAATACCTGTGATAACAGAATCAGAGGCGACGACTTTGCCGCGACCAGGAATAGCATAAAATCTGGCCTAACCCCTCTCTCGAGGGCGTCCTCTGGCACCCTGGTCCCCGCCCCTGGCTGGCTGGGCAAGTATAGTGGCAGCTGGAGCTGGAATGATGGCCTGCTGACCCTGAGAACCACGCTGAGGCTGCGAAGACTGTGGAGGTGCTCCCCTCCTACGCCTGGGGCACTCCCTAACAAGATGGCGAGTATCCACGCACTCAAAGAAAGCTCTTGGAGGACGTGGTGGCTGTGACTGACCGGCCTCACCCCCACTAGTCTGACCCCTAGAGGTACACCGCGCAGGAGGCGCACTGGAAATTGGGGGAGCATAATAGGGCTCCTGAGGTGCTGGAGGAGCTGGAGTACTACCAGTTGCTGGCAATGCTGAATGAACTGGATGACCGAAATAACCCCTGCCAAATCGACTGGTTCATGTAGTACGGGCACCAGAGTAATGACCCGACTCACGAAACCTCTTGGCCTCCCTCTCTTCTCGTTCTCTAGTGAGCATACCCTCAATCCGTCTGGAAATACTCACCACATGCTTATACGGCACATCCATATCTAGCTCTCTAGCCACGCTGGACCGGATAGGTGGAATAAGACCCTTAATAACCTCTGTACTCTCTCCCGGACCGTGGCTACCAAAGCCGGTGCATGTCTAGCTAACCGGGTGAAACTGATGGCATACTAAAATACTGTGATAGAGCCCTGGCACAACAACTCAAACTCCACACGACAAGCATCCCTAAGGCTCTGGGGAACAAACTCCCTTAAAAACACATCAGAAAAATTATGTCCAAGTCAGCGAGGCAGACTCGTCTTGACTATCCAACTCATATGTACGCCACCAATCATAAGCGGCCCCTCAAAGCTGAAAAGCAGTAAAAGAAACCCCACTGGTCTCCACTATACCCATAGTATGGAGGATATGGTGACAGTCCTCCAGAAATCCCAAGGCATCATCTGAAGCTAAATCACCGAACACTAGGGGATCATATTTCTTGAACCTCTCCAACATACGCTGCTCGTCCTAGGAGGCAGCTGGCCCACCTTCGGGCTGAACTGGTGCGGCATGATGTATAGGAATAATATCTTGAACCTGCTCTACAGGCACTCGCTGCTCAGGAGTACGGGCTGCGGGAGTCTGGGCCCCTCCCCCGGCCTGAGATGTGGCTGCAGCGAGAGGAAGCAACCCCGCCTGAGCTAGAGTAGTGTACATGCTCATAAACTGAGCTAGAGTCTCCTGGAGTGCTGGAGTCGTAGTAGCTGTAGTAGGTGTACCAGGTGCCTGTGCTCCAACCTGATCCACCGATGGTGCCTCAGCGACAGCGCGTGCGGGTGCTGTGGCTGCACCTCGACCGCGTCCTCGACCTCTAGCTCGGCCCCGGCCTCTGGCGGCGGTAGCCGGGGGCGCAGGTGCTTGATCCTCATGAGTAGCACGTGTCCTCACCATCTATGAGAGAATAGAAGACAGAAATTTAGATTTGGTGTCAAAATATCGCACGACAAGGAATTCAAAAGAAATGAAGAGTTTCCTAAGCAGTTACATAGCCCTCGTAGATAAATACAAACGTCTCTGTATCGATCAGCGAGACTCTAAATAACCGGTCTGTGTCCTGTGACTCCTATGAACCTAGAGCTCTGATACCAACTTGTCACGACCCTAGTTCACCAATTGTGAACCTGTCATGACGGCACCAAGTCTTCGCGACTAGGTAAGCCTAACACAATGCATAATGTACAACTCTTATGAACAAAAGTTAAGATAACAGTGGAATAATATAAAGAAATGTAATAAGTACCGCTCGGCACATACACTTCACCAAATACCAGAAAGAAATACAACCACCATGACCTGGAAACTCACGGGCAACACATACTAAGAGAGTTCAACTGTGGCTTTATACATCAAGAGTGTCTACACAACGAAAATAAAGGAATAACTAACATCACTAAGAAGAATAGAAGAAAGACCCTCCAGATCTGCGTACGTAGCAGATTCATACCACGAGTCTCCTTAAAATGCTCCTAAGTCACATGTAGTGCATCTGATCAGATGCACCTGGATCTGCACAACAAAAGTGTATAGAAGAGTAGCATGAGTACACCACAACAGTACTTAGTAAGTGCCAAACCTAACCTCGATGGAGTAGTGACGAGGAAGGTCAGGGCCCTACCGAGAAATAATAAAAATAATGATAATATTATTACCGAATAGCTCGAAATAAGAATAAGTCCGAAATAACAGCAAATGAGACAAATACTACAATTGTCTACAGTTAAGCTAAACAAGAGAAATCAACACAACAAGTACAAATCAACAACCCAGGATCTCCGGGAATTGAACCCGCAGTCCTTTTATACTCAGCAACTCAGGATCTCCGGGAATCGAACCCGCAATCCGTATTTCAGTATCACAGGATCTCCAGGAATTGAACCCGCAATCTGTATATCAGTATCTCAGGATCTCTGGGAATTGAACCCGCAGTCCGTATATCAATATCTCAGGATCTCCAGGAATTGAACTCGCAGTCCGTATATCAGTATCTCAGGATCTCCGGGAATTGAACCCGCAGTCCGTATATCAGTATCTCGGGATCTTCGGGAATTGAACCCGCAATCCGTATATTAGTATCTCAGGATCTCCAGGAATTGAACCCGCAATCCTTTACCTCAGTAGCATCGGATCTCCGGGAATCGAACCCGCAGTACACAGAACACAAACACAATCAATAAGTGGAAAATAGAGAGAAATATGAAGTACACGGCTACAATTAACACCAAATCCAGTCTCAACAAGTTCCAGGGAGTTCAATTAAGATAAGTAGGCACTTAGACAGATAATCCTATCTAATCATACTTCCCTGGCTATCACCAAATAAATCTTGCAGTTAAACCAATTAAATAACAAAGATCATACGGATTGAGCAGTTCAAGTAAGGTGGTTTTTAACAATCTGCGCAAGTACACGCCCGTCACTTTGCGTACAAGGCATTTAAATCAACACATATATATCCTAGGGGAGAAAATTCCCCACGCAAGGTTAGACAAGCCACTTACCTCAATCCCAGTATAAAACTGCTAAGAAATGACTCCCTTGCCACGAGTATCCGACTCCGAGTGGCCCTAATCTAGTCAAACCAATTACACGGTGAAAATAACATCGCAAGTAACTAATTACAGTGATAAAATAAAGCTACGGTGCGAAAATGGGTGAAATGATCAAAATACCCCTACAGCCATCGGCTCGGAATCGAAATAGTTTTACACTTACAGAACCCTCGTATTCTCACAAGTCTAACCATATACAATTTATCAAAACCAGACTCTGTTTGCCTATTCAAATCAATGATTTTCGTTTATATCGGTGTTAGAGTCTATCGGGTGAGTTAGGAGTGAATTGGATTGAAAATGAGGCATATAGCTCTTTGATGAAGGAATAGATTGGAAAAGTCAACCGGACACTGACTTGTGAGTTTGAGGGCTTGAAATCAAATTCTGATGATTCGGCTAGGTTCGGGAGGTGATTTGTGACTTAGAGGAGCGATCGGAATTGATTTGGGGGTCCGGTGTAGAAATGGGCTTGAATTTTGGCAATATCCGATCGATAGGCGAGATTTTGATCCGGGAGTCATAATGGAATTTCGACAGTTGGAGTAGCTCTGTTAGGTGATTTTGGATATGCCTGCAAAATTTCAGGTCATTCGGAGTTCGTTTGGTCGGGTTTTTGGTCGAATGTTGGTTGCAGAAGTTTAAATGAAAACTTAGGCTTGAATTTGCTTGGATTCGATATTTTCCGTGTTTAAGGGCGTGTTTTTATGATTGGAACAAGTTTGTATCGTATTATGGAGTATGTTGGTGGTTTTCGTTGAGGTCCCGGGGGCCTTGGGATGAATTCGTGGGTCCAAACGAACCATTTTGAGCCAAAGGAACTGCTGGATTTGCTGCAATTAAATTGCAGGTTATTTGTTATCTGCGATCGCGGCCATTGCCACGCGATCATGTAGTGTATCGGAGTGAGGCCGGAAATTTGTTCTTCGCGATCGCAGGAGGAGTGATGCAATCGCGTACGTTTGAGGGGTTGTGCATCGCGATCGCGGAGGTGTGAATGTCGCGATCGCGTAGAGTCAAACTCGAGTGCAGTGCAATCGTGTTAGTAGCATTGCGATCGCGTAGGGTCACTAAATGGGTCACTGCGATCGGGTCCAGGATCACGCGAACGCGTAGAGGAAAAGTTGGCAGCCCAGGATTTGTGAATCGCGATCGCGAGCCCAGTGCTGCGATCGCGTAGAGTAAATAGGCCTGGCAGTGAATTTAAGTCTAGAACATTTCAGACGTGGCCTATCATTCTCAAACCTCCATTTTTGAGTTCTAAGAGGAGATATTGACGGGAGAGTGCTGGGAAATCATCGGGGTTTCGTTCGGAGGAAAGTTTTATGGCCTAATTACAGTATTTTAGCATGAAATCCTTGGGTATTTCTCTGTAAATGGAAGATTAAAAAGGGGTTTTAGCCCTAGGCCTAAATTATAGAAAATCAAGGATTTGAGTGGGCAAATGGAGTCCGAATTTGGTAAATTTTATATGCCTAGACTCGTGTTGAGATGAGGGTTCCGAATATATGACTTTCATAATTTTTGAGAAGCGTACCGAAAGTCGGGTTTCGGCAACTTTGTAGTTTATGGTGTAAATTGGGTTGTTTTGACTGGGTATCATCCCATTGGTCTAATTTGATGTATTTCTATTATATTTGATCAGATTCTACGCCTACAGAGCTTGATTCTCGTGGCAAGGGCATCGCGGATTAGTTGTCAAGCCGTATTGAGGTGAGTAATGGATGTGGGTGATGACCAGCGGGTTCGAAACCCCGGTATACCACTTTGTGATGCTGTATAGCGGCGAGACACGTACTCTCTTGTGAGTGCGGGGTTGATTGTGAGTTGGGGACTATGGCTTAGTCCGACCTATTGATACCGTGTTATGATATTGGCTATTCTTGAGCCGTCGAACCTCCTTCTCGGATGGTTGCATAATATATTGTGATATTGGCTACTCTTGAGCCGTTGAACTTCCTTCTTGGACGGTTGAGTATACTTGTGGGCTGTGAGCCAGTTATTGGATCCCGCAAGGATCGTTATCATTGTTTTATCAACGGTCGTAGTCAATATAACTTGGTTTAATAAGTCCAAGATCGATCCCACAGAGAATTAACCTACCAATTGCAACTTTCACAACCCCAAAAGTACTTCCGAATCAAGTTCCCAAACTTTGAATATATATATGTGTGGATTCGAACAACTACTTTGCAAGAATTAAAGAATGCTTTAAAAGAAAGAATTGAATGTTGAATAAAATAATATAGAGAAAGACTAAGGTATTGATTTCCCTATTGATGGAATCCCTTATCGTTATGCTCATACAAATTGTTAATATATTCTATCAATCATGAACGCTATGTGTATCGTAACCCTCTCCCGAGCAATTACAATAATTTACTAGTGCACTCTCCCGAGCTACCCTAGCTAGCTTTAATTTGAATAGTTCACTTTAGATTGCACCCAAGATTTCGTTATTCCTAACCCCGTCTTTACGCCTAAAATTATAGATTCCTCTAATAACCTAGGTGTGGTGTTGTTCAACAATAAACCTAAATATGCACTCTTTTCCAAGTTATGCACACTAAATAGGCACAGCTAATTGGGGATCCTACCAATTAACTACAATAAGAATGAAGTTGAACAAATAGAAATCTAATTCACAATTTGTAATCACATAAACGATAAGTTCATCAATCAATAGGTTCCATCAAAACCTTAGAAAAGAATTTAGCTACTCATGCTTGAAGAAACAAGAATAATAATTGAAATCATAAAGAATTGCTTGATATAAAATAATAGAAAGAGTTTTGAGAGGAATCTCTCCTACTAAAACCTTGCAAAAGTATTGAAGAAATAAAGTACATGCCTCTATGGGGCAAACTAGGAGTTTATATAGAGGTTTTAGGGCTTAAAAACTAAGTTTGAGTCCAATTGGGATTTGCTGCAGCGGTGACTTCCGCGGTTCGTTCGCGGCCGCGGACGGACCGCGAACAGTAAAACTTCAGAGAGCCTGTTTTTCCGCGGTTCATCCGCGGTCGCGGAGAAACCGCGGTTTTTCACCCTGTTCCGTTGCGAATTTGGAAAAACTCAAAACATGAAAGTTGTAGCCCTTTGAATTATCTTTCCAACCATATATTATGGAGCCAAAATGGAGATCGGAGCGAAAAGTTATGTCCAATTTACTAAACAGTACACAATATGCCTCATCCATTCTTCGCTTGTTCTACACTTATCAAATTTGACCCCCGAACTCGATCCCGGCTTAATTCCTTGAGCTTTTACTCAGACTTCAAAGCTCCAAATCACTTAAATTCATTCCATAACATCCATATAACTCGGAATCACACCTTTCCGGCTACTTTCAACATAAGTTCTTGACTTGTACCACTTTTTGGCCTTTTTTCACCATCTTTTGACTCCAAAACTTGCTCTTTTAGTCTTCATTAGCTCAAGTGTACCTATAACACACTAAGAACACTAATAAAAGCATTTTGTCATCATAAACAATATCAAAACAACAATAAAGCATGATTATTTAGGGCATTAATATAGTCAAATTCACCTATTATCAATACCCCACACTTAAACCTTTGCTCGTCCTCGAGCAACCTTAATCACACTTTAGGCCAATTTTATTTATGTCTCCCCCAATTATGTCACAAAAAGCTATTTTTCATGATTAACCTAAGATATGCACAATCCTTACCTAACCGTAAACTCTCATGCCAACACATTATTGCTTACTCTAATTATTACCAAAAACTTGCAAATTTACCTTCTTCCTCTTGAGTTACATGCTCTCACCAAATTTATTGAGAGAAGTTCCCACACATAAGCAATTTAGAACATGGAACCTATAAATATCTGAAAAATTCACTCACTCTCAACAAAGAACATTCATATGCATACAGACACACCATAGGCTTGCCCCTAGTGATACTCCACTAATCGAGTTATTCAATTATAGATCAAGAGGTCTTTAAGGGTTGTAATGTTGGCTATGGGACGGGTAGGATACTTTTGGTTATAGTGACTAACCTCCCTAAGCACTTTTCTTTTCCTTTTTTACAACTTCCCTTTTCGTTTTCTTCCTTATGTCTCCCCTAAACATTCCTTCACCTTTAATTGCTTTTAATCCCCACTTTTATTTTGTTGGTGTAACTGGCCTTTCTAATTTTCATGTATACATTGATATAGCTCTTTTTCTCAAAATATCTTTTTCTTTTCATTATTTTTTTTTTCTCATTGCTTTGCAATACATTTACATTATTTTGGCCAGTTCACTGTTTTCTACCATTCATTCTTGATTTTTCCTTTTCAATTTCCCTTCACCCCACACTTAAACTTTTGCATATTCATTACAATACAAGTGCTTCTAGGAGGTAAAGTAGAACAAATATAATAATTTGAAGAACATTCAAGGGTTATCAAAGAATAGGCTTTAAGCTCAAAGGGGTTAACTAAGATATAATGTACGGGTGAATTTATGTCTATTGATATATGGGGTTACACGAAGAAATGCCTTTATCCTTTCTACAACCGAACAACTTCTATTTCGCTTTGCAAACACACAGGGCAAGTTCTAGGCATCATGTACAACATACAATATAAGTAAAAACCTCACACACACATGGCATGCAACTCATTTGGAATCCGGTTTATCTACAAAATCCTATCGATGTTCAAGCAAGCATTATTGTGCAATTTAAGGCATATTGAGATTCTACAATCAAGCTTAGAAGATACATTCTCAAGTTCAATTTACGCTTTTGCTAATGTGCATATTCGGGGTTACATGTTGCCCTTTTACCTCTAATCCTAAGAAAATAAAAATCTACCTAACCCGGTTCAAATAAAAACCCTTGGAAAAGAACCGTGGTCAAAAGAAAAACCAAGGGGGAGATGATACACTACCTAGAAAAAGAAAATAAAAGAAAAAAATTCCTACGTGGACTACTTCCCTCAAGAGTACTTGTCCTAAATAGTCCGTCATAAGGAAGAGTCCTCTACTCATATTTTTGTATTTTTTCAAATTTTCTAATTTTTTTTTTGTTTTTGTGTTTTTATTCCGACTTAGACCCTTAAGAAACCCGTCGCCAAGTGTCCATCATCGGGCCAAGCTAGCTAATATAATTTACAGCTACATCTACTATATACAATATACAATACAAGATAAGTCTCCCACCCCACACTTAAAATCATGCCATGTCCTCATGGCATAATAATATATGTATAGCACAGAAGGGTGAGACAACTTACCTGGGATCTACCCCGTGTCTAGCCACTTTATCACTTTCTTTTTCACCATATCCTTCAAATTCGGGTTCAGCCTTCTTTTGCGTTTCCTAGAAGGTTTGTGCCCCTCTTCCCGGAGAATCTTGTGCATGCAGTATGCAAGGCTGATCCCCTTTATGTCTGCCATGGTCCACCCAATGGCAGTCTTGCATTCTTTTAGTACCTGTATAAGCTTTTGAGCCCGCACATCTAGCAAACCAGATGAAGTAATAGCAGGTAAAGTGGAGTTAGGATCTAGAAATTCATACCTGAGATGTGATGGTAGTGGTTTAAGCTCAAGCTTTGGTGGCTCTTCTATGGATGGTTTTGCAGGAGGGGTCTCTCTTTTCTCTAAGTGTAGAGGCTCGAATTCAAGCTCTCTCTCCCAAAACCCCTTGCCTTCCAAAGATAGTACCCATTCTGCTAAACTTTCACCATTTACCTCTTCCAAGTTCATCAGGCATGCTTGAAGTGGATCTTCAATGGTCAACTCTGCATCATCTGTCTCCACTATCACATCAACCGCATCAATGAGAGAGCAATTTGCGAACTCACTAGGGCGCCTCATGGATTTTTGCACATTGAATATGATTTCCTCATCATTCAACCTCATCTTGAGTTCCCCGGTCTCACAATCAATTAGAGCTCTCCCGGTGGCTAGGAATGGTCTTCCTAAGATTATAGGAATTTCTTCGTCGACCTTGCAATCAAGAATAACAAAATCGGCGGGAAACACGAACTTCCCAACCTGGATTAGCACATCATCTATAATACCAAATGGACGCTTAACCGTCCTGTCAGCAAGTTGTAAAAGCATAGAGGTGGGTCTGGCTCTCCCAATACCTAACCTCTTATAGATAACTAAGGGCATGAGATTAATGCTTGCCCCCAAATCACATAAAGACTTAGTAAAGGCATAATTCCCTATAGTGCATGGGATGGTGAAGCTACCCGGATCAGATAGCTTCTCAGCAATGGGTCTGGAGACTACTGCACTACAAGTCTGGGTGAGTGTAACTGTGGCCAAGTCTTGGAAATCAAATTTCCGCGACATCAATTCCTTCATCATCTTAGCATAACCAGGCATTTCTTTTAAAGCTTCAATTAATGGAATGTTTACCTGGATTTGCTTGAGCATCTCGAAGAACTTTTTGTATTGCTCCTCTTTCGGATGTTTGGCCAACCTTTGGGGGAATGGTGGTGGAGGCCTCTTCTTCCATGTGACTTGGGATTTTTTTTTTATCACTTTCTTATCAACCTGCTGCTCTACCTGTTCAGCTACTTTTTTCGTTCCCTGCTGCATCTCTTTATTTTCAGCAACTGGCTGGACTGTAATTTCGGTCAACCCGGTGGACTCATCCAGTTCAATGGGCAATGGAGTGAGTGTCTCAGCTTGTGTGTCGATTTTCTCACTTTCTTTCTCAGCATCAAGATCTCTACCACTTCTCAGAGTCACTGCCATCATCTGCTTTGGGACTTGGTCCTTTGGGTTTATTTGTGTGGCTGCAGGCAATGTCCCTTGAGGACGATTGTTGAGAGACATAGCAATCTGGCCCAACTGTACTTCAATATTTTTGATGGCTGCATCATGGGCATCTATCCTCTCATTGGTTTTGGCATTTGACCCGATTACCTGTTGCATCATAGCTTTCAATTCTGCGAACCCATCGTCATGTCTACCCCCATGCTGTGATGGAGGTGGATGATATCCCTGCTGCTGATTGCCGAAATTCCGAGGTCTAGGATATGGAGCCATGTTGTGTGGTGGCCTCATACTTGCTTCATTATACTGTAGTTGTGGAGGCCTGTATTGCTGTGGAGCCTGCTGACCCCAACTCGGATTACCCTGTTGTTGCCCTCCATAATTAGCAACATAATTCATGTCTTCATGATGGTGATGATGTTCTTGGTCTGCAGCCCATGGATTACCTATGCGTTGGCTAATGCAAGATGTGCACAAACCAACATTGGTAGTGTCTACAATGTGAACCTGCTGCTTGACTCCTGATTCTTCCACCTTCTTTGTTAGGATGCTCATTTGTGTCAGTAAGGTTGCCATGTTCTCCTCCATAGTGCTGGATGGATTCAGAGGTACAGAGTGTACCACTGGAGTGATAGGAGCATTCCTGGTCATCCACCCGGAGTTTTGAGCCATCTTGTCAAGCAAATTTTGGCCTTCTCTCCAAGTCTTGCTCGGAAAAGCCCCACCTACTAAGGCATCTACTATATTCTTCATACTGTCTGAAAGCCCCATGTAGAACCTTTTACCCAACATCTGTTCAGGAACCCCATGGTGAGGACACATAACAAGCATACCCTTGAATCTGCCCCAAGTTTCATGTAGTGTTTCCAGTGGTTTCTGCTTGAAGCTTACAATCTCATCAATTTGTTGAGCTGTTTTGTTGGGTGGATGAAACTTGTTGTGGAATTGTTTGACTAACTCATCCCAAGTTGCAATGGAGTTTATTGGGAGTGAGTTTAGCCATATTTGTGCTGCTCCTGTAACTGAGAATGGAAAAAGTAGTAATCCTGATAGCTTCCGGAGTTACATTCGGTTGCCTTTGTGTTTTGCATATTGATAGAAAGTTTTTGAGGTGTTGCTGTGGATCTTCAACCTGAGACCCAGAGAATAATCCCTTGTTTTGTAACAAGTGAAGCATGTTGTTGGTAATCTGGAAAGACTCAGCTTGAATTGCTGGCACAACGATGGCAGTTGCCAAATTATCCGCCGTGGGTTGTGCCCAGTCGAACAATGCACCTTCTTGTGCCTCCTGTGCCTCTTGCATGTTTAGCCCTGCTTGCTGGTTTTGAGCGTTCATGTCACCCATGTCGAAGTCTAGTTTGATTGGTTGTTGAGATTGTTGAATTTGTTTGATGGCTTTGTTACGTGCCCGGAAGGTTTGCTCGGGGTCTGAGAGTCCTTCAATTAGTTCTCGAGTCCTTGCAGATTTTCTAGGCATGCACCTGAATACCCAAATCAACAAACGTCAAAATATTCAATGTAGAGTGTAGAAAGAACCTGAATACACAAGAATCTTGAAGTTCCGGTAATGGCAATTGATAATTCCGTTAATTCCCCGGCAACGGCGCCAAAATTGATTCACGTCCAAGCAACGGTCGTAGTCAATATAACTTGGTTTAATAAGTCCAAGATCGATCCCACAGAGAATTAACCTACCAATTGCAACTTTCACAACCCCAAAAGTACTTCCGAATCAAGTTCCCAAACTTTGAATATATATATGTGTGGATTCGAACAACTACTTTGCAAGAATTAAAGAATGCTTTAAAAGAAAGAATTGAATGTTGAATAAAATAATATAGAGAAAGACTAAGGTATTGATTTCCTCTATTGATGGAATCCCTTATCGTTATGCTCATACAAATTGTTAATATATTCTATCAATCATGAACGCTATGTGTATCGTAACCCTCTCCCGAGCAATTACAATAATTTACTAGTGCACTCTCCCGAGCTACCCTAGCTGGCTTTAATTTGAATAGTTCACTTTAGATTGCACCCAAGACTTCGTTATTCCTAACCCCGTCTTTACGCCTAAAATTATAGATTCCTCTAATAACCTAGGTGTGGTATTGTTCAACAATAAACCTAAATATGCACTCTTTTCCAAGTTATGCACACTAAATAGGCACAGCCTAATTGGGGATCCTACCAATTAACTACAATAAGAATGAAGTTGAACAAATAGAAATCTAATTCACAATTTGTAATCACATAAACGATAAGTTCATCAATCAATAGGTTCCATCAAAACCTTAGAAAAGAATTTAGCTACTCATGCTTGAAGAAACAAGAATAATAATTGAAATCATAAAGAATTGCTTGATATAAAATAATAGAAAGAGTTTTGAGAGGAATCTCTCCTACTAAAACCTTGCAAAAGTATTGAAGAAATAAAGTACATGCCTCTATGGGGCAAACTAGGAGTTTATATAGAGGTTTTAGGGCTTAAAAACTAAGTTTGAGTCCAATTGGGATTTGCTGCAGCGGTGACTTCCGCGGTTCGTTCGCGGCCGCGGACGGACCGCGAACAGTAAAACTTCAGAGAGCCAGTTTTTCCGCGGTTCATCCGCGGTCGCGGAGAAACCGCGGTTTTGCACCCTGTTCCGTTGCGAATTTGGAAAAACTCAAAACATGAAAGTTGTAGCCCTTTGAATTATCTTTCCAACCATATATTATGGATCCACATTGGAGATATGAGCGAAAGGTTATGTCCAATTTACTAAACAGTGTACAATATGCCTCATCCATTCTTCGCTTGTTCTACACTTATCAAATTTGACCCCCGAACTCGATCCCGGCTTAATTCCTTGAGCTTTTACTCAGACTTCAAAGCTCCAAATCACTTAAATTCATTCCATAACATCCATATAACTCGGAATCACACCTTTCCGGCTACTTTCAACATAAGTTCTTGACTTGTACCACTTTTTGGCCTTTTTTCACCATCTTTTGACTCCAAAACTTGCTCTTTTAGTCTTCATTAGCTCAAGTGTACCTATAACACACTAAGAACACTAATAAAAGCATTTTGTCATCATAAACAATATCAAAACAACAATAAAGCATGATTATTTAGGGCATTAATATAGTTATCATTGTCCTATGATATTGACATGCTAGTTTTACTACCAATCCGTAGCTATTACTGTTATCATGATATTTCCAATTTCTGGAACTTGACATTTACTGTTTTCAACTGAAAAGTGATAAAAGAGTTTTCAAAACTACTTTTGAGCCTGCGAGGCTGCATTTGCAGTATATATGTTGGAACAGACTGCACGCCGCAGTGATATTGTGCTTGGGTTGTAGGAGCCCCTCCGGAGTCTGAACCCCCGCAGTGAGCACGGGTACCCAAATTGGATCGGGCTACGCGCCGTAGCGGTCATATCATGCATTGCATTGCATTTAGCTACATCTGCTAGCTGTTATACTTATTGTTGATATTGTTGGCTCTCTACTGTTGATATTGAACTGTTACAGGGTATTGGTTACAACTTTACATAGTGTTTTATTGTGGATTTCTTATCTACGTTGTCTTACCCCTGTTTATTACCACTGAGTCTGGCAGTACTCATTTTACTCCCTGCGCCTTGTGTGCAGATCCAGGTACCTCTCAGCAGACCTGATCCGGTAGCCGCTCAGAGCCATTGTGCTGGATAGTCGAGGTAGTTGCAGCGTCCGCAGGACCTGACTCCCCTTCTAGCTATCTTTACATTTCATGTTGTCATTTCTTTCCGCACTGAGTTTTGTTGTGAACCCTATTACACTTATGTTTTTTAGAGGCTCTTGACTCTTGACCCCTCGGTCTTTGGGGAGTTGTATTGTTTGGGACTTGGTTCCCTGGTTTGATATTTTCATTACTGTTGACTTATAAATTGTTATGCTTAAATGGGACAAGGCGAGCTCAAAGCTCCGCGACTGTGGTTGATTAGTCGGGCTGGCCTAGCAGTGTGCTGGGCACCATCACGATCGGGTTTGGGGTTGTGACAAGTTGGTATTAGAGCCTAGGTTACTAGGCCTCATGAGTCTTGAGACGGTTAGTAGAGTCTTGTGGATTAGTACGGAGATGCCTATACTTATCCTCGAAAGGCTGCGAACCTTTAGGAAACACTTCACATTTATTGAACTCTGTCGTGCGATCTTGTTTCAGCTTGAGATACACTTTTTGAAATTCCTTCCACACGTCTGTGTACGCATCGAGCGCTCAGTAATATAATTGCCTTATGGCTTGTGATTCCCCGATCGAGGGGCGAGATATAATCTCTGTGAGTTCATGTTGGGCCAGTAGGGAGGACATAAGGCTCTGGACCTTGTCTATGACTTGAGCATTGAGGTGCTGATTTTGTGAGTGGTGGCAATAGATAATGTACTGAGGGTTTGAAACCCCGTAATTGCACTATTCAGCGCTATGCTGAGATGGGACACGCGTCGTGTGACGAGCGTGGTGGTATTGTGACTGGGGACTTGGGCTTGTCCTTTCCGATTGATAGATTACTGTGTAAAATGACTGAGACTGGGCTTATATCTGTGTATTTGGGTTAGTAGCCATGTTTGGGGCCTTGTGTCGATCTGTAGAGTATTAGGAAAGCTTGATAATGGATGAACTGTTAGTTGTTCGACTCTTATCGTAATCTGTTGTGTAGCCTCGAGCTATGGGCGTGGTGAATATTTATCATATCTCTTAGTTAGAAGGTAAAGTGCCTTACGTGTAGTGGAATGAGCTCAGACTCAAAAAAACTAAGTGATTATGCTGTGTGCGTCCTGGTGGAATGTATTGTGCTGAAATGCTAAATTGAGGCGAAGTAGGTGGGTTGATTCTCATGTGTAATTGAAAGGTATTTGATATGTGTTATGATTCGAGCAGGTGCAACACATGTTCATGTAATAATTTTGATAATATGATTCGTATAGTATTGAGACTAATGTTGCTGATATGAATTGTGATGTCTTGTCGAGTTGCGAATGTATCGTTAGAAAAGTTTTGGTGATTCTCTGGCAGGTGGATGAGCCAAATTACAAAGGAAACTCTGTCAAAATTTTTGGAAAATTTGGGACTTAGAAGAAAATTTGTCACCTAAAGAGTGGGCTTAACTGTTGTGTGTGAATGAATACAAGAATTGCAAAAGAGTTAATATTTCTGATGATTCGAATCTTCGTCGAAGCTTGTAAATGACTTGAGTTTAATCTAACTAGAACTTTGTGGTATCATTTGAGTAAGAAGGCTATGAGTGGCTAAAAGTGCTTTGATGTATGGCTCCGAGCTAAGTTGGGGAGGTTGTTGTTGATTAACTGATGGCATTATTGTGTGCTATGTTGGTTCTGTCTCTAGGTATGATGGGAAATCTTGATAAATGTTATGGTGCTTCATAGATGTAAAGAAATACTGGAATTGTTTTGAACTGATGATGGTAAGGAATGTTTGGTGTATAGAAAAGAGAGATAGATAATCGTATATCTGTATGTAATCATGTTCTGCGGTGTCAGAGATCTAGCAAGGAACGAGTGGTTTTGTTGAATAAGATAGTTGAATTACATATGAATAAGGGTGAATGACGCCCGAGAATTTGTTTTACGGTGTTCAAGATTTTGCTTGTAACAGTTAGGTGTCTTAAGATTGTGCATGTGACTAAAGACGGTGGTTTCGTTAGAAGAGATCAAGACTTGTGTTATATTATGTGAATGATGGGATTCTATGTAACCGTATTAGAAGGTAATGATAACGAATTCAAATCGCAGGAAGTTCTTCAAAGTAACGTATTGTAAAATATGGTACTTCTGGGAAAAATTGAGAGAGTATTCGGTGGCCTATGGGTCTTAGACCGTGTGGTCTTATGTACGAGTCTTGTGTGGTAACATGAGTTGATGTATTATGGTGCTACAGTAAGGGCTAATATTAAATTAAAGATGAATCAGAAAGGAAACTGGGTAAATGGAACAACTTGTTAATAAACCGAAACGGTATGATAAGGAATACGATTAATTCTTGGTATGTGATTGAAGTAATGAGTCTTGCAGATATTGTGCAACAAAGCTCTTGAGTGTTGGCAGTTGTGTAACTCGATATGGGTATAAGGACTCAGTCCTGGCAGTTTAACTTATGCAATGTAATTGGGAGAAAGAATTTATGATGTGTTTTACCGTGGTTTGAAAATGAGTGTATTTTTCCTGTTGGTATGCAAGGCTTGGGATGTGCAATG
This sequence comes from Nicotiana noctiflora, assembly GCA_032618575.1. Classification (NCBI taxonomy): domain Eukaryota; kingdom Viridiplantae; phylum Streptophyta; class Magnoliopsida; order Solanales; family Solanaceae; genus Nicotiana; species Nicotiana noctiflora. The sequence continues at coordinate 128,581 of JASVEL010013387.1, forward strand.
AGTTTTCTCTATATGGGATCATGAAAGTCCTTGACTAGTTGAGTGCGCCGATGTTTGCGGCGTAGGAAAGGAATATGAATTTCCATGTTATCCTAGTGTGGTATGGTATATGCGATGTGTTATGGAAAGTTGATAATGGCATATTCAAGGCTTTGAGATTTATTCATAATATATGGGAAGTCATTAAAATTATTGAGTAGCGCGGGCAGCTGCAGGTGATTTAAGAATCGATCTTTCTTGTGATTAAAGAAAATGGTATTGCTATTCAAGTGATTTGGTAGGATATATGGTCCAAAAGGACAAGGTAATGTAAACTGATAATATCTAGTGGTATGGTGGTATCCTCTTATGGGATTGACTGTAATAATTGAGTCGTGATGGCATAGTGAAATTTCTAAATGGCTTTCGTGGTATGAATCAGTGCTCGATGTGCGTTATGTATTCGGTCGGTGGAGTGTGGAATCAGGCATAGTGATTCAAGTGTTGTATATGTGTTGGAGACTTGAAGTTCTCGTAAATCCGCCTATGCGGTGGTGGTATATTGTGTGTATCGGCACCGTTTAATGATTATTGGAATTCGGAAGCCCTAGTGGCTCTCTCTTAACTTGATATGACGAATTCAGATTGTGATACTTGATTGCTGACTGGTTGTCATGGGTCAGGTTGTCTAGACTAATGTGATATGGACTATGATGGAAATGGCACAAAATGCATAGCAGAGTGCATCAGAGTATGCTCCAGCAGGGTAGTTGTACCCAGGACCAGCGGGCGACTGGTAGGTATTGCTTTGTCAGTTGGGTCTTCGTGGCGGATATTAGTGCAGAGGTTTCTACCATTGATTCAGTTCTGGTATTGAGGAACTTTGTCGGATGAATTTATTGAGGCCGAGCTTGAGGCTATACATGTTTATTGTAATGAGCAACTTGACTCGATGCACATTTCTTTTGCGAGGGTTTTATATGGATCGGGTGGCGCGCCGCCACGGGTATGGTATCTGGATCGGGTGGCACGCCGCCACGGGTATGTCATTGGAGCGGGTTGCACGCCGTAATAGTGTAATGTGAAAATAGAGTTAGTTATATGTTACCTGGTATACAATACTTCCCAGCTTCTGAGGAAAAGTCCGTATTGAGTATCGCTCGGCGAATGGCACATCGGTTGTGTCCTTTCAGGATTTGATAGCATACGTTAATTGTTTCACCGCGGGTGAGGTTGATTGCTTGGGTTCAAGACCTAGATATGTGCGTGGCTAACCGTTTTAAACTTAGTGGCTTGAGGTGCTTCATGAGTAATAACGTTGGGATAGAATCACGAATCGTGGCAAGGCCACGTGATGTTATGACCTCTCGAGGAGGATTCAGGTACTCTTTCTATAATGCGAGACGCGATCTCAGTTCTATGTTATGATGGCACAGAGGAATTGAATTACAGCTCTCTTGTCGAAGACAGTTGTCATGATTTGAGTATGTTCGGATGTCTCTATTGGAGCCTGTGTTGTGCTCATCGTAGCTTAGGCCGGTGTTGAGGCGTCATATCACCAGTGTGGTGTGTTATAACCTAAATAATCATTGAGTCATTAATGAGTGCGAGCATGTATGATTTCAGTTGGTTAGAAGGGTAATATAGAGATTTGGCTTCGAATTCTGTCGTAGTATCAATTAAAAGGGAAATGGATTCATGAATGGTTGAACTGAGAGATGGGTTTGATATATCGCGTGTGCGGTTGTCGTGGGCATGATATAGAAGTGTTGGAATAAGACTTTAGCTAATGAAAAAGGTTTTTCAGTTGGTATTGGGTTATCGTGGGAAATTGTTGTGATTAGAGACTATCGTCTCGAGTGATTGTGGTTTGATACATCATATGATCTCACCCGGAGTGGTGAGTATCCCTTATTGCAGTGGATTCTAGTGTATCCTGAGTATAGGCATGGGATTAGCAATTGGTATATGATTTTGGAAAGTGCAATGTGGTTTATGGTTCAGGTGGTCTGTGAGATTTCAGTTGTATGGTGTTTTCGGACTTATGAGAGATAGGGTGACGTGCGATCGCCCGAATATATGCTTGGTAAGGTCATTCAGCTATTGGGTTGCTTCTAGTACAACTCTGGATCCGCTCGAGGACGAGCGTTTGCTTAAGTTGGGGAGAATGTGATGACCCGGCCCGTCGTCACGGGAATTACCACCCCGTCATCTTACATTTATGTGTTTTATGCATTTATATGAGTGTTAGAGTCTATCGGGTGAGTTAGGAGTGATTCGGGTTGAAAAATGAGGCAAATAGCCTTTTTGAAGGAAGCTTGAATATGGAAAGTCAACCCGGAGTTGACTATTTAGTTAGAGTGCTCGGAATCGGATTCTGATGATTTGGTTAGTTCCGGGAGGTGATTTGTGACTTAGGGGAGCGATCAGAATTGAATTTGGAGGTCCGGTGTAGAAATAGGCTTGAATTGGCTAAGGTTGAATTTTGGCGATATCCGATCGATAGGTGAGATTTTGATCTGGGAGTCAGAATGGAATTCCGACAGTTGCAGTAGCTCCATTAGGTGATTTTGGATGTTCTTGCAAAATTTCAGGTCATTCGGAGGTCGTTTGGTCGGGTTTTCGATTGAATGTTGGTTTCGGAAATTATAGTTGAAACTTAGGCTTGAATTTGCTTGAATTCGATGTTTTTCGTGTTTGATGGTGTGTTTTTATGATTGGAACAAGTTTGTATCGTGTTATGGAGTATGTTGGTGGTTTTCGTTGGGGTCCCGGGGCCTCGGGATGAATTCGGGGGTCCAAACGGACCATTTTTGGCCTAAGGCAGCAGCTGATCTGCTGCAATATCTGCAGAAGGAATTTCTTCATCGCGTTCGCGTAGGAGGTCACGCGTTCGCGAAGGGTATCGGAGATCGTTCATCGCGTTCGCGATAGGTGGAACGCGAACTAGTAGGGTCAGGACCTGAGGCATCGCGTTCGCGGGAGGATTGATGCGATCGCGTAGAGTCGAACTCGAGTGCAGTGCGATCGCGTTCGTAGCATTGCGACCGCGTAGGGTCGCTAAGTGGGTCACTGTAATCACGTCCAGGTTCACGCGATCGCGTAGAGGAAAGTTGGCAGCCCAGGAATTGTGCATTGCGATCGCGAGCCCAATGCTGCGATCGCGTAGAGTAAATAGGTCTGGCAGTGAATTTAAGTCCAGAACATTTCAGACGCGGCCTATCATTCTCAAACCTCCATTGTTGAGTCTTAGAGAGAGAAAGTGTCGGGAAATTGCTGGCATTTCATTGGGTATTCGTCGGAGGTAAGTATTATGGCCTAATTACAGTATTTTAGCATGAAATCCTTGGGTATTTCTCTGTAAATGGAAGATTAAAAAGGGGTTTTAGCCCTAGGCCTAAATTATAGAAAATCAAGGATTTGAGTGGGCAAATGGAGTCCGATTTTAGTAAATTGTATATGCCAAGACTCGTGCTAAGATGAGAGTTCCGAATATATGACTTTCATAATTTTTCGAGAAGTGTACCGAAAGTCAGGTTTTGGCAACTTTGTGAATTTCGGTGTAAATTGAGTTGTTTTGACTGGGTATCGTCCTATTGGCCTAATTTTTTGTATTTCTACTGTATTTGATCAGATTCTATGTGTGCGGAGCTTGATTCTTGTGGCAAGGTCATCGTATAGTAGTCATCGCGCTGTATTGAGGTGAGTAATAGATATGAGTGATGACCAGCGGGTTCAAAACCCCGGTATACCACTTTGTGATGTTGTATAGCGGCGAGACACGTACTCTCTTGCGAGTGCGGGGTCGATTGTGATTGGGGACTATGGCTTAGTCCGACTTGTTGGCACTGTGTTATGATAATTGGCTATTCTTGAGCCGTTGAACCTCCTTCTCGGATGGTTACATATTATATAGTGATATTGGCTACTCTTGAGCCGTTGAACCTCATTCTTGGATGGTTGAGTATACTTATGGGCTGTTAGCCAGTTATTGGGATCCTGCGAGGATCGTTAGCATTGTGCTGTGATATCGACATGCTAGTTTTACTACCAGTCCGAAGCTATTACTGTTATTATGATTTTTCCAATCTCCGGAACTTGACATTTATTGTTTTTAACTGAAAAATGATAAAAGAGTTTTCAAAACTACCTTTTGAGCCTGCGAGGCTGCATTTGCATACTAGCTGACTGGTAATGGATCGGGCTGCGCGTCGCAGCGTATATTTATGATATTGTGCTTGGGCTGTAGGAGCCCCTCCGGAGTCTGAACCCCCACAGTGAGCACGGGTACCCAAATTGGATCGGGCTACGCGCCGTAGCGGTCATTTCATGCATTGCATTGCATTTAGCTACATCTGCTAGCTATTGTACATGTTATTAATATTGTTGGCTCTCTACTGCTGGTATTGGACTGTTACAGGGTATTGGTATAGCTTTACATTGTGCTTTACTGTGGATTTCTTATCTACGTTGTCTTACCCTTGTTTATTACCACTGAGTGTGGCAGTACTCATTTTACTCCATGCACCTTGTGTGCAGATCCAGGTACCTCCCAGCAGACCTAATTCGGTAGCCGCTCGGAGGCATTATGCGGGATAGTCGAGGTAGTTGCATCGTCCGCAGGACCTGACTCCCCTTCTAGCTGTCATTTCTTATCTTGTTTTCTTTCCTTTCCGCACTTGGTATCATGTAAACCCTTATTACACTCATGTACTTGTAGAGGCTCATGACTCTTGACCCCTCGGTCTTTGGGGAGTTGTACTGTTTTGGGACTTGCATCCCTGTTTTGATATTTCTATCACCGTTGTTTTATAAATTGTTATGCTTAAATGGGATAAGGCGAGCTCCTAGCTCCGTGATTATTATTGATTGGTCAGGTTGGCCTAGCAGCGTGCTGGGCGCCATCACGATCGGGTTTGGGGTCGTGACAGCTTTTATCAAAATCGGACTCTGTTTGCTTATTCAAATCAATGATTTTCGACAACCCATGCTTAGAGCAAAAATCCTCCATTAACCCACCTCCAATCATCTATTTTCAGAGGTTTAATCCGTGGTTTAACAGTATATTAACATAAATTTAGTCCATGAGTGATTACCTGATGATTCCCCTTGATTTCCTCCTCAAAATCGCTAAAATCCTCTCCTAGTTCAAAGCCTCCAATGTTTTTAATGTTCTAAAATTCGAACCCTCAGTGCTCATTAATCATAGGTCGATTTTCGCTTCTGCGACCCCAGGCCCGCTTCCGCGAGATCGCTTCTGCCGCTTCTACGGTGATCGCTTATGCGGAAATTATCCGTTTCTGCGGAAAGCTGCCAGCTGCGCAGACTCGCTTCTGCGGGCTCGCCTAAGCGATTACCCGTTCGCTTCTGCGAACACAACTCCCCTTACAATTTTCGCACCTGCGTACCCCCCTCAGCTTCTGCGGACTCACTTCTGCGGTCCAAGCTCCACAGAAGCGGAAACAACAAAAGGCATGGAAAAACCTGCTGCAACTTCAAATTTTTCTTCCGTTTCGCCTCCCGAAAACATCCCGAGGCCCCGGGGACCTCAACCAAAAATACACATCCACTCTAAATCACGATACGAACTTGTTCAATCATAAAAACATATCATTAAACACAAAAATCATTAAATTATGGCGAATTCAAGCCTAAGTTTCAACCAAAACTTATGAAACCTACATGCTATCAAAACCCCGACCAAACGACGTCCGAATGACCTAAAAATTTGCAGACATATCCAAAATCACCTAACGAAGCTACTGCAACTGTCAAAATTCCATTCCAACTCCCGGATGAAAATCTCACCTATCGACCGGATTTCCAAAAATTCCAAACTTCGGCATTTCAAGCCTAATTGAGCTACAAACCTCCAAAATACATTCCGAACGCGCTCTTAACCCCGAAATCACCTAACGGAGCTAAGGTATCCATCGAATTTCCATTCCAAGGTCGTCTTAACACTATTCTGCATACGGGCCATTTTTCAACTATAAAGCTCTCATTTAGGGACTAGGTGTCCCAAAACACTCCAAATTCTAGAACCGAACCTCCCGGCAAACCATAATAGCATAATTAAACTTAGAAGAAACAGTTAATTGGGAATCGGGGCGTAAATTGCAAAAACGACCGGCCGGGTCGTTACAGTTTAATTTTCTGGTTGGTTAATGAATTCATCAACCTTGTTGATGGACTTCTTAAATAGAATTTCAAAATCAAAACCATAGAATAAAAAGGAGTTGAAGCAATAATTAAATTTAAAATACCCAATTAAATTATTTATTCAGAAGAACTTTTATCTCTTGCATGATCCTTGCTTTTTAACCTGGATCATTTTTTTTTTGAAGTATTCTTTTATTTTTTTTTTACTATGCCTTGTGAATAGTTTGATAATTTTGTTAAGGGTGGTGAAGTCTTAACCATTGATTGTTAATTGGTTTTTTGCGTCTATTTATCATCTCTTTTTATTTTCTTAACTTGATATTGTCTGATTCATGTGTTTTCGTCCTCCGAATTTTAGATTGCGGATTCTAGATGATAGAAGCTTTTGAAAGCTTTGAAACTAGCATAACAAAGTACATTGAGGTAAATTTTATTTTATTTTATTTTATTTTACTATGTTCATCACCATCCACCTTTGTGATTATGTGTGTAATATTTAAGAATTTAAAGTGACATAAGATTTTATTTATAATCTTTTCGTTAGATGTTATTTATATAATTTGTTTAATTATCTTAATTATATAAAATAATAATAACTCCTTAATCTAATTACTGCTTAAGAAACTAAATATTTATTTCAATATACTATTTATCAAGATATACTGATTAAATTAATATTTTTTTTGAATTAGAAAATAATTAAATAAGAATATATTAATTCTTTTAACTGGTTAAAATTCTATTTTTCCATAATACCCTGCTGAATCTTGATAAACTGGTTTAGCCGTAAACTCGAAGAAAAACTAAAAAATAAAAGAGAAAAATGGGAATAAAACTAAAGCTAGTACTAGAAGTCCAGAATAGGTAAAGAGCACTTGAGGAAGAGGTCCTTTTCATTCTTACTCCTCTTTTATCTAACATATTCTCTTTTATTTTTATTATTTCCTCCTATTTTCATGATATTTAGTGCTTTTAATTCATTATTATACAACTTACAGCATCAAATTAACAACCACTCTTACACCGAATTTTCTCATGAGTTCTATCTATTAATTATTTAGTAATTGTTTTGGTTCACCTTTGGACTATATGCAAATTGGAGAATGCAAAGCTTTGCATTAAGGCCAAATAGTTTTAAAGTACATGTTATTATGGTTTAAAATTATATGATAATTTAGTAATTTTGTTGTAGACTATAGACGTGCAATATTGACATCAAAAGCAAAGTATATAACTGATTATTTTGTTTTTAGTACAAAGCATTATGACTAAAATATGACTATGCTTTTGATTATATTGTCTTCTCATTTTCTCAACTATCATTTTTATTATATTTGCGTATAAATATGTTTATTATTTTATATCATAAAAGTTGTGATTACTTAGTTATTTATTTATTTATTTATTTATAAAAAAAAGATAAAAATATATACAACACGAAAAAATGCACGAAGCTATTAAAATGTCTCTCATTATGCGAATCTTTTTTAAAAATTTAGTTTTGATTATATATGTACAATAAACATGAGATAATGATTCAGACCAAAAAATTAAAAACTTGATCAGCTAAACATCACAAACGCAAAATAAAGATTCCATCTAAAAATTATTTTTTATTATTTTTATGAACTTTTATTTTATATTTTTAATTTTTTTTATAATCCAAGTAAATTACTATTACTTATATTATTTAAAAAAAATTATATTTATAATATAGAATACACGCGCAACGCACGTACCTTAAGACTAGTGTTATATTAAAAGCACGAATGCCCTTAGCGAAATGTCGTTCGCCTTTTTTAACCTTTAAAAAATAGAGTTCACGCTAGACAAAAGAGTAATTTAACTATTTTCCTAATACTTAGGACTTCAAAATCACTTAAATTTTTTAAATTATCTTTTTCGTTATTTAACTCTATAATATACCATATATGTAAAAGAAATACAAGCAAAGTCAAAGTAGGAAACTAGCGTGTGCTCAAAAGTTGGACTCTTTTAAGGTTTAGGAGTGTTATCATTGTTATAGCATTTTTGTCTTTGTTAATTCTTTAATTTTTTACCATTTTAGTACTAATAAAGTGAAATTAAATGATAGTGAATACGTAGGGGAAGCAAATAAAGAGCAATTTGAAAGATCCTTATACTTATACTATTTTAGTGTAAATATTCCAATGGTTATTCACTATCCACGATTTTACAACAAATAACTTAAAATAATTAAAGGGCACATGTGCATTAAAATTTACCAATAAAAGAATAGATTTAAATCTAACTCAAAAACTATTGAAATTTTTCGATACATTATAAATCAAACCTACAGACATAACATAACGAGCAAAAAGAATATCTATAAATAAGTTTACAAAAGACAGGAGTACAATTTTGAAATTATTCATACTTATATTATAGTAATAATAAACTATAATGTATTTTAAAATTTGTGTTAAACGTATACATGTCAAAGTACAAACCCAATGGATAATTGAATCATAATAAGATATGAGATTTGTATATCTAAATTAATAGTAATAAATTGTAAGTATTTCTTTATAAGAAATTTAAGGATAAAATAGAGGAAAATAAAGTATATTATAAAAAAGTCATCATTTTTAATGTTATCCTTTTCTAGCATTCAGTCTAATGAATGATAGCCTCACTATATGTGTTTACTAACTATTTATCGTAGATACTAACCCAGTCGTAATTATTTGTTAGACTTTGTAATTTCAAGTTCACAACTATTGTAGTCTCTTAATACATCATAAATCAAACCTTTAAACATATTAGGGCAAATAAAAATATTATCTATAAATAAGTTTACTACATTTGAAAATAATATAATTATAGTAATAATGACTATAATGTACTTTAATTTTTTGCCGAATTTTTACATGTCAAGCACAAACCCAATCAGATAAATTGATCATAAATAATGTATTGAAATTTATATACCAAATTATACTAATAAATCATATGTATTTTTGTAAGAATTTAAGGATGAAATAGTAGGGGGGAAATATATTGTAAATAAGTTAGTCATTTTTTCTTTTCTTGCATTTAGTCCAACAAATGATGATTGCCTCGCTATATATTTTTTATATTGAATTTTTTACTATAAGATATTAATTCAACAGTAGTCATTTTTAGACATTATAGTTTCAATATTAGTTTTTGGGAGCTATAAGACCAGCTTTCTTATTCTCCTTTATATTTTATTTTCCGTATTATATCATTAAAATAATAATAATTTTCATAAGACCACATATGTCCTTATAAATCACCATAAAGCATTTACAAACTTATATCGAACATGGTTTCTTTATTTATTGAGCCAACGAAATGGGAACAACATTAAGTATTTTCTGGAAGATCTTTTTTAACTTCTACTATATAATTCATATTAGTCAAATACGTAGTTTGATAATAGTTACGTGATTTTTAAAAAAAGATGACTTTCTTAATATGTGTGAAAATATCCAAAAAATAAGACCGGAGGGAATACTAATTAATAACCAAAACATCATTTTCCCATTAATTCCAATTAATCATTAATTACTTTACCAACCCTTTCTTGAACTCTCCTCACTCAACAGCACAGTTTAGATCGCCGAGATGCTGTCTAGATTACACTTTGACATACTGGAAATCAAATAATTGAGTTGGGGCTAAGATCACCATTCACTATCATTACAGTAATTATGGGCGGTCTACATGTTTCCTGCATAGGCCCTATTTTAACTTACAGTCTATTTGGATCATTGTTCTCCATCGTTTTATAATGTATTGTATTATACTATATTGTATTATATCGTATCGTTTTATGAATACAATGTTTGAATAGATTGTATTGTTTGTTATTATTAAATAATATTCTACTGATTAATTTAACTGTGTCGTACTGTATTGTAACTGATAAATTTACTAAAATACCCTCAATTATTAAATATTAAATTTATCAAAAATTATGCATAAAATAATTTTTAAAAAATAAAAAAGAAGAAAGCAAAACACTTTAAGAAAGCAGAACAGAAGAAGGCAAAACAAAACTAATTAGAATTGAGTTAAAAGCAAATTAAGAGAAAAAGTGAATAGAAGGCGGCAAAACACCTTTAACGTTGGCGGCAGAAACACTGGAAAAAAATAAAGTAGGTTAGAAATTAGAGATTTGGAGTTAAGATAGAAATAAAGGTAAAGGATAAAATAAAATTATGGAGTAATAAGTTAGGGCATAATTGAAAAAAAAATTAGGAAACGATCCCACCACACCAAATCGGCTGTTTAAAAAAAGGGACTTTTCATTATTTCGAAACAATAAATTTAACAATACAATACAACTAATTTTAATGAAATAATCAAAATAAATATTATTTTAGAATAACCATACAATACAATACAATACAACGAGAAACAATCGTCCAAACTTGTTAGACTCCTATTTTTGTCCACCCATTTTGTCCCACTTTGATACATTGGAATAATACATGCCATTTGCACAAATTGCCCTCTTTCAATCAACTCTTTAAAATTTTGACACTTGTTAGGCTAGTGACTTGTATTTATTCGCTCACTAGAATAATGTCCATCTAACAATATTTAAGCGTGAAATTTAGCTCTTTAAACTAACGGGATTTTTTTTTTTAAAAAAAGAGTGAGCTAACTAAAGGCTAAATGATGCAAATAATCCGGACTGTCCGCATCTATCCTAGTAATCTCTTTGCGCCAAATAGGTACCCTGTTTAATTTATAACCTATTTGGTCGTCCTTATTTAATTTATATTTATTTTTAAAAAATTTTAACTTGTACTCACTTTTTAAATAACTTAAACCCTCTTTTTCCTTCTCATTCTCCTCCTTCTTCTTGTTCTTCTTCTTCTTTCTTTTGTTATTGTTGGTGCTGGTATGGAACTTCGATTCATGGGATAATTGCCATAAATATGTTATCAGATTATTTAAACAAAAACTCCAGTTCTAGAGTTGAAGTTCGTCAGTTACAAAATAAAAACTTCAACACATTTGGTTCAGCACACTTACTACTTCATGCCCGTCTACTATAATGCTGAAGTTTTGCGTGATTGTCTTTGATACTTCAGCCTTGTATGCTGAAGTTATGCGAAAAAAGCGGATACGTTTACAAATCTTTTTACAAAACGGACACAAGTTAAAACGTACAAAAATAAAAAAGCGAGTATATATGCATATGCCCGCCAAATAGGACCATATCCTTTGTGCGGATTAAGAGTTTGGTTTTTGCTCTGGCATTTTTGGCAAAATTTTATTGTTCTGGGTTCCAACTATCTCAATCGTTCCTTTTTGGATAAGAAGTGAAACAGTGTTGTGCATTATTTGTTGTTGAATAAGTACTATTTTGCGCACAAAAATTGGAACTTGTAATTCACCATTTCATTTACGACATGTTATCTATAGGAAGACAGAATTAAGAAGCACTTAGTAAAACATGCAAGATCTGCTAAACATATTAGGTCACAAATACCACTAAAAGAAAGAAAAGAAAGACCAAATTCTCTCTAATCAACCTTTTTTCGTACATCATTGTGTGTTGACCATAAAACTTCAAAGCAAAGACATTGATCTTTCATTAAAGCTAATTGATCATATCTTACAATATACTTCCTATAAGCATAGCACACATTGTGACATTACAGACAATTGGAAAAGCAAAAACTAAAGGCCTACAGAAACCCCTGTTGATATCTTAAAAGGAAAAAAAAATACAAAAAGTTAAATAATAAATAAAAACAAGGCCTATAGTATAACCTCCATTATAGCATTTTCGACCCTAAAGCCAAAACAAACTACGTTAAAGCCACTGTAATTTAGACTCTAGTGTAGAATCTAGTCATCTACTGGTTGAACATAATGTGCTATGTGATTAGCACATTAGTCTTTTCCCCATACCCATAAATCTCGATCAAAACAACTGGATCAAGATTAGTTTACTATCTACAATGGGCTCATTTGGGTAACCACAATGGGGCTCCGAACCACATGCTTTCCATCAATCCAAGAAAGTGACCCGAACACTGCACCCGAATCATTCAACACCAAATTCTTACTGTCGACCGTTATGGTCACGTAATAACTCAATTTTCTAACCTTCTCAGAAAATACCAATTTGTCCGGCTTTACACTCACCCTCACCCCTTTTGGTGCCTCAATTTTCACTTTGTACTCTGCATTTGTGTCACCCACGTTCGTCACTGTTCTGAAGAATGTCTTGCTCGAACCTCCTCTTGCTGCAGTCGAAAATAAAGCCGCTATTGATGGGTAGTTCAAGTTCTCCGGTAATGGCTTTTTCATTGGACAATTCACAGGTGATTTAGTGATCACTTGAATTGTCTTAGGACCGTATTCGATTGCACATAAAAAGCTAACATAGTCTTCATTTGCAAGATCATATACTAGCCCGGGGTCTAATGCAAGATCAAGATTTAAGTGCCCTGCACCATAATCATATGGTGTAGCTGGTTTTCCAGTGGCTTCATCGGTCATGGGCTGCAGCCTATTATCGACAAGGTTAGCTGTTGTCATCATTGCGGATCTTATTGCTGCAGGGCTCCAATCTGGATGAGCAGATTTGAGCAATGCAGCAGCACCACTTACATGTGGGCAAGCCATTGAAGTGCCTGAAAGTATATTGAACTCTGCTTTTCGATTGTCCAAATCTAGACCAGTTGGACCAACTGCTTCAGTCCATGCTGCTAAAATGTTAACCCCAGGTGCTATAAGGTCTGGCTTTAGGATTTCGGGGTTCAAACCATTGGGTCCTCGCCCCGAAAATGATGCCACAACTGGAGCTGGTTTCACCCCAATTACAGTCCCATGGAAATTAATAGTTGCAGAGGCAGTTGGATTCGACGTTATATAGGACTTAATAGCATCACCTTCATTAGCACCAACAGCACAAGTTGGTATCAAATGAGCATCACCAACAAGACCTTCACCATTCGAAACACCATTCGCCAAAATCATTCCAACACCACCAGCTTTATTAACAACCATTCCCTTAGCAACGCGGGGGTTGCTACCACGATCACAGATCACAATCTTACCTCTAACTAAATGAGGATCAAGTGAATTTTCCATACAGAGTGAAGCAGAGAGTACACCTGATTTCCCAGGATACACTATGGGATACATTTTCCCACTCAGAGGCTTTCCTGCGTATAATGATACGCCAGAAAGCTTCCTTCCATCCCCGAGAATTACCTCTGCCGGGAAATTCCTATCAATTGTCCCAGCTCCAACAGTCGTCAGCCATGGTGCAAGATTAGTAACTGACATTCCATTTGGCCCATCATTTCCAGCTGAGGAAGACACAAACACTCCCCTAGAAACAGCCCCATAAGCTCCGATAGCAATCGGATCGAGATAATAAGGCGAAGATATTCCATCTCCGCCCCCAATTGAGATAGAAATTACATCAACGCCATCAGCAACAGCAGAATCAAAAGCAGCAAGTATATCAGAATCAAAACAGCCTGAATTTTTCCAGCAAACTTTATAAACAGCTAAACGAGCTTTTGGTGCAACGCCTTTAGCAATACCGGACGCATAACCAGACATGCTAGCACGAAAAGCATGCCGCCCAGCAGCTGTTGAAGCTGTATGGGTCCCATGACCATCTGCGTCCCTTGGTGATTTAAACTCAACGGTATCATTAATTCCTCCACCACCAATTCCGCCAAATCCCGGTGCAGCTTCATGTCCTTTAGAGAAAAATCGAGCACCAATAATTTTCCGATTGCAATTTTTAGCAGTGAATTTATCTCCCGTTTGGCAAACACCTTTCCAACGGGTCGGAACGGGGCCCAAATTCAGATCCGAAAAACTCCGACGCTCCGGCCAAATTCCGGTATCTAAAACACCGACAATTACATCAGAACCATAATCAGATTCCGACCATAAACCTTTTTGGTTTCTTAAGCCCAGAAACTGCGGCGACCGAGTTGTATGTAGGTGCCTCCGGCGATCCTCAAATGCTGCGAGAATTGAAGGATGTTTAAGTATTGAAGCAGCTTGAGAACGACTTAAAGAAGCTGAAAATCCATGAAAAACGTTGTCGTAAACATGAAGGATGTTTACCGGTTCAGTGAACTCGGAGCTGTACCAGTGGTAATGGGTGGGGAAAACTGCCGGTTTAGAGAAGCTGTCGACTCGGAATATGTATGTTTTAGCTGCCGGTTCAGCTGAAACCGGCGAGAAAATCGGGATTATTGCAGTGAACGTGAAACAGAGGAAGTGCGTGAGAAGCAAAAGCGAAGCCATGAGAGTAGGGTTTGAAAGATAAGAGAGTAAAGAGTTGAGTGATTCAAGTGTTGAATTACTGACAATGTTGGTGTGTTATAGAAGGGATTATTGTCCCTTTACTTCTCTTTTTTAATATTTTAATTTGAATAAAGCAGGGGACATATTTACTTAACGTAGTGAGTTTGAGTTTAAAGGTTTTTTTTTATCCACGCTATAAATTATTTATATTTAACTGGCGAAGAAAGAAGTATAAAGGGTAGCTCGGTATATTAAGCTTTTGCTATGTATGGAATCCGGAGGAAATGTTGGATTACGAGGGTCTATAGCACACAATCTTACCTTATATTTTATTAAGAGGTTATTTTCATGACTTGAATATGTGACCTACTAATTACATGATAGTAATTTTATCAGTTACGCCAAGTTTCAATCCTTAGTGAAAAAGTATATAAAATTTATATAATTTTGATATATAATTTGGTATATATATATTACATTTTTATTATTATTATTTTAAGCAAGTATATTATATATAGTGTCATTTTTCCTTTGAGTTATATGTCGGTATTAAAAAAAATAGTATTAGATCCTCATAAATAATATATAAATAAATCTCATCAAAATGTGAGATTTATAATCTTTAAAATCTGTGATTTACCTATTAAATTATATATATAATTTAATATAATTACTGTGGATATAAGGGTTTCTTTTAGAAATTTAAAATGTTAAGGAATTGTAGGTATGATTTTGTCGCTGAGTTGGATTGTTGACGAGATTAGTTATGTGTCAGACCCCAATTTATGCGGAAAAAGTGGAATAAAGGAATTCAATATATTACCTAACTCCAACTAGTTGATTATGATTTCAGATAAAAAAGAGACGTTATTCATTAACGACAAACATAAAACTAATTTAATAAATTCTTTAAAATATTGAGTTTGAATATAAATATAAATACAAAGAAACATGACAAGAGCTAGATGGACCAGTCACTTGATACGCACCTTACACGAGGATTCAAATTCAATCAAGCTTTGTTCTAAAATATTTGATACTATTTATAAAAAAGAATTAATTGTTTATTACTAGTAATTTTATTAAATCTACACTAATTATTTGAATTAACGAAATATTAAATAAGTAAAATATTTACAAAAAGATAAAGAGGTGCTTTGGTTGATTTCTCTTTTTGTCCTTTTGCTTTATTGATAAGAACAGAGTGTGGACCATAATGTTCTATTAATATGATTGCAATAATGCTGCTATAGAACTGCGTTTGGCATCCACAAATAAACTTCCATAAATGAATAAATAGTGTTGGTTTGTCGGAATTATTATGAAATTAACTGTCCACGTAGCACCAGCACCACATCTCTAATAATAAAGAAGGTAAAAAATAGACTAGTTTTATTTTGTGTCTCGTGCAACTTATATTAATTGTATGAGGCTTTTTTTTATTTTTATAATTGTTGACACATATCTTATATATTTGGGTCCACAAAATTCGGGGACCCACACAATTAAAGACAACTCACACAATTATTGTTAGTTGTGGGAGGCACAAAATAAATTTTTTTTAAAAGACCCTCAAATTATATATTTGGACAACAACAACGACAACCCAGTATATTCCCACAAGGTGGGGTCTGGAAATTTTATATTTGGACGATTATCCAAATTGGCCTCCACTTGTGAAAATATAGTATTACATGAATTAAATTATTAACAAAAATCGTCCACAAGTATTATAGTATGAATTATGAAACCGTTGTAAGTCGTGTGATTAAAATAAAACAGAAGTTAGGTTAAAAATACAAAGAGCTTTGATGCTGCATGGTACAGAGATGGCACGTATTTGCTCAAATTGAAGCGAAAAGGCAAAGAGATCAATTTTAGGGGCAATTAATAAATTATGACTCAACCATACCAAAAAATGACATCCTTGTGATTTCTCACTACTTAAAAGTCGTTACTTTGCCGCGATTCACGAGGTCTGTCTGCAGTTATTGCCCATTTTTCTACACGGGAGGTAGGGGTGAGCGTTCGAGCGGTTTGGATTGATATAAATATTTTAGTTTGGATTTTATATTTTTAAATTGAAGAAATGAAAATTTAAATTCAATTCAAATAAATTTGGATTGGAATAAATTTTTTAAGTTCGGTTTTGTATTAATCAATTTTTGATATTTAATTTTGAGCTATAAGGTGAGATATTTCTTTTTAATATCCAAACGAAGTACTCATGTTAAATTACCTGAAAAGTTTTTTATTTTCATCGCAATCATTCAAAAAAGTATTCAAATAATAAAATTATTATCAAGAAAATGCAACAGAGATATTAATACAGCCAATAAGAAGTAGCAATAGTAAAATCATGTCCAAACAAAACGTATTCTGACAATAACTTATTAATTGATATTGAATATATAAGATAATATCTAACGGATAGGGAATTGAACTTATTACTATTAGTATTTGGATAATGAACTAAATAAAAGTATAAATTTTTTATATTTTCGGATATCCAAAAAATTTCAAAGTATCAAATCTAATATCCAAAAGTTTGAAAATTAATTCCAAAATACATCCGTAATACGAAAATTCAAACAAAAAATCCAAAAAAAAAAATGGATTTCGATTTGAATTTTGGTTTGCCGGAACTATACCCACCCCTGCACCAAAGGATCCACTTTTAAACCAAACGAAAAAAAAAAAGGTTTCAAGTACATTAATAATATAAAAGAAAAAAAAAAGGATGATTTCTACTGATATCATTAAACGATAAGTGTTGGCGGTCACTCAGGAGTTTTTTGATTGGGGAAATTAGACAAAATAATCCCGACATAAAATTATATATAAAATAATCTAATTTTTGATTGAAAGTATTAGATAAAAGAAATTTTTGCATAATAAATTCGGGGTTTGGTTAGCAATTTTTGATAATACTCGTTATTTTAGACGCTAAAAACATAGTAGTACATAAGATATCATTTATTATATAAATCTATTTTTACATAATAATTAACTTTATTCCCTATTCCTTTTTCCTTTTCATTTAATGTCAGAGTTGTCCAATTTCAACCAGTAGATTTAGATAAAGGATTGAAGAAGAAAAGCCAAATATAATTACTAAAAGAAAAAGGGAAACAAATAAAAATTGAGTCACAGAATAAAATGAAAAGACAGATAAAGGAAAAGGAAGAAAATTAGACATCCAAATATCAACATGTATTCATAATTGACTGGCCGGGCGGTAAATATTCGCTGTCGGCCTTTTATCTCGTGGCGGACATGTTATCATCACCCCCTTCTAACAAACCCTTGGCCTAATTGTTATTTTGTTAATGCATAATTATTTATAATTTGTTTAATCACCAAACCAAGAGGATTTTCTTTCCTTAATAAAGAGAGAAAATATGTGAAAGCATTGAGAGAAATATACATGGCTCAAAAGTTTGTTTAGCACTTTTTAAGCAAATCAATCGATAAAGATTAAGTGGCAAATTCTAATTAAAGATAATTAACTCTATATCCAAGATTAGTAGGGGAAGTAAAAAAGCATAGTCAAATATAAATGTTGATGGCGATTATGTTCAGATTTAATAGCATAAAAAAAGATACATTAAATAATAAAAGTATGAGTAAAGGGAAAGGTTCACCCGGTGTTCAGTGAGATGGATCTTCTTTCTTTTCATAAAGATGAGTAAATTCATGACACTTTTTGGATCTGATGAATGTACTGAATCACATATTCTCTCCTTTTTTTTATTTGAGAGGTATGTTTACACATTTTCTAGAGAGGAGGGAAGGTTACCTCTACCTTTTCTGGCAATGTTAGGGTCTCATTTATATTAGAGGAGACATTTCTCGAAAGAATAAAAAAGGTACAATTTATAGGGAATATTTGATAGAATATTCCTTTTGACTTTTCCAAGGCAAACCAGGTGTTTCGTGGTCCGTACGCCCACGACTGTTGCTGTCGGTCCGACCTTGGTGTCGGGCCGACCTTGGTCTGTACGCCCACGACTGTTGATGACGGTCCAACCTTAGTCTGTACGCCTACGACCATTTGATAGAATATTTCTTTTGAGTTTTCCAAGGCAAACCAGGTGCTTCATGGTCCGTACGTCCACAATCGTTGATGACGGTCCGACCTTGGTTTGTACGCCCACGACCGTTGATGACGGTCTGACCTTGGTCTGTATACCTACGACCGTTGATGACAGTCGACCTTGGTCTGTATGCCCACGACCGTCGTGCCGAATTTCTCTGATCTAATTTTGACCTATACAGTTAGTCCCTCCGCTTATTGAGGTCGTCTCTTGGTCGAGCTCGATGAGCGGACTTCATTAATCATAGTTTGAGAAATTCGGACGGGGCCGAATGTTGATTCGGGCGAGGCCGAATGTTGATTCTGGCTAGGCCAAATGTTGATTTGGGTGAGGCTGAATGTTGATTCGTGCGAGGCCAAAAGTTAATTCGGGCAAGATCGAAAGTTGATTCGGGCGAGGCTGAATATTATTTTGGGAGAGACCGAATGTTGATTCGGGCGAGACCAAATGTTGATTCGAGTGAGGCTGAATATAATTTTGGGTGAAGCCGAATATTACTTCGGGCGAGGCCGAAATGTTATTTCGTGGAAGGCCGAATATGATTTTGGGCGAGGCTGATTTTTGCTTCGGGCGAGGCCGAATATTGCTTCGGGCGAGGCCGAATATTGCTTCGGGCGAGGCCGAAATGTTACTACGGGCGAGGCCGAATATTATTTCGTGCGAGGCCGAATATTGTTTCAGGCGAGGCCAAAATATTATTTCGGGCGAGGCCGAATATTATTTCGTGTGAGGCCGAATATTGCTTCGAGCGAGGCTGATATATTATTTCGGGCGAGGCCGAATGTTGATTCGGGCGAGGCCGAATATTACTTCGGGCGAGGCCGAATGTTGATTCGGGCGACGCCGAATATTATTTCGGGCGAGGCCGAATATTTTTTCGGGCGAGGCCGAATATTATTTCGGGTGAGGCCGAATGTTGATTCGGGCGAGACCGAATATTACTTCGGGCGAGGCCGAATTCTTTTTGGCAATGGCCCTTGGTTTCATGCGAGGCCGAATATTATTTCGGGCGAGGCTGAATGTTGATTCGGGCGAGGCCGAATATTATTTCGGGCGAGGCTGAATATTTTTTCGGGCGAGGCCGAATGTTATTTCGGGCGAGGCCTTCTGTTACTTCGGGCGAGGTCAAAATGTTGCTTCGGGAGAGGCTGAAATCTTATTGCGGGCGAGGCCGAATGTTGATTCGGGCGAGGACGAATATTATTTCGGGCGAGACCGAATATTATTTCGGGCGATGCCGAATATTTTTTTGGGTGAGGCCGAATGTTGATTCAGGCGAGACCGAATGTGTGACGACCCAGCTCGTCGTCATTTCCAAATCCACATCTATTCTTTATCGAATCACAGCTCGTTGTTTCGAATCGTGGATCGAAGAAATCAACCCCAAAACCCGGTTCATTGAAATCAACCCCAAATCGACGCCACACGACCCCTGTGGTTTCCTTCATACCGTTTTCATCCCGAATTTCTCTCAAATCGGATCAAGGCTCATCGAATGACAAATCCCCGATTCAACTTTAGCCGGTGAGTTATTATTCTTTATTTTCCTTGTGTTGTTCGTTCTATTGTATTTCTCTTCTACTCTCTGGTCATGTTCAAATTGAAACTCAACCATTCCTCTGCCTCAGCGTTCTGTTTATTCGACCATTTTTTTTATTTATCAAAGAGAAAACGTTGGATTTTTTTTTGACTAATATAGGTTGTAAGCTACGTAATAAATTAATTAAGTTTATCGATTAGGTCGTTCATATTTGTAGTTTGATTGTGCTCTTCGAGTTCTTTGATTGTTAGATGTTTTTCTATTTATATTCCCAGCTTCAGGAGGTTCATTGTCAACAGGCTTTCAATGATCGTTCACATTGTATATTAAGTTTGATTTAGAATGGTGTTAGCTCATTCGCTATATCTGCTTGATCCCCTATTTCTTTTTATTTGTTGACTCGTCATGTTGTTGTTCCCCTGCTCGATTATATCTGTTTAAGATTATTATGTGAATTTTGTTAGGCATTGGTTATAGCTGATAGGTTTAATACAGATAAGAAAGAGATTGGATAGATTAATAGCTTCAGTAGCTTTAGGAGGGTAGTTTTTGGATGTCAAACTTGGGAAAATGGTCTAGTTGAGTGAGCTGCCAGTAAGTGCCAATACAACACAAAACTAATGTGTTGTTTAATAGTAGTGGGTTGTCAGGGAATATCATGGTCAGGAATACTTTCTTAATTCTGCCTAAATGCTCTTAAGAGCTGGAAATCAGAACTAACATGGGGAATGATAAAAGGTTAAATGGGTGCACATGTGAAAGAATATACAGTCCGAAAAGTGGAGGTTCATTGTCAACAGGCTTTCAATGATCGTTCACATTGTATATTAAGTTTGATTTAGAATGGTGTTAGCACATTCGCTGATCAAAACCAGTGCTAGTCTGCTACTGTTTGGGGGAAGCTTCAGGCTTTTTTTCTTTGAGTGTTTGAATACCAGAAGACTATTGTTCTACTGCCTTTAGTTCCTTCTATTTCTGCCTGTGATTGCATTTGGTATTTCTGTGGTGCAAATTGGTTTTTCTAAGTTTGCTGTGGGTGATCTGCTACTATTCCATTGGTTGTTATTGGTTGTTGTTGTTTATTGTTGGCTGTTGTATGCTGCTACTGTTCCGTTGATCTTCCTCTTCTTTGGCTTCTTATACCAGGTACATTTTCGAGTCATACTGCGATGTAGCTGTAAAATGTGAAAGAAGTGATGTTCGAGTAGTCAAAAACTTACCATATTATCCATTAAACCAACCAGTTGTTAATTTCAATTAATCAAATTAAACTTAAACAGCAAATGATCATATCAAGTGATAAGCGAGATAGTAAAAGCATACAAAATACGGTCCCAACCATATCGTGGTGTCACGGGACTGAGCCTCTACAGAATAACATCCTAATACAAACAAGTCTAAGCAAAAAGAAATCAACAAGATGATAAAGAAGGAGAGAACAGGCTCTGCGGACACAGGCAGCTACCTCGTAATCTCCGCAAGAGTAGACAAAGATCAGCAGCTACAATGTCTCAACTGCTCTCGGGCACCTGTGGATCTGCACAGAAACTGCAGGGGAGTGGGGTGAGTATATTTCAACTCAGTGAGTAACAATAATAAACAAAAACTGAAAGTAAGAACTCCTATGCTATCACTTAACAGTTCTAAGGCAACCCTCACAGGTACGTCATCACCGTAGAAAGTACTCCGACCTCCAATGCTCCTCTATCTCCACAAGATCCCACACTGATCAACCCTCACTCGTACCCCTACGGTGTACGGCCATCTCAATATATGAAGACACATACCTATGTCTATAATGTATAAGTATAATGCTGCGGCGTGCAGCCCGCTCCAATACATATACCGCTGCGGCGCGCAGCCCACTCCATTTAATGTTTCTCATTAACCAAATACCTTACCAATTATAACTGATTTCACAATATACAAACATAACCATGCAAGTGATTCATTAACAAGTTTACAGTTTTTACAACGCCCAACATAATATATACATGAGCCTCGAATCCCACAGTTTACATGTCTACTGAACCTCTAGGATACAAAGGACGATACAATACTTGCCGGTAACAAGGCTCCGGCTATACCTTACACAAAATCAAAATAAAGTCTAAACAAGAGTGGCATGAGCCACGTAGGGCCCCGAAAGGAAAGGGCTCACCAAAACGGGCAGTGGAAGATGAAGGATGCTACTGCCGATGAGCTGAAGTACCTGCTACTGATTCACCTACAATCATAATACGAATGTAGCGTCCCCGACAAAAGGGACGTCAGTACACTTGAATTGTACTGGTATGTATGGACAAACTTTGTCCCAAGTAAACTCAAGCCATTAAATTACATCAAAACTAATCAAGCCAGCCAACCATGTTTTCCACCTTTTACTCATTTCAGATAAGCCTCAACACAAACACGTTCAAGGTAAACAAATAGAACAACAACCAATCAACCACACAAATTGCAAGTAGTCAAACATAGGGGCAATCAGTGCCCCCCAGGTTGCAAACTCTCCTGCCGTCTCCTTTCACAATTTCACATCATTGATTTTTGTATCAATTTTCAATAGCGATTTCGATCGCTTTCCATCCTTATTGCCCCTGACCACCCTTATTACCTCGGCCACCCTTATCACCCCAACCCACACCTTATTTCCTCACGCTGCGGCGCGCAACACGACCCCGCCTTACAGTTTAAAACACAACAATTTCAAACAACAGATAAGGTACTACACACAATTTCAACAAGTTCAAATAAGCAACTTGCACATTGTTCCATGTTCTCAATTACTTATCAAGCCAATATCACAACCAAGTTACAATATTTCCATAATAAAAAATATTCACACAAGTATGTTCAACAATTTTCCACAATTCAAGTGCTTCGTCTCTTTCCACAATAAACCAATTCTCAAGTTGTTTCGTTTCTTTTCCACAAGGTGCCATAAAGGCCATCATAACCATTATTCACAATTCTTCACCAATTCCAATTCCCTTGTTATATTTCAATTCATATTTCATACCACACCACATGTAGTTTAACATCAATTAGATACCCAACAACAAAATCAACAAATTACACACAATCTCTCAAATTAACACATGCCAAACGAATTGCACACATAAGGGCGATTTTACAAGAATCAAAATTAGCCATACATACCTCGATCGAGCTTTCCTTAAGTTACTACAACACTCCAAAAACTCTAGCAATTCCAATCTACTATGAGACATAACAAAATTAAACATATATTAGAAAGATATTCATGAAACTAGCTCATTTGAGCATTTTATCAAATACTAGTTGGGCATCTTGATTTCAAATCCCCTTTTCAAGAATTTCTTCATTTCCTAACCCAATCTTTACTTATTTATGTTCATCAATCTTCCCACAACTCTATTTGCACAAGCATGCATACATAACACTACCATACCAAGAATCACACCTCAATAACACATCTCACAACCTCTACAATACTAACATAACCTAGGTTAGGAACCCATGGCTCCCAATCACCCTCCCATGAGTTCTAATGTATGTATCTTACATAAATAATCACCATAGAGTAGTTGGAGATGATAAACATACCTCTTGTAGTAAGAATTTTAAGAATCTCCACTTGAGGTGTTCTTGAAGAATTCAAGAATTAGAAGGAAAATCTAAGGATTTTGAAGATTAATCCTTGTTAGTATAAGTGTTTAAGGGGTAGAAATTACTCAAGAACTATAAAAATCTTACCTTAGATCATAGGGATGAAGTTTGGGATGAAACCTTCTTGAGAGAGCAAGTCAAAACCCCAAAAATGAGTTGGGAACACTCTAGGCCGGTCTTTGGGGTATTAAAACTATCCAGGTGCGCGAAGTGTTGCCCAGATGCGCGAAGTGTGCAAGCTTCGCGCATGACTTCGCGCATTTTTCTGAGCATTCTGCCTAAGGTGCGCGAAGTGTGCGCGAAGTCCACTTCGCGCAGGACTTCGCGCATCTGACACCTGACGAGTAAAATGATCATAACTTTCTGTATACACCTCCGAATGACGAACGGTTTGTTGAGTTGGAAACTAGACTCAAAGGCTTTAATTTGATAGGTTGATCCTCACACAACCCCTTATATAACCGGAGATATGATCATTCAAAGTGAGGTCTTGTGCGCACTCTTTTACAGATTTCGTCTAATATGCAATTTTCCATCTTGGATTAGGCTTAGGCCTCTCCTTAGACCCCAAATCACTTATAATAAGACTTATACCCTTATTAAACTATCTAATTAATATCCATAATATTATGAATCCTTATTTGCACAAGAGATAAAACAATGTAGCCTACATTAGCACGACGAAATCTTAAATAACTCGAAAAAAATTTTCGGGGCCTTACATTCTCCCCCCTTAGGATCATTCGTCCTCGAATGAGGAGTATAGTCTTCCACAAACACTTTAACAACACACATCTCTTTTCTAACCTACCTCCAATCTCAAAATTTTCACAAACTCCTAAATGTTTCAGAAATTTCGGCAGAGTTTCCTTTGTAACTAGGCCTATCCACCTGCCATAGAATCACCAAAATCTTCTTAACCACACATCCACAACTGTACATAGCACCACAATGTATATATCCACAATCCTAGTCCCAGTATTATAAGAACTACATTAACATATGGATACCAGAACATGGACTACACAGTTTTACATCAAAATACCTATATGGTACATTCCAAGTCAAAACTAACTAGTATTCAATCAAACGAAAGTACTTTCCTTCCACGACACATTTATCCTTCTACGCGACATTATCGACTTACAAGCATTATCATAACACCTTCTCAAAAATAATATCAACTCCCAAACATACATAATAAGGATGACAGATAACATCTTGCATGAGATAACTATCCATTGACTTTACCTTTTTATAACTTCCACTGTACAATTTACACTCCACCGGATATTGCAATTCATGATAACAAAAATAACCCACAATTCCATAACTTGGCATCATACCATCAAGGATGTCAGTTCATAGTAAACAAACAATCATGTATTCATAATAGTCCTTACCAGCCATTAATGTAATCGCAAAGGTGTTCATCAACAAGAATATAATTTCATTTCAATCAACAGTCCATATGAAGCCAAGCCATCATGAGTCTTGCTAGTAGTGCATCATATAGGATATTACCATGATTATATGGTTCAATCAAGTCAATTCATACCCACATTTTTTTTATCACTATCTTCTTAGACATAAGCATATGGAAACACAAAGTACATGAGGAACAGTTATGGGGAATATCATACACCTATTGCAACCTAATGTGTAATACAGTCATGTTACTTTTATTATCAACTCACATAACATTTTTAGGGGTACACTCACACTAAACCCTTGATGACCCTTAATAATTACCCTAAGATGTTCTTTCATAAACTGACCATAAAATTACCTACCCAACATATATGTGACCACACTGTGAAGCTTCATCTTTGACTCGTCTAAACTTACAATGCTCAATGGATCGGGATCTAATCAATGAGGAACAACAAAGTTCAAGATCAGACTGGAGTTCTTCAAGAATCCATTAATGCACTGGGTAGAGTACTTTATGAGGTTGTATACTAAGAGACAGAAAATGTTACTACTAACAATACTAACATGGTTAATCATTATGACTACCTCAATTAATACACAAATGACGAATAAGAGTAAGTAGTACATGGGAAATAGGAACCATAAAGGAGGAATACTCAAGTACGTGAACCACTCATTTTCTAAAGTGTAGGGAAAATCCGTCGACCCCGAATAGGAATACTCTAGCACTTTGAATGTGATATGGGATTCAAAATACACGAAGTTAAATTACACTCTTAACATTACTTGACGAACAAAATCTATGCCACAAGCCTATAAGGATGAAAATAATTGAACGCTTATGAGATTACCATATTCTAGACAACTTAACACTTTTTGGTAATTGATCATATATGAGGGAACTAAAAATTACGACCATTTTTTTTCCATTCAAATCAACATGTTCATGATATGTACAAAAATCCTAAGTTATCTAATCTCGACCTTTCACGAGTGAAACTCAATAGCTAGGAAATCTTGATATTGGGGCAAAATCATGAATTGGTTAGATGGTTCTAATAGTTAACACGACGCTCCAGGGAGAAGGAAAATAACACTCATATCTAGCCAAGAAGGTGAGATACCAAGGGTAGTAAAACTCTCCACACATGACAATGACATAGTCCATAATTCTAGAAGTTGAGGGTGTGAAGAAAACCAAACACAATGAGACAGTGCACAATAATCGCTGAAGGTTTGCAAATGTTCATGATGAGATCTCCATAGGTTTTGACTTGAAAAAAGGAAGTGTCATAGTGATACATAGAAGGGAATGTTCTCTTATCGTTTTCGTACAAGTGTAGGGAACTAGCACAATGAATTCACTAAATAAGGAATACGATTAAAACATCGTGGAGACATAAAGAGAGAATAATCATTCGTTATGAGTTGGACATGCCTATGTTATACTATCTTCCAAACTGCAATACAATTCTACATCACGGGCAACCACAACACTAGAAACCAAGTGAGCTACTTACTACGGGATATCTCAAGTGGAAACCAAAATTATGGCGACACAAGATCTTCCTATGACGGGATGCGAAGATCTCAATTTTCAAAAAAACATTATGCACACAGTGACCATTTCAATTGACATGTACTTGTAGGATAAGTGTAGATGCATGCTTTTACGTTTCTTGATAGTAAGAAGGTTTTCATGATGTTACTTGCAAGAGAGTAGATTGGCAGCTCAAGCCATATAAGCCATATACACAACTGAGAAAAAGAGTGACTCGGGAAGGATCACAAATCTTGAATACTTTGCATGGAACTTGGCACCACATGTACAAACTTTACAATGGTGCATGTATAGGCACAAGTGAGCAGATGTTGTCAATTTAAATGAGACGTTTCTATAAGAAATTCATCGGGAATAGTCCTTTGTTGAGAATTTAGGAAAAACAAGTAGGAAATATCAATAGTGTTATAACTCAATTCAGACATAATTATAGAGGTCAATTCCATAGGAGGTTGTACATACAAGAACTGTGATCGGGAGAATTTGTAAATAATACGTCTCATTAAAAGAGCACGTGCATGAACTATTTTGTAATTTGGATTCTTTTTAAGAATATATCTATGCAAGGGCAAGGAAATCATAAGGGTTTAACAAAAAGTTTAAACAATCACCACATTACCAAATAAAATGGATCACATAGTTTTCACATAAGTTCCATACCTATAGGATGCATATCATAGCCCTTTCTATAGGGTTCACATATCAGATTATACACCTATGTGCTTCATACAATAATAAGGAAATCACAATTACGAATTAAACACTTTAAATGATCACCACATTATCAAATAAAAGAATCATACCATTTTCACGTATATTTGTCCATCGACTCTTAGGGCCATAATTATCACATCAGACTTGGCACTAGGCCACATTTCATAACACAATCTCTTGTTCCTCGCATTTCACATCATTTTCTCATATTTCACATCAACATCATAATCTGTTTCATATTCCCTCATGTCACAAGTATCACCAGGTACAATTTCATTTCGAGTTCTCGACACATTGTCTACATTTTGTTTCTCAAAAGCATTTGACTTATTTCAACATGTCTATGCACAGAGGACTTCACACAGTTTTATTTAATATATGCTGCTTCAATTTCAATTTAAGGCCTTCACATTTCAATGCATGATTCATACCCATTGCACCCATTTTATGTTGTCAATAATAGCACATTGATCATATTGGAATGCATCTTTCACAAACATCGGGTCACAACACCAATTCATGTAAAGTATCAATCACAACAAGAATCCAAAGTTCAATCTTACCACATTTACACATTCACTTTCTTTGCTTCCAAATATCTTTGTATATTACCATCAACTAGTCACAATCAATCAAATCCTTTTGGTACACATAAGAACAATTTGGAAGAATCAACCATAACAAGTTTTCTCACAAAATTTGGCATCAAAATATCTATTTAAACTTGACTTGAAGTCTAGTCATTTTAGCACATAGTTCACATTCTATACATATCCTCATCTACTAAGAATAATATATTAAACAAATGAAGAAGTGCCTCCTGCATATATTTTCACAACAATAATTCGCTTAACATAACAAAATGAATACTGCATCAATTATATTTTGAACCTACAACATTTACGCGGACACCATGGAAGCTTAATTTCTAAGAGACGGGGTTTTAGCCCTACATACCGATGATATACTACATGATCTGGTGGTGCAGTGACATTAGTAGGAACAAGGGTACTCTCCTTAACAACAAGTTCTACCAATCACTCCATGGCTCAACACATTCTTCTAACAAGTCCTTGGATGATCCACTTGGACTTAATGGTGAGATAAATCTCACCTTACATGCTTCAAATTCACAGATTATGGTATCAAAATTACCAATATTGAGGTTAATACTTAGAGAGGAAATTAGCTCCATATCTTGAGCCATATCGCACGATCCGGAATATCAAAGAAATGGGTAAATTCCTAAATGCCCGTGCAGCCCCCAACTTATATGATGTGGTCGACAACACACCGATAAGAAGGGCACTACTAGACACGGCTCCGAGACATCCTAGGACACTTTAAAACCTTAGGCTCGGATACCAAGTTTGTCACGCCCCAAATCGAGGGACATGGCCGGCGCCTGACTAGGTAGCCCCAGTCAAGCGGACCTGGGTGCCTTTCATTCCCACGTGTTACCCCTGTGTTGATTATTTCTCATTAACCAAATACCTTACCAATTATAACTGATTTCACAATATACAAACATAACCATGCGAGTGATTCATTAACAAGTTTACAGCTTTTACAACGCCCAACATAATATATACATGAGCCTCGAATCCCACAGTTTACATGTCTACGGAACCTCTAGGATACAAAGGACGATACAATACTTGTCGGTAACAAGGCTCCGGCTATACCTTACACAAAATCAAAATAAAGTCTAAACAAGAGTGGCATGAGCCACGTAGGGCCCCGAAAGGAAAGGGGCTCACCAAAACGGGCAGTGGAAGATGAAGGATGCTACTGCCGATGAGCTGAAGTACCTGCTACCGATTCACCTACAATCATAATACGAATGTAGCGTCCCCAGCGAAAGGGACGTCAGTACACTTGAATTGTACTGGTATGTATGGACAAACTTTGTCCCAAGTAAACTCAAGCCATTAAATTACATCAAAACTAATCAAGCCACCCAACCATGTTTTCCACCTTTTACTCATTTCAGATAAGCCTCAACACAAACACGTTCAAGGTAAACAAATAGAACAACAACCAATCAACCACACAAATTGCAAGTAGTCAAACATAGGGGCAATCAGTGCCCCCAGGGTTGCAAACTCTCCTGCCGTCTCCTTTCACAATTTCACATCATTGATTTTTGTATCAATTTTCAATAGCGATTTCGATCGCTTTCCATCCTTATTGCCCCTGACCACCCTTATTACCTCGGCCACCCTTATCACCCCAACCCACACCTTATTTCCTCACGTTGCGGCGCGCAACACGACCCCGCCTTACAGTTTAAAACACAACAAGTTCAAACAAGCAGATAAGGTACTACACACAATTTCAACAAGTTCAAATAAGCAACTTGCACATTGTTCCATGTTCTCAATTACTTATCAAGCCAATATCACAACCAAGTTATAATATTTCCATAATCAAAAATATTCACACAAGTATGTTCAACAATTTTCCACAATTCAAGTGCTTCATCTCTTTCCACAATAAACCAATTCTCAAGTGTTTCGTTTCTTTTCCACAATGTGCCATAAAGGCCATCATAACCATTATTCACAATTCTTC
The DNA here is from genome assembly GCA_032618575.1 of Nicotiana noctiflora. Taxonomy (NCBI): domain Eukaryota; kingdom Viridiplantae; phylum Streptophyta; class Magnoliopsida; order Solanales; family Solanaceae; genus Nicotiana; species Nicotiana noctiflora. The sequence continues at coordinate 158,576 of JASVEL010013387.1, forward strand.
ACCAATTCCAATTCCCTTGTTATCTTTCAATTCATATTTCATACCACACCACATGTAGTTTAACATCAATTAGATACCCAACAACAAAATCAACAAATTACACACAATCTCTCAAATTAACACATGCCAAACGAATTGCACACATAAGGGCGATTTCACAAGAATCAAAATTAGCCATACATACCTCGATTGAGCTTTCCTTAAGTTACTACAACACTCCAAAAACTCTAGAAATTCCAATCTACTATGAGACATAACAAAATTAAACATATATTAGAAAGATATTCATGAAACTAGCTCATTTGAGCATTTTATCAAATACTAGGTTGGGCATCTTGATTTCAAATCCCCTTTTCAAGAATTTCTTCATTTCCTAACCCAATCTTTACTTATTTATGTTCATCAATCTTCCCACAACTCTATTTGCACAAGCATGCATACATAACACTACCATACCAAGAATCACACCTCAATAACACATCTCACAACCTCTACAATACTAACATAACCTAGGTTAGGAACCCATGGCTCCCAATCACCCTCCCATGAGTTCTAATGTATGTATCTTACATAAATAATCACCATAGAGTAGTTGGAGATAATAGACATACCTCTTGTAGTAAGAATTTTAAGAATCTCCACTTGAGGTGTTCTTGAAGAATTCAAGAATTAGAAGGAAAATCTAAGGATTTTGAAGATTAATCCTTGTTAGTATAAGTGCTTAAGGGGTAGAAATTACTCAAAGAACTATAAAAATCTTACCTTAGATCATAGGGATGAAGTTTGGGATGAAACCCTCTTGAGAGAGCAAGTCAAAACCCCAAAAATGAGTTGGGAACACTCTAGGCCGGTCTTTGGGGTATTAAAACTATCCAGGTGCGCGAAGTGTTGCCGAGATGCGCGAAGTGTGCAAGCTTCGCGCATGACTTCGCGCATTTTCCTGAGCATTCTGCCTAAGGTGCGCGAAGTGTGCGCGAAGTCCACTTCGCGCAGGACTTCGCGCATCTGACACCTGACGAGTAAAATGATCATAACTTTCTGTATACACCTCCGAATGACGAACGGTTTGTTGCGTTGGAAACTAGACTCAAAGGGCTTTAATTTGATAGGTTGATACTCACACAACTCCTTATATAACCGGAGATATGATCATTCAAAGTGAGGTCTTGTGCGCACTCTTTTACAGGATTTCGTCTAATATGCAATTTTCCATCTTGGATTAGGCTTAGGCCTCTCCTTAGACCCCAAATCACTTATAATAAGACTTATACCCTTATTAAACTATCTAATTAATATCCATAATATTATGAATCCTTATTTGCACAAGAGATAAAACAATGTAGCCTACATTAGCACGACGAAATCTTAAATAACTCAAAAAAAATTTTCGGGGCCTTACACGTACACTCCGACCCTTCCGATAAATTACCGGCACTATGGCCAATAACAATACTCAATTCAATATGTTACCGGCATTGAGCCAATAATCTCTGATCAACAATATGCATATAAAGGTATTACACGTATTAAACCAATTATCTTCAATTTCAACAATATTTATATTACCGATGTAAACCAATATAATAAATCAACAATATATGTCTGTTACAGGTGTGACACCAATAACCTTTAATTGATAATTTATGTATATATTACCGGTATGAAACCAAGAATAATTTCCAATCCAATATTTATATGTATATATATTTATACTGCTGCGGCGCGCAGCCCGATCCCATAATATACACCAGTGCTCACTGAGAATGTGTGCAGACCCAGACTCCGAAGGGGCTCCTACAGCCCAAGCGCAATAATACTGCGGCGTGCAGTCCGTCCCACATGTATATTACATGTATATTACCGCGGCGTGCAGTCCGATCCAATATATATACTGTTGCGGCGTGCAGCCCGATCCAATATAGGTATATATATATAATACCACATAATGGGTCCTCGACCCTATCCCAGTCAATATGTGCTTGGCCTCTCAGGCCCAATATAATATATCACAGTGGGTCCTGGACCCTAACTCAGTCAATATAGGCTTGGCCTCTCAGGCTCACTCAGCTAGAATAGGGAATTCCACCCTAGGTAGTATCTTTCAAAGTACACATCTAGTATTGGCTCGTAATATGCTATACAGTTGTAATTACGGCTGAGTGTATGTTCCCAACATGATATAAGGGTCACCTAGCTCTATAGGTTCCCTAATACTCTACAGATCGGCACAAGGCCCCAAACATGGCTATTAGCCCAATTGCACAGTTATAATCTCATTAACAGTCATAAAAACACAGTATTCTATTAGCCGGGAAGGACCAAGTCCAACTCCCCAAATCACAATGTCACCACGCCCGTCACAAGACGCGTGTCTCATCTCAACATAGCACTGTGAAGTGCTAGTACGGGGTTTCAAACCCTCAGTACATTATTTACTACTACAACTCACCTCGAACCGGTAGAAGCTTCAGTCCGCCTTGCGCTTGCCTCGCAAATCCATTCTTCGCTTGTTCTACACTTATCAAATTTGACCCCCGAACTCGATCCCGGCTTAATTCCTTGAGATTTTACTCAGACTTCAAAGCTCCAAATCACTTAAATTCATTCCATAATGATAATAGGTGAATTTGACTATAATTGTACCCTAAATAATCACACTTTGTTATGGAATTAATGTTGTTTATGAGGACAAAATGCTTTGATTAGTGTTCGATTGTGTTTTACAGGTACATGTGATACATTGGATGCCATAAAGAGCTATTTTGGAGTCCTAGGTTGATGAAACGGCCAAAAGAAGAGCTAATATGAAGAGGGCTGGAAGAAGCAGTGAAGAATCAGAAGTCTTGTTCATCCGCGGTTCACTCGCGGCCGCGGATGAACCGCGAAAAAAGAAGGCCTCTGAAGTTTGACTGTTTGCGGTCCGCTCGCGGCCGCGAACGAACCGCGGAAGGCTCCGCGGCAGCAATCCCAATTGGACTCAAACTTAGTTTTTAAGCCCTAAAACCTCTATATAAACTCCTAGTTTTCCCCATAGAGGCATGTAATCTTTATTTCATTACTTTTGCAAGATTTTTAGTAAGAGAGATTCATCTCAAACTCTTTCTTTTATTTTATATCAATTATTTCTTTATGATTTCAATTATTATTCTTGTTTCTTCAAGAATGAGTAGCTAAATTCTATTCTAAGGTTTTGATGGAACCTATTGAGTGATGAACTTATCGTTTATGTGATTACAAATTGTGACTTAGATTTCTATTTGTTCAACTTCGTTTTTGTTGTAGTTAATTGGTAGGATCCCCAATTAGCTGTGCCCATTTAGTGTGCATAACTTGGAAAAGAGTGCATATTTAGGTTTATTGTTGAACAACACCACACCTAGGTTATCGGAGGAATCTATAACTTTAGGCGTAAAGACGGGGTTAGGAATAACGAAGTCTTGGGTGCAATCTTAAGTGAACTATTCAAATTAACGCTAGCTAGGGTAGCTCGGGAGAGTGCACTAGTAAATTATTGTAATTGCTCGGGAGAGGGTTACGATACACATAGCGTTCATGATTGATAAAATATATTAACAATTTGTATGAGCATAACGATAAGGGATTCCATCAATAGGGGAAATCAATACCTTAGTCCTTCTCTATATTATTTTATTCAACATTCAATTCTTTCTTTTAAGCATTCTTAATTCTTGCAAGTAGTAGTTCGAAAATCATATACAAAGATATTCTAAATTTTGGGAACTTGATTCGGAAGTACTCTTGGGTTGTGAAAGTTGTGATTGATAGGTTAATTCTATGTGGGATCGATCTTGGACTTATTAGACCAAGTTATATTGACTACGACCGTTGCTTGGACGTGAATCAATTTTGGCGCCGTTGCCGGGGAGTTAACGGAATTATCAATTGCCATTGCCAGAACTTCAAGATTCTTGTGTATTCAGGTTCTATCTACACTCTACATTGAATATTTTGACGTTTGTTGATTTGGGTATTTAGGTGCATGCCTAGAAAATCTGCAAGGACTGGAGAACTAATTGAAGGACTCTCAGACCCCGAGCAAACCTTCCGGGCACGCAACAAAGCCATCAAACAAATTCAACAATCTCAACAACCAATCAAACTAGACTTCGACATGGGTGACATAAACGCTCAAAACCAGCAAGCCGGGCTAAACATGCAAGAGGCACAGGAGGCACAAGAAGGTGCATTGTTCGACCGGGCACAACCCACAGCGGATAATTTGGCAACTGCCATCGTTGTGCCAGCAATTCAAGCTGAGTCTTTCCAGATTACTAACAACATGCTTCACTTGTTGCAAAACAAGGGATTATTCTCTGGGTCTCAGGTTGAAGATCCACAGCAGCACCTCAAGAACTTTCTATCAATATGCAAAACACAAAGGCAACCGAATGTAACTCCGAAAGCTATCAGATTACTACTTTTTCCATTCTCAGTTACAGGAGCAGCACAAATATGGCTAAACTCACTCCCAATAAACTTCATTGCAACTTGGGATGAGTTAGTCAAACAATTCCACAACAAGTTTCATCCACCCAACAAAACAGCTCAACAAATTGATGAGATTGTGAGCTTCAAACAGAAACCACTGGAAACATTACATGAAACTTGGGGCAGATTCAAGGGTATGCTTGTTATGTGTCCTCACCATGGGATTCCTGAGCAGATGTTAGGCCAAAGATTCTACATGGTACTTTCAGACAGCATGAAAAATATTGTAGATGCTTCAGCAGGCGGGGCTTTTCCGAGCAAGACTTGGAGAGAGGGCCAAAATTTGCTAGACAAGATGGCCCAAAATTCCGGGTGGACATCCAGGAATGCTCCTATCACACCAGTGGTACACTCTGTACCCCTGGATCCATCCAACACTCTGGAGGAGAACATGGCTACTCTATTGACACAAATGAGCATCCTAACAAAGAAGGTGGAAGAATCAGGAGTCAAGTAGCAGGTGCACATTGTAGATACTACCAATAGTGGTTTATGCACATCATGCATTAGCCAACCCATAGGTAATCCATGGGCTACAGACCAAAAACATCATCATCAGCATGAGGATATGAACTATGTGGCTAACTATGGAGGGCAGCGACAAGGTAACCAGAGTTGGGGTCAGCAGGCTCCAATGCAGTACAGGCCTCCTCAGCCACAATTTAATGCAGCAGGTTTGAGGCCACCACACAATATGGCTCCATATCCTAGACCTCAGAATTTCAACAATCAGCAGCAGGGATATCATCCACCTCCACCACCACATGGGGGTAGACATGACGATGGGTTTGCAAGATTGGAAGATATGATGCAGCAGGTAATTGGGTCAAATGCTAAGACAAATGAGAGGATAGATGCACATGATGCCGCCATCAAGAATATTGAAGTACAAGTGGGTCAAATTGCTATGTCTCTCAACAATCGTCCTCAAGGGACATTGCCTGCAGATACACAAACAAACCCAAAGGACCAAATCCCAAAGCTGATGATGGCAGTGACTCTGAGAAGCGGTAGAGATCTTGATGCTGAGAATGAAAGTGAGAAAATTGACAGACAGGCTGAGACATCCACTCCATTGCCCATTGAACTGGATGAGACCACAGGGTTGACAAAAGTCACAGTCCAGCCAGTTGCTAAAAATAAAGAAGCAAAACAGGGAACGGGGAAAGTAGCTGAAAAGGTGGAGCAGCAGATTGATGAGAAAGCGATAGACAAAGATAAATCCCAAGTCACCGGGAAGAAGAGGCCTCCACCACCATTCCCCCAAAGATTGGCCAAACACCAAAAAGAGGAGCAATACAAAAAGTTCTTCGACATGCTCAAGCAAATCCAGGTAAACATTCCATTAATTGAAGCTTTAAAAGAAATGCCTGGTTATGCTAAGATGATGAAGGATTTGATGTCACGGAAATTTGATTTCCAAGACTTGGCCATAGTTACACTTACCCAGACTTGTAGTGCAGTGGTCTCTAGACCCATTGCTGAGAAGCTATCTGATCCAGGTAGTTTCACCATCCTATGCACTATAGGGAATTATGCCTTTACTAAGGCCTTACGTGATTTGGGGCAAGAATTAATCTCATGCCCTTAGTTGTCTATAAGAGGTTAGGTATTGGGAGAGCCAGACCTACCTCCATGCTTTTACAGCTTGCTGACAGGATGGTTAAACGTCCATTTGGTATTATAGATGATGTGCTAATCCAGGTTGGGAAGTTCGTGTTTCCCCGATTTTGTTATTCTTGATTGCAAGGTCGACGAAGAAATTCCCATAATCCCGGGAAGACCATTCCTAGCCACTGGGAGGGCCATAATTGATTGTGAAACTGGGGAACTCAAGATGAGATTGAATGATGAAGAGATCATCTTCAATGTGCAAAAATCCATGAGGCGTCCTAGTGAGTTCGCAAATTGCTCTCTAATTGATGCGGTTGATGTGATAGTGGAGACCGACGATTCAGAGTTGACTATTGAAGATCCACTTCAAGCATGCCTGATTAACATGGAAGAGGTAAACGGTGAAAGTTTAGCCGAATGGGTATTATCTCTGGAAGGCAAGGGATTTTGGCAGAGAGAGCTCGAATTCGAACCTCTACACTTAGAGAAAAGAGAAAGCCCACCAGCAAAGCCATCCATAGAAGATCCACCGAAGCTTGAACTTAAACCACTACCATCACATCTCAGGTATGAGTATCTAGGTCCTAACTCCACGTTACCTGACCCTGGTCGTGATGGCGCCCAACACAATGCTAGGCAAGCCCGACCATAATATCCTCTTAACCAGCCAATTATTAAATAAATTAAACTTAAACAATAGTTAGTCATAACAGGTAATAACCGAAACGTCAAAACATGCAAAATACGGTCCCAAACATATCGTGGTGTCACGAGACTGAGCCTCTACAGAATAGCATCCTAATACAACCAAGTCTAGTGAAATAGGAAATCAACAAGATGATAAAGAAGGAGAAAACAAGCTCGGCGGACGCTGGCAGCTACCTCGTAATCTCCGCAAAAGTAGACAAGGATCAGCAGCTAAAATGTCTCAACTGCTCTCGGGTACCTGTGGATCTGCACAGAAAGTGCAGGGGAGTGGGGTGAGTATATTTCAACTCAGTGAGTAACAATAATAAATAATAACTGAAAGTAAGAACTCCTGTGCTATCACTTAGCAGTTCTAAGGCAATCTTCACAAGTACGTCATCACTATAGTAGTACTTTAACCTCCAATCTACGTTTATCTCTACAAGATCTCCACACCGAACAAACCCTCGCTCGTACCCCTACGGTGTACGGCCATCTCAACATATAAAGGCACATACTTATGTCTATAATGTATAAGTATCTAAGTAAATAGTAGGATATGATTAAGTATAATGCCGCGGCGCGCAGCCCGCTCCAATACATATACCGTCGCGGCGCGGCGCCCGCTCCATTTAACGTCGACGGCGCTCACCGGGGGTGTATACGTACTTCGGAGGGGCTCCCTAGGCCCAAGCGCTACGGTGCTACGGCGTGCAGCCCGGTCCACCATATATCACCGCGGCGTGCGTCCGATCCAACATATATATCGCCGCGGCGTGCGCCCCGATCCCATAATATACCAGCGCTCACTGGAATGTGTGCATACTCAGACTCCGAAGGGGCTCCTACAGCCCAAGCGCAATAATACTGCGGCGTGCAGTCCGTCCCACATGTATATTACATGTATATCACATGTATATTACTGCGGCGTGCAGTCCGATCCAAAATAGGTATCTATATACATAATACCTCATAATGGGTCCTCGACCCTATCCCAGTCAGTATGTACTTGGCCTCTCAGGCCCAATATAATATATCACAATGGGTCCTTGACCCTGTCTCAGTTAATATAGACTTGGCCTTTCATGCCCAATATAACATCTCATAGTGGGTCCTCGACCCTATCTCATCTCAATCGGTATAAACTTGGCCATTCAGGCCCACTCAGCTAGAACAGGGAATTCCACCCTAGATAATCTCTCTCAATGTACACATCTAGTACGGGCTCATATTATGCTATACAACTAGAGCTACGGCTGAGTGTATATTTCCAACACGATATAAAGGTCACCTAGCTCTATAGGTTCCCTAATGTTCTACAGATCGGCACAAGGCCCCAAACATGGCTATTAGCCCAACGGTACAGTTATAACCTCATTAACAGTTGTACAACACAGTATTCTATTAGCCGGGAAGGACTAAGTCTGAACCCCCAATCACAATGTCACCACGCCCGTCATAGAACGCGTGTCTCATCTCAATATAGCACTGTAAAGTGCTAGTACGGGGTTTCAAACCCTCAGTACATTATTTACTACCACCACTCACCTCGAACCGGTAGAAACTTCAATCCGCCTTACGCTTGCCTCGCAATTCAATCTCCTCGGATGTCAACTCTGCTCAAAATCATAGAAAATGCATCAATATACGCTAATTTCACGAAATTCATTCGAAATAACCCAATTTATATCAAAACCCACAAGTTGTCAAAACCCGACTTTTGGTACACTTGTCGAAAAATTACAAAAATTACATATTCGGAATCCTCATCTCGATACGAGTCTAGGCATATAAAATTTACCAAATTCGGACTCCATTTGCCCATTCAAAACCTTGATTTTCCAAAATCCAAGACTAGGGCTAAATCCTCCATAATTACCCCAAATTCCTCCATTTTCATGATATAATTGTATGATATTATCAATACTAATCATAATATGAGTTCATAGTTGATTACCCGATGATTTCCCTTGATTTCCTCCTCAAAATCGCCCAAAATCGTCCTTAAGCCGAGACCCCCGAATGTTAAAATGTTTCTGAAATTTTCTAACTTCTCATACACTTACTTACAGCGATTTTCGCTTCCGCGGAACATTTTCCGCTTCTACGCTCCCGTATCCGCGACCAAAGCGTCGCTTCAGCGGTTCCATGCCTAGCCGGCCATTTCCGCTTCTCGCGATATACGGACCGCCTCCGCGCGTCCGCTTCTTGCGAAGACTCGACCGCTCCCGCGGAAATTTCCGCTCGCGGCTAGGCGTCCGCTCCGCGGACTCGCCAGCCGGCCGGCCTTCCGCTTCGCGATATTTCCCCCATAGCCCTCGGCCGCTTCGCGGCTCAACACCCGCCTCAGCGGTGCCGCACCCGCGGGCTCCTTTCCGCTTCCGCGATCACATGCGCTTCGGCGCTCCAATATCCGCTTCTGCGGACTCGCTCCCGCGACCACATTTCCGCAGGAGCGAAATGACAGAACCATAACTCTCAACCTGAAATTTCCATGATTTTTCTCCCGTTTAACCATCCGAAAGCACCCCGAGGCCCCCGGACCTCATCCAAACATACCAACACATCTTAATACCTTATTCGAACTTGCTCCAATCCTCAAAACACGTCTAACAACATCAAAACTCATAATTCGCATCGAATTCAAGCCTAAATTCCTTAAAACATTCCAAATTACACATTCGATCAAAAACCCGACCAAACGACGTCCGAATGACCTGAAATTTTGCAGGCACATCCAAAATCACCTAACGAAGCTACTGCAACTGTCGGAACTCCATTCCGACCCCCGGATCTAAATCTCACCTATCGTCCGGATTTCGCCAAAATTCAACCTTAGCCAATTCAAGCCTATTTCTACACCGGGCCTCCAAATTCAATTCCGATCGCTCCCCTAAGTCACAAATCACCTTCCGGAACTAACCGAATCATCAGAATCCGATTCCGAGCCCTCTAACCAAATAGTCAACTCCGGGTTGACTTTCCTTATTCAAGCTTCCTCCAAAAAGGCTATATGCCTCATTTCCAATTAAATTTCACTCCTAACTCCCCCGATAGACTCTAACACTTATATAAAAGCATGAATTATGTAATTACAACATAACGGGGTGGTAATTCCCGTGACGACGGGCCGGTCGTCACATTCTCCCCTCTTAAGCAAACGCTCATCCTCGAGCGGGTCAAGTAACATACCCGAAGTCTCAAATAGCTGGGTATCCGCTCCGCATCTCCTCGCTCAACCTCCCAAGTAGCCTCCTCCACGGTCGACCTCTCCACCGAACCTTAACCGATGCAATCTTCTCGGACCTCAATTTTCTCACCTCGACGACCCAAAATAGCAATAGAGCTCCACATCATAGGACGGATCACCATCAAGCTTGGATGGTACCGAAGTCTAATACATGAGCTGGATCTCCAATGTACTTCCGGAGCATAGACACATGGAATACCGGATGAACGCCGGATAAACCTGGGTGGCAAGGCTAACTCATATGCCACCTCTCCAACTCTCCCGAGTATCTCAAAAGGGCCAATATACCTGGGACTCAACTTTCCTTTCCTCCCGAACCTCATGACACCCTTCATAGGTGAAATCTTCAACAATACTCGTCACCAACCACGAACGACAACTCTCGAACTCTACGGTCCGCATAACTCTTTCTGACGAGACCGTGCCGTACGAAGCCTCTCCTCGGATCAACTTTGCTCTATCCAAAGGCATCCCGGACTAACTCGGTCCCTATCAATCTAACCTCACCGAGCTCAAACCATCCCACCGGGAGATCTACACCGTCCGCCATACAATGCCTCGTACGGGGCCATCCGAATACTCGACTGGTAGCTGTTGTTGTAGGCAAACTGAGCAAGTGGTAAGAATTCATCCCACGAACCACCAAAATCAATCACACATGCCCGCAACATATCCTCCGGGATCTGAATAGTGCGCTCAGACTGTCCGTCTGTCTGGGGGTGAAATGCTGTACTCAACTCAACCCTCGTACCCATCTCTCGCCGAAATGCTCTCCAAAACTGGGAAGTGAACTGAGTGCCTCTGTCAGATATAATAGACACTGGGACCCCATGCAACCTGACAATCTCCCGAATAAAGATCACTGCCAACCGCTCCGATGAGTAAGTAGTACTAACCGGGATGAAATGTGCGGACTTAGTCAGCCGATCAACAATCACCCATACAGAATCAAACTTCCTCGCTGTCCGAGGTAGCCCAGTAACAAAATCCATGGTGATCCTCTCCCATTTCCACTCGGGAATAACCATACGCTGAAGAACACCGCCCGGTCTCTGATGCTCATATTTGACCTGCTGGCAATTGAGTCACTTAGCTACATGCCTAACAATATCCATCTTCATTCTCCTCCACCAGTAGTGCTGTCTCAAGTCTTGGTACATCTTTGCGGCACCTGGGTGAATAGAGTACCGCGAACCGTGTGCCTCCTCAAGTATCAACTCCCGCAAACCATCAACATTGGGCACACATATACGGCCCTGCATCCTCAAAACACCATCACTGTCGATAGTCACATCTCTGACATCATTATGCTGCACTCTGTCCTTAAGGACAAGCAAATGTGGGTCAGCATACTGTCGCTCTCTGATGCGATCATATAAGGAAGATCGAGAAGCAATACAAGCCAACACTCGACTCGGCTCCGAAATATCTAATCTCACTAGCCGATTGGCTAGGGCCCGAACATCATAAGCAAAAGGCCTCTCCCCAACTGGGATGAAAGCTAAGCTGCCCATGCTAACCGCCTTCCGACTCAAGGCATCGGCCACCACATTGGCCTTCCCGGGATGATACAAAATAGTGATATCATAGTCCTTAAGCAACTCCAACCACCTCCGCTGTCTCAAATTAAGGTCCTTCTGTCTGAATAAGTGCTGAAGGCTGCGATGATCCGTGAACACCTCACATGAGACACCATACAGGTAATGCCTCCAAATCTTCAAGGCATGAACTATGGTTGCTAGCTCCAAATCATGAACAGGGTAGTTCTTCTCGTGGGGCTTCAACTGACGAGAAGCATAAGCAATGACCCTACCCTCCTGCATCAACACACAACCAATGCCCACTCCTGAGGCATCACAATAGACAGTATAAGAATCCGAAGCTGTCGGTAGAATCAAGACTGGTGCTGTGGTCAGTGCTGTCTTGAGCTTCCGAAAGCTCTCCTCGCACTCCTCGGACCATAAGAAAGGAACACCCTTCCGAGTCAATCTAGTCAAGGGTGAAGCAATAGAAGAGAACCCCTGAACGAATCGGCGATAATACCCTGCCAATCCCAGAAAGCTACGGATCTCAGTAACTGAGGTCGGTCTGGGCCAACTCTGCACTGCCTCGACCTTCCTCGGATCTACCCGAATACCATCACAGGACACCACGTGCCCTAAGAATGCCACGGACTCAAGCCAGAACTCACATTTGGAGAACTTGGCATACAGCTTCTCCTCTCTCAATCTCTGCAACACAACACTCAAGTGCCGAGCATGCTCCTCCTGGCTACGAGAGTAGACAAGTATGTCATCAATGAATACGATCACAAATGAATCAAGATACGGCCCGAATACACTGTTCATCAGATGCATAAATGCTGCTGGGGCGTTGGTCAGCCCAAAAGACATCACAAGGAATTCATAGTGACCATATCTGGTCCGGAATGCAGTCTTCATAATGTCAGACTCTCTAATCTTCAACTGATGGTAGCCTGAACGAAGATCAATCTTCGAGAACACCCTAGCTCCCTGGAGCTGATCAAATAAATCATCAATACGAGGAAGAGGATACTTATTCTTCACTGTTACTTTGTTTAGCTGCCGATAGTCAATACACATCCTCATAGATCCGTCCTTCTTCTTAACAAACAGGACCGGTGCACCCCACGGCGACACACTCGGCCGAATGAACCCCTTATCTAGGAGTTCCCGGAGCTGCTCCTTCAATTCCTTCAACTCAGCTGGTGCCATACGATACGGAGGAATAGAAATAGGCTGAGTGCCTGGCACCAAATCGATACCAAAATCAATATCCCTGTCCGGCGGCATGCCCGGCAGGTCTGAGGGAAACACATCAGGAAAGTCTCACACAATGGGAACAAAATCAATACTGGGAGTCTGGGCCTCGACCTCCCGCACAAATGCTAAATAAGAGAGACATCCCTTCCCAACCATTCGTTGGGCCTTGAGGAAAGATATTACCTCGCTAGGTACATACTCAGTCGTGCCTCGCCACTCGATCCTCTGAATGCTTGGCATAGCCAAGGTGACAGTCTTAGCAGGACAATCCATAATAGCATGACATGGAGATAGCCAGTCCATGCCCAATATAACATCAAAATCAATCATGCTGAGAAGCAACAGGTCTACTCGGGTCTCCATACCTCCAATAGTGACCAAACAGAACCGGTATACGTGGTCCACAACAATAGTATCCCCTACCGGGGTAGATACATGCACTGGCAGCTCAAGACTCCCTCGGGTCGTGCCCAAACGAGGAGCAAAATATGTAGACACATAAGAATAAGTAGAACCGGGATCAAACAATACTGAGGCATCTCTGTGGCAGACTGAAATAATACCTGTAATGACATCATCAGAAGCAACAACCTCAGATCGGCCCCGAAAAGCATAGCATCTAGCCTGACCGCCTGATCGGCCTCCCCCTCGAGGGCGACCCCTAGCTGTCTGACCCTCACCCCTAGCTGGCGGGGCGGGTGCTGAAGTAGAAGGACCAGATGACGAGGGCTGCCCCCTCTGCTGATAAGATCTGGAAACAAGACGGGGACACTCCCTACGGTGATGCCCAAACTCTCCGCACTCGTAGCAACTCCCCGGTGCTGGGTACTGAGACTGATAAGGACCTCTGGCGCTGGAATGGCCAGCTGATGAACTAGGCCGAGATGAACCCTGAGCGGATGGGGCCTGTGAAGAACTCTGAGCTGGCATGGCACTGAGAGCTGGCTGGCTCTGGTGCGAACCCTGATAATCCTGTCTAAGAGACCATCTGCGACGATCTGAGCGTCTCGACTGCGAAGACCTGAAAGAGCGACCTCGGCTCTGCTGACTCTGGCCTCTGGTCTGTGTGCCACTGGAACTAGCTGCTCCTCGAGGCCTCTTAGCCTCCCTCTCATCCCGCTCCCTGCGACGATCTGTCTCAATGTCGCGAGCAATATCCACAGCATCCTCAAATGTACGACTCAAAACCCTCTCCCGAGTCATCAGAATACGAATGGGGTAAACGAGGCCGTCCACAAAGCGCCCAAGCCTCTCTCTGTCGGAATGAACCAACCACGATGCATATCTGGACAACTCTGTAAATCTGATCTCATACTCTGACACTGACATGTCCCCCTGACGGAGACCCTCAAACTGCCTACGCATCTCCTCTCTCCGAGATCGAGGCACCCATTTCTCCAAGAACATAGTGGAGAACTCCGGCCATGATAGTGGTGCTGCTCCGGCTGGCCTGGGGCGCTCATAAGCCTCCCACCAAGCAAAGGCTGGTCCCTGAAACTGAAAGGTGGTGAAAGATACCCCACTGGACTCCAATATCCCTGCCGTACGAAGCATCCGACGGCACTTATCCAGAAAACCTTGGGCGTCCTCGCCCGGAGCACCAGTGAACACTGGAGGAGATAACCTGGTGAACCTCTCGAGACGATGCTGCTCATCGTCCGTCATAGCTGGGACCCTGTCCCCCTGAACCTGATCCGCTGGCTGAACCGGAACCACAGGCTGAACTGGAGGAGCCTCTGGTGTCTGCAAGCCCTGCACTGCTGGCTCTGGAGTGTGTGCTGTGGGGGTCTGATGACCACCCCCGGTCCCTGATGCAGCTGCCGCAGTAGTAACTGAAACCGCCTGTGCCAGGCCAGTGCAAACTGCTAGTATCTGAGCCAGGGTCTCCTGTAGACCCGGAATGACAATGGGCACAGCTGGTGCCTGAACTGGTGCTGCTGGCACCTCTGCAACTGGGGGCTGTGGGTCAGCTGGTACTACATCAGTTGCCCGACCTCCGCCACGACCACAGCCGCGTCCACGGCCTCTAGCAGGTGGTAGTGGTGGTCATCCTCCCCGTCCGGAAGCTCGAGTTCTCGCCATCTGTGAGAGAATAGAATGTCAAAGTTTAGTTTAAGTCAAAATTAATCGCACGACAAGAATTCCAAGAATTGAAACTTTTCCTAAAAGGTTTGCAGGCTCCCGAGGATAAGTACAGGCGTCCCCGTACCGATCCACGAGACTCTACTAAACCGGCTCATGACTCGCGAGACCTGTTAACCTGGGCTCCGATACCAACTTGTCACGACCCAAACCCCGGTCGTGATGGCGCCCAACACAATGCTAGGCAAGCCCGACCATATCATCTCTCTTAACCAGCCAATTATTAAATAAATTAAACTTAAACAGTAGTTAGTCATATCAGGTGAAAACCGAAATGTCAAAACATACAAAGATACGGTCCCAAACATATCGTGGTGTCACGAGACTGAGCCTCTACAGAATAGCATCCTAATACAACCAAGTCTAGACAAATAGGAAATCAACAAGATGATAAAGCAACCATGAAAGACAACTCTCGAACTCTACGGTCCGCATAACTCTTCTGACGAGACTGTGCTGTACGAAGCCTCTCCTGGATTAACTTTGCTCTATCCAGAGCATCCTGGACTAAGGCAATCTTCACAAGTACGTCATCACTATAGTAGTACTTTAACCTCCA
Source organism: Nicotiana noctiflora (assembly GCA_032618575.1). Classification (NCBI taxonomy): domain Eukaryota; kingdom Viridiplantae; phylum Streptophyta; class Magnoliopsida; order Solanales; family Solanaceae; genus Nicotiana; species Nicotiana noctiflora. The sequence goes on from JASVEL010013387.1 coordinate 174,120, forward strand.
ATCTACGTTTATCTTCTAAGGCAATCTTCACAAGTACGTCATCACTATAGTAGTACTTTAACCTCCAATCTACGTTTATCTCTACAAGATCTCCACACCGAACAAACCCTCGCTCGTACCCCTACGGTGTACGGCCATCTCAACATATAAAGGCACATACTTATGTCTATAATGTATAAGTATCTAAGTAAATAGTAGGATATGATTAAGTATAATGCCGCGGCGTGCAGCCCGCTCCAATACATATACTGCTGCGGCGCGCAGCCCGCTCCATTTAACGTCGACGGCGCTCACTGGGGGTGTATACAGACTTCGGAGGGGCTCCCTAGGCCCAAGCGCTATGGTGCTATGGCGTGCAGCCAGGTCCACCATATATCACCGCGGCGTGCAGTCCGATCCAACATATATACTGCCGCGGCGTGCGGCCCGATCCCATAATATACCGGCGCTCACTGGAATGTGTGCAGACTCAGACTCCGAAGCGGCTCCTACAGCCCAAGCGCAATAATACCGCGGCGTGCGGTCCGTCCCACATGTGTATTACATGTATATTACATGTATATTACATGTACATTACTGCGGCGTGCCGTCCGATCCAATATAGGTATCTATATACATAATACCTCATAATGGGTCCTCAACCCTATCCCAGTCAGTATGCACTTGTCCTCTCAGGCCCAATATAATATATCACAATGGGTCCTTGACCCTGTCTCAGTTAATATAGACTTGGCCTTTCAGGCCCAATATAACATCTCATAGTGGGTCCTTGACCCTATCTCATCTCAATCGGTATAGACTTGGCCTTTCAGGCCCACTCAGCTAGAACAAGGAATTCCACCCTAGATAATCTCTCTCAATGTACACATCTAATACGGGCTCATATTATGCTATACAGCTAGAGCTATGGCCGAGTGTATATTTCCAACACGATATAAAGGTCACCTAGCTCTATAGGTTCCCTAATGCTCTACAGATCGGCACAAGGCCCCAAACATGGCTATTAGCCCAATTGTACAGTCATAACCTCATTAACAGTCGTACAACACAGTATTCTATTAGCCGGGAAGGACTAAGTCCGAACCCCCTATCACAATGTCACCACGCCCGTCATAGAACGCGTGTCTCATCTCAATATAGCACACTGTAAAGTGCTAGTACGGGGTTTCAAACCCTCAGTACATTATTTACTACCACCACTCACCTCGAACCGGTAGAAACTTCAATCCGCCTTACGCTTGCCTCGCAATTCAATCTCCTCGGATGTCAACTCTGCTCAAAATCATAGAAAATGCATCAATATACGCTAATTTCACGAAATTCATTCGAAATAACCCAATTTATATCAAAACCCACAAGTTGTCAAAACCCGACTTTTGGTACACTTGTCGAAAAATTACAAAAATTACATATTCGGAATCCTCATCTCGATACGAGTCTAGGCATATAAAATTTACCAAATTCGGACTCCATTTGCCCATTCAAAACCTTGATTTTCCAAAATCCAAGACTAGGGCTAAATCCTCCATAATTACCCCAAATTCCTCCATTTTCATGATATAATTGCATGATATTATCAATACTAATCATAATATGAGTTCATAGTTGATTACCTGATGATTTCCCTTGATTTCCTCCTCAAAATCGCCCAAAATCGTCCTTAAGCCGAGACCCCCGAATGTTAAAATGTTTCTGAAATTTTCTAACTTCTGATACACTTACTTACAGCGATTTTCGCTTCTGCGGAACATTTTCCGCTTCTACGCTCCCGTATCCGCGACCAAAGGGTCGCTTCTGCGGTTCCAGGCCTAGCCGGCCATTTCCGCTTCTGCGATATACGGACCGCCTCTGCGCGTCCGCTTCTGCGAAGACTCGACCGCTCCTGCGGAAATTTCCGCTTCTGCGGCTAGGTGTCCGCTTCTGCGGACTCGCCTAAGCGGCTAGCCTTCCGCTTCTGCGATATTTCCCCCATAGCCCTTGGCCGCTTCTGCGGCTCAACATCCGCTTCAGCGGTGCCGCACCTGCGGGCTCCTTTCCGCTTCCGCGATCACAAGCGCTTCTGCGCTCCAATATCCGCTTCTGCGGACTCGCTCCTGCGACCACATTTCCGCAGGAGCGAAAATGACAGAACCAGAACTCTTCAACCTGCAATTTCCATGATTTTCTTCCGTTTAACCATCCGAAAACACCCCGAGGCCCCCCGGACCTCATCCAAACATACCAACACATCTTAATACCTTATTCGAACTTGCTCCAATCCTCAAAACACGTCTAACAACATCAAAACTCATAATTCGCATCGAATTCAAGCCTAAATTCCTTAAAACATTCCAAATTACACATTCGATCAAAAACCCGACCAAACGACGTCCGAATGACCTGAAATTTTGCAGGCACATCCAAAATCACCTAACGAAGCTACTGCAACTGTCGGAACTCCATTCCGACCCCCGGATCTAAATCTCACCTACCGTTCGGATTTCGCCAAAATTCAACCTTAGCCAATTCAAGCCTATTTCTACACCGGGCCTCCAAATTCAATTCCGATCGCTCCCCTAAGTCACAAATCACCTTCCGGAACTAACCGAATCATCAGAATCCGATTCCGAGCCCTCTAACCGAATAGTCAACTCCGGGTTGACTTTCCTTATTCAAGCTTCCTCCAAAAAGGCTATATGCCTCATTTCCAATTAAATTTCACTCCTAACTCCCCCGATAGACTCTAACACTTATATAAAAGCATGAATTATGTAATTACAACATAACGGGGTGGTAATTCCCGTGACGACGGGCCGGGTCGTCACAATCCCGCCGAGATTTGAACTTGTGTATGTGCAGGCTCAAAAGTTATTACAGGTACTCAAGGAATGTAAAGCTGCCAATGGTTGGACCATGGCAGACATAAAAGGGATCAGCCTTGCATACCGCATTCACAAGATTCTCCGGGAAGAGGGGCACAAACCTTCCAGGAAACGGAAAAGAAGGCTGAACCTGAATATGAAGGATAGGGTGAAAAAGAAAGTGATAAAGTGGCTAGACACGGGGTAGGTCCCAGGTAAGTTTTCTCACCCTTCCGTGCTATACATGTATTATTATGCCATGAGGACATGGCATGATTTTAAGTGTGGGGTGGGAGACTTATCTTGTATTGTATATTGTATATAGTAGATGTAGCTGTAAATTATATTAGCTGACTTGGCACGATGATGGACACTTGGCGACGGGTTTCTTAAGGGTCTAAGTCGGAATAAAAACACAAAAAAATCAGAAAATTTAAAAAAATACAAAAATATGAGTAGAGGACTCTTCCTTGTGACGGACTATTTAGGACAAGTACTCTTGAGGGAAGTAGTCCACGTAGGAATTTTTCTTTCTTTTATTTTCTTTTTCTAGGTAGTGTATCATCTCCCCCTTGGTTTTTCTTTTGACCACGGTTCTTTTCCAAGGTTTTTTTTTATTGAACCGGGTTAGGTAGATTTTTTTTCTTTCTTTTTTTCTTAGGATTAGAGGTAAAAGGGCAACATGTAACCCCGAATATGCACATTAGCAAAAGCGTAAATTGAACTTGAGAATGTATCTTCTAAACTTGATTGTAGAATCTCAATATGCCTTAAATTGCACAATAATACTTGCTTGAACATTGATAGGACTTTGTAGATAAACTGGATTCCAAATGAGTTGCATGCTATGTGTGTGTGAGATTTTACTTACATTATATGTTTTACATGATACCTAGAACTTGCCCTGTGTGTTTGCAAAGCGAAATAGAAGTTGTTTGGTTGTAGAAAGGATAGAGGCATTTCTTTGTGTAACCCCATATACCAATAAACATGAATTCACCCGTACATTATATCTTAGTTAACCCCTTTGAGCTTAAAGCCTATTCTTTGATAACCCTTGAATGTTCTTCAAAATCTTATATTGTTCTACTTTACCTCCTAGAAGCACTTGTATTGTAATGAATATGCAAAAGTTTAAGTGTGGGGTGAAGGGAAATTGAAAAGGGAAAATCAAGAATGAATGGTAGAAAATAGTGAGCTGGCCAAAATAATATAAAAGTATTGCAAAGCAATGAAAAAAAACATATATATATATATTCTGAAAAAAGAGTTATATTGAATAAAATTTTAGAAAGGCCAGCTACATCAATAAAAGAAAAGTGGGGGTAAAAGTGAATGAAGGTGAAGGTATATTTATGGGAGACATAAGGAAGTAAACAAAAAGGGGAAGTTGTGAAAAAGAAAAGAAAAGTGCTTAGGGAGGCTAGTCACTACAACCAAAAGTATCCTACCCGTCCCATAGCCTACATTACAACCCTTAAAGACCTCTTGATCTATGATTGAATAACTCGATTAGTGGAGTATTACACTAGGGGCAAGCCTATGGTGTGTCTGTATGCATATGAATGTTCCTTGTTGAGAGTGAGTGAAATTTTTTCAATTTTTATAAGTTCCATGTTATGAATTGATTATATGTGGGAACTTCTCTCAATAAATTATGTGAGGGTGTGTAACTCAAGAGGAAGAAGGTAAATTTGCAAGTTTTTGGTAATAAGTAGAGTAAGTAATAATGTGCTGGCATGAGAGTTTACGGTTAAGTAAAGATCATGCATATCTTAGGTTGTTCATGTATAATAGCTTTTGTGACATAATTTGGGGGAGACAAATTTTTGTTAATTGGCCTAAAGTGTGATTAAAGATTGCTCGAGGACGAGCAAAGGTTTAAGTGTGGGGTATTGATAATAGGTGAATTTGACTATAATTGTACCCTAAATAATCACACTTTGTTATGGAATTAATGTTGTTTATGAGGACAAAATGCTTTGATTAGTGTTCGATTGTGTTTTACAGGTACATGTGATACATTGGATGCCATAAAGAGCTATTTTGGAGTCCTAGGTTGATGAAAAGGCCAAAAGAAGAGCTAAAGTGAAGAGGTCTTGAAGAAGCAGGGAAGAATCAGAAGCATTGTTCATCCGTGGTTCACTCGCGGCCGCGGATGAACCGTGAAAAAAGAAGGCCTCTGAAGTTTGACTGTTCGCGGTCCGCTCGCGGCCGCGAACGAACCGCGGAAGGCTCCGCAGCAGCAATCCCAATTGGACTCAAACTTAGTTTTTAAGCCCTAAAACCTCTATATAAACTCCTAGTTTGCCCCATAGAGGCATGTTATCTTTATTTCATTACTTTTGCAAGGTTTTTAGTAAGAGAGATTCCTCTCAAACTCTTTCTTTTATTTTATATCAATTATTTCTTTATGATTTCAATTATTATTCTTGTTTCTTCAAGCATGAGTAGCTAAATTCTATTCTAAGGTTTTGATGGAACCTATTGAGTGATGAACTTATCGTTTATGTGATTACAAATTGTGACTTAGATTTCTATTTGTTCAACTTCGTTCTTGTTGTAGTTAATTGGTAGGATCCCCAATTAGTTGTGCCTATTTAGTGTGCATAACTTGAAAAAGAGTGCATATTTAGGTTTATTGTTGAACAACACCACACCTAGGTTATTGGAGGAATCTATAACTTTAGGCGTAAAGACGGGGTTAGGAATAACGAAGTCTTGGGTGCAATCTTAAGTGAACTATTCAAATTAACGCTAGCTAAGGTAGCTCGGGATAGTGCACTAGTAAATTATTGTAATTGCTCGGGAGAGGGTTACGATACACATAACGTTCATGATTGATAGAATATATTAACAATAAATACGCTCGTAGGGTATACCCCGACGCTCAAATATCCGAAACGGATAAAATAACGTAAGGGAAGGAGTTTTTCCAATTAAAGGACAATCGGTTCGGGATTTTATTAGAGATTAATCAGAGTCGCCACTTGGGAATGATAATGGTGTCCCAAGTCACCCGTTAATCCCGAATCCGAGGAATTTTGACTCTTAAAAATGTCTGCGAAGCAGAGATCCGGATAAGGAACTCTGTTAACCCGGGAGAAGGTGTTAGGCATTCCCGGATTCCGTGGTTTTAGCACGGTCGCTCTACTGTCGTTCTTGACTTTTGTTTGACTCAATTATAGGTTTTAACAACATAATGTGCTTTTACGTTAAGTATTATTTTTTAGGAATTTGCGGTATCGCGAAAACACGCCTCGAGTCATACCGCAACCAGTACGCCTATGACTTTTGGTGTATTTCAGCTTTACCGAGATTTGGATTTGAGTCGCACCAAGTGCGCACTCATTCGATGGAAGATATATTAAAATCGTGCCCTAAGATAGTCTATCGGCTTTTAATTATTTTGGGTAAGACTATGGAATTAACTAATAGTCTTCCCGAGTCTAATTGTATTATATCATTACTAAAGGGGGCCCCGTTGTTATTCGGGCGAGGCTCATCCCAATTTAATTTATTAAAGTCCGATCCTATTTGTTCAACTATATTCGCTATACGTTGTTTTTACCTTAGTCGATTTCTAGCATTAAAACACTCCAGGCCCGTTATTTCTATTGTTTATTGGGCCTGGTCTTCTCTTCATTAAACACATGTTCAAACTACCCAGGTACTCGAGACCCAGGCTATTTTTGGACTTCTGCTCGCTGGCCTCGTTAGCTTCATATAGCGATTCAGGCCCATAACGTACACTGGGCCTAAACTAAATAACAATGGTAATGATTGAAATAACAGAACAGAGATATACATTTGAAGCAGAAGGCACTTTTATTCATTCAGTAAGGGAAATCAATACATCAATTCACAGTCATCAGCTATAAATCAAATATTTGTTGCCATAAACTAGAACTAACAGACTGTTCCTTCTTATTACACTAGCTTTTAAGGTTAATACTTAATCTGAGAAGACGATTTGATTACGTAAGAAAACTTAAAGAATGATTGAGCTAATTAACTATGGATCTGAACTAACTGATTAACTACACACGTATAATTACAGTACTAATTTTACTTACGACTTATACTTACTCAGTATTATATACCCAGTTCTTCCTTTCTATAGCCCGCTACAGTCTTATTTCTTTGATTCTTAAAATTAAATTGACTAGGTGTCACACCTCCTTTTTACCCACCCGCGAGGGAGCGAGGGAGTTTTTCCAATTAAAGGACAATCGAAACGGGATTTATTTAATTAATTCGGAGTCGCCACTTGGGAAAATAATGGTGTCCCAAGTCACCGGTTTAATCCCGAACCGAGGAAATTTATGACTTTGTAATATAGTCTGCGAAACTAGAAAACCGGATAAGGAACTCTGTTAACCCGGGAGAAGGTGTTAGGCACTCCCGGATTCCGTGGTTTTAGCACGGTCGCTCAACCGTACTTTTGCTTTTATCTGATTTCTTTATATATTTTAACTATGCATTTTTAATGCTCCGCTTTTATTTCTTAGAAGAGTTGTGACGTCACGAAAATACATTTCGAGCCACACCGCAACCAGTACGCCTGCGACTCTAGTGTATTTCAGTTCCGCCGAGAGTAAGATTTGGGTCACATAAATGCGCACCCGCATTTAGGAAAGTAATTTACTTATAAATCGCGCCTAAAGAGTCAATCGTCTTTATTAACTTTGGGAAAGGACCGCGAAATTCACTAAACGGCCCTTCCGAGTCTAAGTTTTTTTTTTACCACGACTAATTGAGGGCCCCGCAATTGTTTATTTAATACGGCGAGTCTCATCTCATTTTTTATTAAGGTCATACCTAACAAATACTATATTCTCTACTTGTTTTGTCTCTAATAACAAAGAGAAATGTTAATTGTTTATCATTACCTACTAGTTTTATATTTTTTGGGGCCACAAACTTATAAGAGTCTAGGATTTAGTTCATATCGGGCTTGACTACTGCCCGTGGTCCAATTTAGATCTAGTTGAAGCACAAACTTGACCATTTGTGTGAATGTTAGGCTCAATGGCCCAGAATAGTTTACTATAGGTATTATGTAACTAGGCCCATATACTTGCCGCATTTGGGCCATTCAATAGAGCCTTGACTCAAAATTGACCGATAGAAGACAATTTTCTTTTTACTTCACTCTCAAATTACTTAAATTTCAATTTTGTATTCAAATTAGTTAAGCTAATTAGTTACCAGAAAATTTGTCTTTATTCTGTTTAAGAAAAGAATATTGAACATGCTTCAGATTTTAATCTAATCTACTTGCATATTATTGATAATCAGTTTTCGTATTAATGATCTAGATCATAGTAGATATACACGAACTAAAGTGTACTGATAATCTAATAGCAACGAAGTGATATATCAATTGTCCAGATTCTTTTTTTTTTAACAAACTATTGATAAAACGGGATTTACATACTTATCTTTACAATTAACTACTTGAACATTGAACACGATACTACTAATTCATAACTTTCGATCAAGCTACCATCATTATGCCTCTATTTACTTTTACACTGATTGTAGTTATTATGCACTCTTAACCTAAACAAATTAACACCACGAACATAATTTGAATTTTTTAACATGTATTTAACTGATTCATATACCCATTACGTAGTATATTTCCAGTAGACCACTTATACTGTGATAGATTACGGAAATATAAAGTTCACACAGTTACAATCCATACAGTCTATTACATGTTCAAGTTCTCCTTAATGAGTATACATATATCTAACTAAATTTCGATATGGATTAGAATGACATGATAATCAGTAAGCTAAGCTTTATTTCTTCAATTCACATTTACAGCTTCAGGCAATAGTGATGTACCTGGAAATCAACAAAGTAGGAGACTAGAGATCAGTTAAGTCGATGAAGCCAATTAACAGCAGACCAACAGCAACAACACCACAGCAACAACCAACCAGTCACTCAGCAACCAACCAGTAAACACTCAGCAAACCAAACAGTAGTAGTCCAAAACTCAACAAGCAAAATAACAGCCAAAACAGACCCAAAGCAGTAGCCCAAAACACAATATTCAGCAAACAAAACACAGTCAATCTTCAGCAAACCAGTGGCCAACGACTTCAGCCAACCAGTGACAAACAGCTTTAATCAACAGAACAAACGACCCCCAGAATCTATGTAAGAGATCTTGTGAACTTAAAACACAGTCCAATGAAACAGTGACCAAGGGTCCAATGGCAAACCAAGAAGAATCCAAACTCCCACTGTCTAATTTCTAAAGTTTCTGTATGTGTGAATGGCTATATGTTTCCAAATTATATCTCTCCAAAAATCCAGTCCTAAACCCTCTCATATGAATGTCTAAGCCTCCATCTATATAGCTTTTCCATCCAGCCCCTAGTGGTACTCCCCCATATTAAATAAAATCCCTTGCCCATTCCCTTCTCTGCCTAGCCCTGACACTGGTTTTTAACACTACCATATGTCTGGGTATGGGGCTTTTCTATTAAAAATTCCCTAAGTGTAAAGCCTAGGTGGATACCTGCTGTCCAGCAGGTTCCACTGGCCCTAAGCATGTGCACTCACTATTGAGTTCCTAAAGTTTCTATCAGCTATAACAAACCACTACTAGTTCCAATACACGGACCCGAACAAACAGTCACAAAGTTCAATTTAGACAAAAACGAGCCACTGCCCGAGATTTCATACAAACAAACTCTACGAGATTAGGCGACGCATTCAATTAACTATAACACGTAACATGGATAACAATTTAACCGATAAAACAGTGAATCTAAAAAATCTCGGCAACAATGAAACTAAGTATTCGACGACGCTAATCGAAGCGAATACGCATTTGAACACATACGTAATCAAACAAAAGATATAGACGAATAATTGACCAAATAAAAGGTCTTTTGAGAAGAAGTGAAAACAGGGGCGGCCAAGAAGAAAATGCTAAGAATTCAAGATTTGAATTAAATAAACGGATACAACAAAACAAATACCTAATCGAAATATACAGGACGGAAGAAATTACCTCAATGAAAATCGACATTGGACGGACCCGGCCCCAAGGATTCAAATTTGCACTCCTTTGAAGTAAACGGACTTTAATTGAAGTGTTTTTCAAACGAAAAACACTCCAATTAAGGTCCATTGCCTTCAATTACCGTTGACTCGGCGAAAATCCCTAATTCTTGGATTCTAGGGTTCTTGGCTCAGATTTGGGGCTTGGGGCTTTGGGTTCGATTCGAGCAAAACCAAAGCCGGTGGGGGTATGAGGGAGGTCATGGGAGCCTATAGTGTGATTTTGGTGAGGTTTGGCGTTAGTTCAAATTTAACTCGAATCTTCAAATGAAGATTCGAGAAATTCCTGATTGATTCGAGATTAGGGGTTGCCAGGTTCTTGTAGACGGGGTTGAGGTGATCGTGTGGTGTTACTTTGGTGGCCGACGGCGTTGTTGCCGCCGGGTTTTCAGGCGAAGGGAGAGGAGGCGGCGCTAGGGTTTGTTGTTTGTGAAGGAGACGAGGTTGAGAGAGAGAGAGACGAGGGGGATGGGGGGGTCTGAGGAATGAACGGGTTAAGGGGTTTGGGGGGTTTTCTGGGTAATTAGAATTAATGTTTTAATCTTGGCCGTTGGATGATGAGAATCCAACGGCCGGGATCAACAGAATGGGGCAATTAAATGTGATCCGTCCGATCAATGCTGATCGACGGCTTGGATCTCTTTATTAAAAACAGAAACGACGTCGTTTGGTCCTATCTGGAGACGGGTTGGACTGGACCAGAGGTGATTCGCTTGGGCCTGGCTTTTTGGGCTAAGTTGTGGCCCAAATCCGATCTCCTTACTACACTCCAAGTTGTATTATATATACATATATCTATATATACATATATTTATATATATATATATATATATATAAACAAATCGACTTGTAGCACCTATAATTAATTTTTGGTAACAATTAAATATATATATATATAAACAAATCGACTTGTAGCACCTATAATTATTTTTTTGGTAACAATTAACACAATTAACTACCAAATTGTACATTAAATGACAAGAATTACGGAAAAATACCCCCCTTTTTATGACTTTTCATTCTTCGCCAAATAAAACTTAATTATTTCTAAGTACGGAACTAACCCTGTAAATATAAATGCGACATATTTGGTATATGTATTTTGATTGTTAACTTAAGCAAACAGACACGGACCCCCAAATGCAAGCGATGAGAAAAAGAACATGTGATCCCCAATCATTGTAAACAAACAAAAACTCTTTTATTTTTGATATTTTGGGAGTAATTCGTGCGAGGCAAAAATCACGTGCTCACAGCTGCCCCTCTTTGCGCGGAAACATGAAGAGTTTTCGTGCAAAGATAGTGAGCGAATACGAGCGATTTTTGCCCGTTCGAGCACTCCGTATGAAGCATTTTTTGGAAAAGTTTGACCGAACCTTGCTTCAAAAGGTCTCCTACATATCCTGGGCTAAACAGGAATCAGGTCAATGTAGTTCGGGAAGTTTTTGTAGCTGGGACTACCATGATTGCTGTGATCTTGCCGTTACTGTTGTTACTGCTGTTGCCACTGCTTAACCGATCCCCTTATTACACCGTGCTAAACAAAATAAGAAGCTAAACTAAGTTACAGTACTGCGAATTCTTATCTATCCTTTTTAACTTGATCTTGTCATGCTCCTTGCCATCCTGTCTGACTTGATGTTCCTTCTGATGCTTCTTCTCTTCCGCCAATTGTTACTTCGGCCTATCTTGATTGCCGAACTCCGACCATTGGTTCCTTCTTTATGATCCTCGAGCTATTCTCCTTTGCAATCTGAATCTATCTTTTCTGATCCTTGTTGCCTCCCTCTACTTACGAACTTGGATTCATGCCGGAGATTTCTGTTACATTCAACCGCTTTCCTCAACCAAATTAAGAATAGATCGCCACTCCATTCTCCAGGCGGGCTCTCTGACTTCAACTACTGCTTCAAAATAAAATCGCCACTCCATTCTTCAGGCGGGCTCCCTGACTTCAACTACTACTTCAAAATAAAATCGCCACTCCATTCTCCAGGCGGGCTCCCTGACTTCAACTACTACTTCAAAATAAAATCGCCACTCCATTCTCCAGGCGGGCTCCCTGACTTCAACTACTACTTCAAAATAAAATCGCCACTCCATTCTCCGGGCGGGCTCCACGACTTCAACTACTACTTCAAAATAAAATCGCCACTCCATTCTCCAGGCGGGCTCCCCGACTTCAACTACTACTTCAAAATAAAATTGCCACTCCATTCTCCAGGCGGGCTCCCTGACTTCAACTACTACTTCAAAATAAAATCGCCACTCCATTCTCCGGGCGGGCTCCCTGACTTCAACTACTACTTCAAAATAAAATCGCCACTCCATTCTCCGGGCGGGCTCCCTGACTTCAACTACTACTTCAAAATAAAATCGCCACTCCATTCTCCGGGCGGGCTCCCTGACTTCAACTACTACTTCAAAATAAAATCGCCACTCCATTCTCCAGGCGGGCTCCCTGACTTCAACTACTACTTTAAAATAAAATCGCCACTCCATTCTCCGGGCGGGCTCCCTGACTTCAACTACATCGTCTAATTTCATCCCATCCTGATCGCCTTCCTTTGTTTTCTGTACCATTTCTTCTTCCTGCATTGCCTATTGGGCCACCTTTTCTTCTGAATTATCTTGTCTTGGAATTGCTTTCCCCTGGGTCGTATTACTTTTCTTTTGGCTGCTGGGGATATCTTTGGAGCTGTTTACTCACCTGCTGGGGATGATGCTGCTGAGGAAGTATTCTTTGTTTCCTTCACCCCTCATTCTCTCTCGGACTCGCCGGGGTTGAAATGTTATGGACCGGGGATTATCCTGGCGGGGGACCCCTTTTCCTCTTCCTTCTTCCCATACCTCCTCTGGGACTCACGCTTTTGCTTCCTTGAACAAATTATGGGATATAATACTGCTGGGGGAATCTCGAAGCCATTGTTTCATTTTTTCAACAACTGCTGGGGATGATACTAGGCTCAAAGATCACCCCATCGTGTTGTCTGGCCTCTCTCAAAACTATTCCGCTCGGAGCTGGTATTTCCCGAAATCTTGTGTTGCTTCCTACCCTTATCCAATGGGTCGCCACTCCATTCTCCGGGCGGGCTCCCCGACTTCAACTACTACTTTAAAATAAAATCGCCACTCCATTCTCCGGGCGGGCTCCCTGACTTCAACTACATCGTCATCCTATCCTGATCGCCTTCCTTTGTTTTCCGTACCATTTTCTTCTTCCTGCATCGCCTATTGGGCCACCTTTTCTTCTGAATTATCTTGTCTTGGAATTACTTTCCCCCTGGGTCGCATTATTTCTCTTTTGGCTGCTGGGGATATCTTTGGAACTGTTTACTCACCTGCTGGGGATGATGCTGCTAAGGAAGTATTCTTTGTTTCCTTTACCCCTCATTCTCTCTCGGACTCGCCGGGTTTGAAATGTTATGGACCGGGGATTATCCTGGCGGGGGACCTCTTTTCCTCTTCCTTCTTCCCATACCTCCTCCGGGACTCACGTTTTTGCTTCCTTGAACAAATTATGGGATATAATACTGCTGGGGGAATCTCGAAGCCATTGTTTCCTTTTTTCCAACAACTACCGGGGATGATACCAGGCTCAAAGATCACCCCATCGTGTTGTCTGGCCTTTCTCAAAACTATTCTGCTCGGAGCTGGTATTTCCCGAAATCTTGTGTTGCTTTCTACCCTTATCCACCGGGTCTTTGCTTTCAAGAAAATTTTCGCAACAGGAGAAAATTTTCTGCCCCAGTTTGATAAACTTCTGGATGGTATGCTTTTCCGCCAACGAACCCTCTTTTCCTGCTTTAAATCAAAGAAAAATTGTTAGTTTCAAAACGCGGTGAGTGGTCGTGCCACTCTTGTTGGGGCCATTTTCTTTTCTCTTTCAGCTGCTTGGCCCTTTGAGGACGACGTTGACGCTTGCTGGGGACGATGTTCTTTCCACGAACGGTTTCTCATCTTTCTTTTTATTCCAATCTTTGGTTTGATCCGGCTCTTTTTAGCCGGTGATCTGTTGCGTGAAATCATCTTTCGGACGTGCCACATGTGTCCATCATACTCCGTAATTCCTGCGAACCTTCCAATCAACCTGTCGTCCCGATCTTACTATCGGAACGACTTCTGCCTTATTGCCTCGTTCCACGCCTATTCATTTTCATTATACTGCTTTGGGAGACTTGGTAGTAAGCTTTGAAAAATCAATTTTCGAAAACGAAAGAAAAGAAAAAGAATGCTGACCGCGAATGACAAAAGAAAGGGAAAACTTTTCTGAACTCAAAATGCGAAAAACTTATCTGAATGTGTGACCGATCCAATGGTTATGCCGCGCCTTTGAGATTAATCTACCCAGTCTATTTATGTCAATCACTTTCTGATGGCCGCGTTTTGCTAGAAGTAAACGAATGTCCCAACCTTGTCTCATGCAGACATCTTGTAACCATCTCGCCCTGTCACCTCACAGTGCCCTTCAGAGGGTTTTCACTAATGAGATTCTCTCATTTCTCTCTATCTCCCGTCGTCTTAAGGTGCCCGTAAAGGTTTTCACCGTAAGACTCTCTCATTTTATTTCTCTCAACTTCCTTTGCCTTAAGGTGCCCGCGAGGGTTTTCACCATTAAGACTCTCTCATTTACGCTTTCTTTCCCTGCGGCGGGGTATCACCCATGAAATTCCCTCTAGAGCGTTATCCCCTTTCGGCTTGTGCATCCTAGATTCAATCGAGGGTCGGGATGTCATTTTTGGCTTTCATTCACATGACTTGGCATTTCTCGAATACTGATCGAGAGGTCTTTTTGGTTCTTAATGTGGTTTCTGCGCGTGAGGCTAAAGAAAAGGGGTTTAACCTCAACGGTTAGCTTATTACGACTTTCGGAATCCACACTATCTTTCAAACGAAACAATGACTTCTGCCCCAGTTTTGTTGCTTGGGGGATCTTTGATTTTTATTTTATTATGACCGAGCCGTGTGGCGCCTACGTATCCTTCTTTGAGGAATCAGGTCGAACGTAGTTCACTTTTTCTTGTGTCTTTTCTTTGTTTCTTTTTCTATTTTGTTACACATCTTCCTTGGTGATTCCGAAAGAGGGTATATGAAAGAATAATTAAGGCTCAAAGGGGAAACAAAGGTTAAAGTGTTTGGGTAGTAGAAAAATTGCCTCTGTCATTTCATTCTCCGAAAAATGCCAAATACACACAAACGAAACCAAACGTTGACAAATGCATTAAAGAATTACACATAATATCTCTTGATTGCATCAGAATTGATAGCCATATCGGTGCATCTTCCCTCAACATCAGTTAGACATAGAGCGCCGTTGGATAATACTCTAGTCACCACAAATGGTCCCTGCCAATTTGGAGCGAACTTGCCTTTCGCTTCGGCCTGATGTGGTAGAACTCTCCTCAGCACATGCTGTCCCACTTCAAATTTCCTGGGACGTACCTTCTTGTTATATGCTCTCGCCATTCTCTTTTGATACAATTGGCCGTGACATACTGCTGTCAATCTCTTTTCGTCGATCAAGCTCAATTGCTCTAATCGGGTTTTGACCCACTCGTCGTCATCAATCTCAGCTTCAGCGACAATTCGGAGGGACGGAATCTCAACTTCTGCGGGTATTACTGCTTCGGTCCCGTATACCAACAAGTAAGGAGTTGCACCTACCGAAGTCCGGACGGTAGTGCGATAACCCAACAGCGCAAATGGTAACTTTTCATGCCATTGCCTAGACCCTTCTACCATCTTCCTCAATATCTTCTTTATATTCTTGTTTGCTGCCTCAACCGCACCATTTGCTTTGGGATGATATGGTGTGGAATTTCGGTGTGTAATCTTGAACTGTTGACATTCCTCTTTCATCAATCCGCTGTTAAGATTGGCACCGTTATCCGTGATGATTATCTTTGGAATTCCAAACTTACAGATGATGTGGGCATGCACGAAGTCCACCACCGCCTTCTTGGTTACTGATTTGAAGGTTTTGGCCTCCACCCATTTGGTAAAATAATCGATTGTTACCAGAATGAACCTATGACCATTGGAAGCCGCAGGCTCAATAGGTCCGATAACATCCATACCCCATGCAACAAACGGCCATGGTGTGCTGACATTGTATGCAATTCAGTTGGTGGAGAATGAATCAAATCTCCGTGTATCTGACACCGATGGCATCTTCGCACGAAACTTATACAATCACGCTCCATCGTGAGCCAGTAATATCCTGCTCGAAGAATCTTCTTTGCCAATACGTATCCGCTCATGTGTGGTCCACAAACTCCCGAATGTATATCCGTCATCACTGTTGTGGCTTGACTTGCATCTATACATCTCAACAATCCCAAATCCGGGGTTCTTTTGTACAGCACCCCTCCACTAAGGAAAAATCCATTCGCCAACCGCCGAATAGCTCGCTTTTGGTCTCCAGTTGCTTGCTCTGGGTATACTCCTAACCTGAGGTATTCCTTGACATCATGAAACCATGGCTCACCATCCACCTCTTCCTCTATCACGTTACAATAAGCATGTTGATTCCGGACCTGGATATGTAACGGATCGACACGAACCTTGTCCGGGTGATGTAGCATTGACGCTAAAGTAGCCAACGCGTCGGCAACCTCATTATGCATCCTTGGGATGTGCCTGAATTCTACCGATCGAAAGCGTTTGGTCAGATCATGCAAACACTGACGATACGGGATAAGCTTTAGATCTCTGGTTTCCCATTCTCCCTGAATCTGATGTACCAGAAGGTCCGAGTCCCCCAAGACCAAGACGTCCTGTACATCCATGTCCACCGCTAATCGCAACCCCAAGATACATGCCTCGTACTCAGCCATATTATTGGTACAATGAAAACGCAGTTGAGCAGTAACAGGATAATGATGTCCTGTTTCAGATATGAGCACAGCCCCTACTCCGACTCCTTTTGCGTTCGCCGCTCCGTCGAAGAAGAGCTTCCACCCTGGATCCTCGGTTAGTTCTAACCCCTCAATTTGCAACACTTCTTCGTCTGGAAAATACGTCCTCAAGGGTTCGTATTCGTCATCAACAGGATTTTCAGCTAAGTGATCGGCCAGGGCTTGAGCTTTCATAGCCGTCCTTGTCACGTATATGATATCGAACTCCGTAAGTAATATTTGCCATTTTGCTAACCTCCCTGTAGGCATAGGTTTCTGGAAAATATACTTCAACGGATCCAAACGCGAAATGAGGTAAGTGGTATAAGAAGACAAATAATGTTTCAACTTTTGGGCTACCCAAGTCAAAGCGCAACATGTCTTTTCTAGATGAGTGTACTTGACCTCGTGGATCGTGAATTTCTTACTGAGGTAGTAAATGGCCCGTTCCTTCCTGCCGGTAAGATCATGCTGCCCCAGTACGCAGCTGAACGAATTCTCCAAAACCGTCAGATAAAGAATCAGGGGTCTACCCGGTTCAGGCGGAACTAGTACGGGTGGGTTGACATATACCCTTTGATTTGGTCAAACGCTTCCTGACATTCTGTCGTCCATTGTATCGCAGCGTCTTTCTTCAGCAGACGGAATATGGGTTCACAGGTTGCTGTAAGTTGAGGCAATAAACCTACGATGTAATTCAACCTTCCCGACGGACTCATTACCTCTTGTTTTATTCTTTGGCGGGGGTAACTCCTGAATGGACTTGATTTTGGATGGGTCCAACTCAATGCCCCGTCGGTTGACGATGAATCCTAGCAACTTTCCCGATGGAACTCCGAATGCGCATTTGGCCGGATTGAGCTTGATGTCGTACCTTCGAAGTCTTTGAAAGAACTTCCGAGGTCGGCAACATGGCCTTCTTGACGTCTAGATTTTATGATCACATCATCCACGTACACTTCAATCTCCTTATGTATCATGTCATGGAATACCGTAGTCATCGCCCTCATATATGTTGCCCCTGCATTCTTCAAACCGAACGGCATCACCCGGTAGCAATAAGTTCCCCGCGGTGTGATAAAAGCCATCTTTTCTGCGTCCTCTTCATCCATTAAGATTTGATGATATCCCGCATAACAGTCCACAAAGGATCCGATTTCGCGTCCGGCGCAATTATCAATCGGGATATGGATATTGGGAAGCGGGAAATTATCCTTAGGACTCGCCTTGTTGAGGTTGCGATAGTCCACACATACTCTGATCTTTCCGTCTTTCTTTGGCACCGGTACTACGTTAGCCAACCATTCAGGGTATCGAGTGACGCGAATGACTTTCGCCTGCAACTGCTTGGTTACTTCCTCCTTGATCTTCACACTCATCCCCGTCTTGAATTTCCGCAGTTTTTGCTTGACGGGAGGATATGCCGGATCAGTGGGTAATTTATGAACCATTAGATCGGTGCTGAGTCCTGGCATGTCGTCGTACGACCATGCGAAAATGTCTTTAAACTCCATGAGTGTTTTGATCAATTCCTCTCTCGGGTTGGGTTCAATATGGACACTTATTCTGGTTTCTTTGACGTCATCTGTGTTCCCCAGATTAACAGCCTCAGTATCATTTAAATTTGGTTTGGGTTTTTCCTCGAAGTGACTTAATTCTTCACCGATTTCTTCTACGGCTTCATCATCGCCGTATTCTGACTCACTCTCGTCACTTCTTATTTCATGCGTTATTATTTCCAAACCCGATTGACTTTCTAGGCTGGGTTGATTAATCTTTAAGCACGCCATATCATTAAGATCAGTTGAAAGAAGGCTGTTCAGAAAAGTTAAAAAGAAGAAAAATAAACAAAATTAGACACGAAGGGAACCAAATTTCATTAATGGGAACAGTACAAGGAAAAACAAACTTGCAAACTCAAATCAAAATGAACTAAAACAACTGGATTTTACTCCGGGGACAACCCCCAACACAAAATTTCGAAAAACACAATCTAAAACAAACTACCAAGACTCCTTCCGGACAGGGAGAGGAGTAGCCTTCCAATTATTCAATTTTGCTTTTGGTCCCACGAACTGTATCTCGGCATGGCTGGATCCTTCGCCATCCTCGAGCATGCATACATCTGCGAATAGGTCCTCGAACTTTCTTAAGAACTCTTCGTCTGGCCTAACCATAGGACTGGGAATCTTTGTCGTCGGATGTCCTCTCACTCCAGACCTGACGAAAGATTGGGAAAGGCGTGGAACGGGCTTCGGGAGCACCCATGTCTTCTGCTTATTCTTCTTGGCTCGCTGGATGTCCTCTGATGTTGGCTTGAATCCCAAGCCGAAGGTTCCTACGTTTTCGACCACAGATACCGGTTGTATGATTCCTTGCAGAGATGCACCTAGACCTTTTCCGGGTATGAAACCATGCCTCAACATTTCATGAGCTACCATGACGTCTGCAGTAATTTTTCTGTCATCAGGAATGCATTCCCCTTCTGGAACTCGGTTGGCGGATACCACATCGCAGATCTGGTATACCCATGGCCCAACATCTTCTTCTGTCTCAACAAAGGGGACGATGGTGCCTGGCTGTAGATCATTCTCTCCATGGACGACGATCTCCTGTTGTTCCCACTCAAATTTGACGAGTTGGTGTAAGCTGGATGGAACTGCTCTTGCGGCATGGATCCATGGTCGCCCTATCAGAAGGTTATATGACACCACCATGTCCAGCACCTGGAATTCCATGGTGAACTCTACTGGCCCAATTGTCAGGATTAACACTATGTCACCAACCGACGCCTTGCCTCCTCCATCAAACCCTCGAACACATATGCTGTTCTTGCGTATCCTGCCGATGTCCACTTTCAACTTGTCCAGTGTAGAGAGAGGACAGATATTGGCGCTGGACCCATTATCGACGAGGACTTTGGTAACCACCGACTCCTCACACTTTACCGTAAGATATAAAGCCTTGTTGTGCTCGGTGCCTTCCTCGGGCAACTCATCATCGGTGAAGGTGATCCGATTCGCTTCGAAGATCCTATTGGTGATCTTCTCCAAATGACTCACTGAGATTTTATCAGGTACGTGGGCCTCATTCAACACTTTCATCAAAGCTTGCCGATGTTCTTCAGAATGTATCAGCAGAGATAGCAATGATATTTGCGCGGGAGTCTTCTTCAGTTGCTCTATGACGGAATAGTCATGCAGCTTCATCTTTTTCAAGAATTCTTCTGCCTCTTCATCAGTTACCGGCTTTTTCAATGCCGCCGGAGTGATCTTCCTCAATTCCGCAGGGGCAAAACATCTCCCCGAGCGGGTCAAACCTTGCGCTTCGCAAACTTCCTCTTTCACTTCCTTTCCTTTGTAGGTTGTTGTAATCCGATCATAATTCCACGGAATAGCCCTGCTATCAGTTATTGGCAACTGTATTGCTGGCTTGATGATGAAAGGATCCATTCGAACGCCTGCTACCGTCAAGACGGGCTTGGTTGCTGCCCCTGGTACAACTATTTTTGTTTCCCCCGGCCTCGCCGGTACTCCGCTCACACTTCCCTTTCCTGCTTCCGACCCTCCTGGTATGTCCTTCTTGCAACTGGGTGACTCACCAAAGCTCGGCCCCTTTCTCATTCCTACCCCGCTAGATTTGATCATCATTACCATCTGAGAGGCTTTCTCCTTTCCTTCTTCCACCCGTACCAACTCGATCATGTTGGTCTCATGATGAGTTGGAAGTGGGTTTTGGTTGATGTTGGGCTCTGTTGGAGCCTGGACCTCAATCCTGCGAGTGTCGATGAGCTCCTGGATGGCCGTTTTCAACCTCCAACATTTTTCCGTGTCGTGTCCCGGACATCCTGAGCAGTATGCACAATTTACTGAATGGTCCAGGTTCTTTGGAAGAGGGTTTGGTAGCTTAGCTTCAACCGGATTTAGCAACCCTACTTGCTTCAACCGGTGGAACAGACTGGTGTAAGACTCTCCCAAGGGAGTGAAAGTCTTTGGCCTCGGCGCCCTGTCGCCCTTGAATGCCTGGTTCGGACGGAAACTCGCGCCCGAGGGGTTTCTGTAAGCTCTTGGGGGTGGGTGATTGTTTTGCGGGTTTGGTGCACGCCACGGTGCATGGACGGGAGGTGCGGAATAGGACTGTGCGTGGTGGACAGTAAAATGGGGATCAGGTGCGGGATAGTAATGTTGCGGGTGATTATATGGATTGTGGGAGTAATTTTGGTGGTGAGGCTGGGGCGGGCTATATTGGGGTGCAGGGCCTCTATTTCTGAACCATGCCCCGGACTCGACTGCCGCGACTTCCTCTTTCCTCTTTTTCCCAAGTACTCCTCCAGTACCACTTTGGATAGCCTGAGTGGTGGCTTTCAATGTTGAGTAGCTCATGATCTTGTTGGCCTTCAAACCTTCCTCGATCATAGCCCCCATTTTTATCACCTCAGTGAATGACTTGCCCACGGACGTCACCAGATGTCCGAAATAGGTTGGCTCTAATGTCTGCAAGAAGTAGTCCACCATCTCGCTCTCTCTCATTGGCGGATCTACCCTGGCTGCCTGTTCTCTCCAGCAGAAACCAAATTCCCTGAAACTTTCAGCGGGCTTCTTCTCTAATTTTAGCAATGATAAGCGGTCGGGGATTATTTCAAGATTGTATTGGAATTGGCCGATAAAAGCTTGAGCCAAATCATCCCACGTAAACCATCTGCTGGGGTCCTGTCTAGTGTACCACTCCAGCGCAGATCCTCCCAGACTCTGACCGAAGTAAGCTATCAGAATCTCGTCCCGTCCTCCGGCTCCTCGCATTTTACTACAAAACCCTCGGAGGTGGGCCACAGGATCACCGTGCCCCTCGTATAGGTCAAACTTGGGCATTTTGAACCCGGCCGGTAATTGGACGTCGGGGAACGGGCACGGATCCTTGTAAGCGACACTGACCTGGTTACCCAAACCGTGCATGTTCCTGAAGGACTGCTCCAGGCTTTTAACTTTTCTGATAACTTCCTCATGTTCTGAACTTTGGAAGTACTTTTCCGGTTCTGCCGGATTATCCCAGTGAGGGTTGTGTGATTGCGGTTCAGGAGCCCTAAAAGTAGGCTCCGGAGGATAGTAAGAGTTGTCATGGATCTGAACATGCGGCTCGCCGGACGGCCTTTGTAGAGTAGCAGGTGGAGGTGCCACAAAAACAGGGGTGACTGGAGGAGGATTTGGTTTGGCTGGTGGAGTGTGGGTGGCATATGGGTTTTCCCCCCGAAAGTATGGGTAGATCGGGGCGCTTGTCGAAGGATCGATGGGTGGATGTTCTGGAGCTGAGGCGAGAGTAGGGAGGTTTGGTGAGGATTGTCCCCTAGCCCAAGCTAGGTGCATCTCTGTTATCTGATGTCTCAACCGTTCTACCTCCTCTTTCATGATTTGCATCTCCGATTTTTCTTCCTCGAGGCTTTTACCGGAGCTAGACATGCTTGCTGTAATTGGCCCTTTAGATCTAGTACGGTAGTGGTGGCTGGCCGGTATATTCTGTCAAACCAACTGCTAAACTTTTCTGGAAATGCAACAAACTTGTTAGTTTACCGAGTTTAACAGATATGTTATAGCACGTAGGATGTTAATGCACCTAACCAAATAACCCTTTCTACATGTACTCGTAACATGCGTCATTCCAGCTTTTCTCTTTTTCTCTTTTTCTTTTTTCTTCTTTTTCTTTTCTCTTTTTCAACTATCCTTGAAAGCCTTATTGTTCTTTTCTTTCTTTTTTAGTGGTGGTCGAATCTTATGTGGATTGCCTATGTATCACGTCCCCGCGTGAATCAGACCGAGCGTAGTTCTGGTAACAAGATTGTGGCAAAATTCCGTAACTTTTATATCAAATAAAACCTCGAAGTTACAAAACACGTCTTACAACAATCAGCAAAACAAAAGAAATGCTTGACTCGATAAAGTAAAAATAAAAATGCCAACTAGCTTGACCAAAAATACATTTTTAATCAAAAGTCTAATGCTCCAAAATTCCTGGGGGCCCGCGAGGCATCATTCGGCCTTGCCGCGGGCCTTGGTGTGAGGTCCTTGTGTAGTCCCCTTAATTCTCTCATGATCCGATGCACATAGCCCATAATTGAAGCAAAAAGGTCGGTGCGGGGCATTTGTTCACAAGCTAGGCACTTCATGGTGACATAATGCCCGATTTCTCCAATTCTGTCCTTGATCATGTCCCTTTCTCTGAGTAGCCGCTCTATCTGCTGGTTTTTCGCCCCCAGTCTTTGAGCGTTGTTGGTGACTTGGTCTAGGAGCCTGTCTATTTGTTCTTGCAGTCGAGCCATCAAATTGTGGCAACGGTCGAGGTCTGTTCTAGCATCTCGGGCTTGCTTGAAAACCCGCTCCATGAGGATAACATTTGCCTCCCTTAGACTAGTGATGGTCTCAGTGTAATCTTCTTCCACCCGTTGTAGGTGAAGTGCATGTTGATGTGCCTCCTTTTTCCAGCTAGCACGGATCCTCATTGTTTGGGCTTTTGACTCTTCCAATTCTCTTTGTACATCGGCAACTTGGCTTCTCAAATCCTTTATCAATTTTTCGTCCGCTCGACTCCTCAACTGTCTGTCAGCATCCCTTTTCATTTGCTGGATTTGAGCTCTCAGAGAAATTCATTTTCTTGTGCCAACTTCTTTTTATCTCCTTCGTTGGCGGCGGCTTGCACATCCATTTCAAATTGGAGCTCCTGGGTCCGTTGTTCTATCCTGCTGATCTTTGTTCTATAAGCTTCTTCTCTGGCCAACCAGCCCCATTGTTCTTGTGACGCTCCAGCAAACTCCCTGAGGTGAGGCCTTTTTGCGGGCCTTTGATGCTCCAGATCTCTACTGTACCATGCGGGGTATTCCGACGATACTTCACCCCGGGCTCGATCTCGCACCCGAGTGTCTATTTTTAATGTCTGACATTCACTCCAAATCTTTCGGACCAATGCTTCGGGGAACTGTCCTCCTGGTCCAATTTCAACTACATGTGGGCTGAGGTCTTCTTCTTTTGGGATTATTTGGCATCGTCCCAACTGTCTCAATACTCGACCTGGTGCGTAGGGCTGGATGTTGTTGAGGCCCATTAGCAATAAATATGATTCCGTGGCTGATGCATATATGACTTCTTCCACGGGTAGCCAACCAAACGTCCATTCTATCCTGCTGGCTATAATCAAACGCAAAAGTCGTATCCATCCGCTAATCCCTTATGGCAAATTATGTCCCTCGACCCTCGTAGGAAATTCTTCTATACAAGTTTTCTTCGGTAAACTATACCTCATAAACTGCGGGCGACGACATAAGTGATCGATCATCCATATTTGGAGCAGTACGTTGCAAGCTTCAAAGAAGACCCCTCCGGCTTTGCAGATAGTGAGTGCACGAGAGATATCTGATATTATCATGGGAGCCAAAGTACTATTGTTTTGTTTCATCAGAGTGCTGACGACCCCTGCCACTTGTATGTTGATATTCCCGTCTTTTCTAGGAAATATTAATGAACCTAGGAAAGCTATCATGAAGGCGATGCGTCTATGCTCCTCCCATTTTAACTGGTTGTCTCCGCTGCAGATTTTGCTTTTGTGTTTGTTGAAGCCCCCATAATGACCATATTTGTCATATAGAAATGCTAAAGTGCGGAACCCTTCTGATAAGTCTGGGTTGTGTACAGTTCTGCGGATTTTCACAGTATCCAAAAACCTATGTACTGTCACTACCCTTGGTGCAATGAGATATTGTTCCCTCATAGGGACTTTTGGTCTTCCGACATATCCGGCTAATTCTTCCAATGTTGGTGTGAGTTCAAAGTCTGAAAAGTGGAACACATTGTGTGCCGGATCCCAGAATGAGATCAAGGCTCGTATGATGTCTCCTCTCGGGGGAATATTTAGTAGCCCCACTAGATCTCCCAGGTACAGCTTAACTGCGTCTTGTCCTTGCTCGCCCAAGTCGCTCCACCACCTATGCAAACTTAAGGGGACCTTGTTTATGATAGCTTCGATTGTATTCTGACTCGTGCTCATTCTGCACATTTATTAAGGTAATTTTTAGATGAAAGCGAAATCTTTATTTGCCCCAAAACTATCTTTTTCTAAAAAAAACGAAACGGGCCACAGGAATTGACTGGTCAAAAAAGGTGGTCGTTTAAGGAAAAATTAAATATCTTGGCGTCCGTCATTAAAACTTATTTTGAAATATATGGGAGTTGGACCCGTTAAAGGTTGCCTACGTATCTCACACTCGGTGAGAATCAAACTCGCGTAGTTCGGTCCGTCAAAACAACTATTTTTCTTTTATTGACTGTCAAAGAAAACATATTTTGTCAAGAAACCATTTTGTTGGCAAAGTCAACCTTCCGTCGTCTTTTATCGGCAAACTAAATTTATTGACTTGTTGGTAAAACACATTTTTGTATTTTCTGAAAAAAAAGTATTTACTTCCCCATACTATTTCCTTTTGTGTTTTTTTTTTCTTTTTCCGTTTTTCTTCGGTATTTAAAGGAACCCGGTCAGCATGCCGGTCTAAATAAATGCTCACAACAAATATGATATGGCAAGATGGTCTTTCATTTCGGGTTGCCTGTCCTAGACGGACCCAACCCCTGTGTTGAGTCCCCTAAGTCGGATATGATGCAAATAAACGTCCTAAATCTAGGCTCAATATCCCGATGCTTTTCAATGGTACTAGACCGTGTACCCGAGCAGACAACTCGGATTTGAGGAGGGAGCTACGTACCGGGGACCCGCGGGATCGTCCGGCTTTGTAACTTATCCTGCCTCTTTTCTTATTTTGGTATTGACACTAACAGAAAGGGGAGTCTCAACCAGTAAGCACATCCCCGGGGGTAAGAAGAGACGGGTTTTCGGCACAATTTTATATACAGTTCACGCAATATCAAAGCGGTAAACATATAGCAATTTGTATATACAGTGCAACTAGTATCAAAGCGGTAGACATGTAGCACATTAATTAAACATGTAATAAAATCGGATATAGACAAAACAACAATTTAACTGAGCTCGAATTCTTAGACCCTGAACCGAAGTTCAGAGGTTATCATCCCCAGCAGAGTCGCCAGAGCTGTCACACCTCCTTTTTACCCACCCGCGAGGGAGCGAGGGAGTTTTTCCAATTAAAGGACAATCGAAACGGGATTTATTTAATTAATTCGGAGTCGCCACTTGGGAAAATAATGGTGTCCCAAGTCACCGGTTTAATCCCGAACCGAGGAAATTTATGACTCTGTATTACAGTCTGTGTACCAGAAATCCGGATAAGGAATTCTGTTAACCCGGGAGAAGGTGTTAGGCACTCCCGGATTCCGTGGTTTTAGCACGGTCGCTCAACTGTACTTTTGCTCTTATCTGATTTCTTTATATATTTTAACTATGCATTTTTAATGCTCCGCTTTTATTTCTTAGAAGAGTTGTGACGTCACGAAAATACATTTCGAGCCACACCGCAACCAGTACGCCTGCGACTCTAGTGTATTTCAGTTCCGCCGAGAGTAAGATTTGGGTCACATAAATGCGCACCCGCATTTAGGAAAGTAATTTACTTATAAATCGCGCCTAAAGAGTCAATCGTCTTTATTAACTTTGGGAAAGGACCGCGAAATTCACTAAACGGCCCTTCCGAGTCTAAGTTTTTTTTTTACCACGACTAATTGAGGGCCCCGCAATTGTTTATTTAATACGGCGAGTCTCATCTCATTTTTTATTAAGGTCATACCTAACAAATACTATATTCTCTACTTGTTTTGTCTCTAATAACAAAGAGAAATGTTAATTGTTTATCATTACCTACTAGTTTTATATTTTTTGGGGCCACAAACTTATAAGAGTCTAGGATTTAGTTCATATCGGGCTTGACTACTGCCCGTGGTCCAATTTAGATCTAGTTGAAGCACAAACTTGACCATTTGTGTGAATGTTAGGCTCAATGGCCCAGAATAGTTTACTATAGGTATTATGTAACTAGGCCCATATACTTGCCGCATTTGGGCCATTCAATAGAGCCTTGACTCAAAATTGACCGATAGAAGACAATTTTCTTTTTACTTCACTCTCAAATTACTTAAATTTCAATTTTGTATTCAAATTAGTTAAGCTAATTAGTTACCATAAAATTTGTCTTTATTCTGTTTAAGAAAAGAATATTGAACATGCTTCAGATTTTAATCTAATCTACTTGCATATTATTGATAATCAGTTTTCGTATTAATGATCTAGATCATAGTAGATATACACGAACTAAAGTGTACTGATAATCTAATAGCAACGAAGTGATATATCAATTGTCCAGATTCTTTTTTTTTTAACAAACTATTGATAAAACGGGATTTACATACTTATCTTTACAATTAACTACTTGAACATTGAACACGATACTACTAATTCATAACTTTCGATCAAGCTACCATCATTATGCCTCTATTTACTTTTACACTGATTGTAGTTATTATGCACTCTTAACCTAAACAAATTAACACCACGAACATAATTTGAATTTTTTAACATGTATTTAACTGATTCATATACCCATTACGTAGTATATTTCCAGTAGACCACTTATACTGTGATAGATTACGGAAATATAAAGTTCACACAGTTACAATCCATACAGTCTATTACATGTTCAAGTTCTCCTTAATGAGTATACATATATCTAACTAAATTTCGATATGGATTAGAATGACATGATAATCAATAAGCTAAGCTTTATTTCTTCAATTCACATTTACAGCTTCAGGCAGTAGTGAAATACCTCGAATTCAACACAGCAAGAGAATGGAGATCAGTTAAGTCGATGAAGCCAAATGACAACAGACCAACGGCAATAACCAACAGCAACAAACAACCAAACACTCAGCCACTGAACACAGCTAAAACAGTAGCACAGCACCACCACCAACACAAGAACGCCAAAACAGACCCAAAGCAGTAGCCCAAAACACAATATTCAGCAAACAAAACACAGTCAATCTTCAGCAAACCAGTGGCCAACGACTTCAGCCAACCAGTGACAAACAGCTTTAGCCAACAGAACAAACGACCCCCAGAATCTATGTAAGAGATCTTGTGAACTTAAAACACAGTCCAATGAAACAGTGACCAAGGGTCCAATGGCAAACCAAGAAGAATCCAAACTCCCACTGTCTAATTTCTAAAGTTTCTGTATGTGTGAATGGCTATATGTTTCCAAATTATATCTCTCCAAAAATCCAGTCCTAAACCCTCTCATATGAATGTCTAAGCCTCCATCTATATAGCTTTTCCATCCAGCCCCTAGTGGTACTCCCCCATATTAAATAAAATCCCTTGCCCATTCCCTTCTCTGCCTAGCCCTGACACTGGTTTTTAACACTACCATATGTCTGGGTATGGGGCTTTTCTATTAAAAATTCCCTAAGTGTAAAGCCTAGGTGGATACCTGCTGTCCAGCAGGTTCCACTGGCCCTAAGCATGTGCACTCACTATTGAGTTCCTAAAGTTTCTATCAGCTATAACAAACCACTACTAGTTCCAATACACGGACCCGAACAAACAGTCACAAAGTTCATTTTAGGCAAAAAACGAGCCACTGCCCGAGATTTCATACAAACAAACTCTACGAGATTAGGCGACGCATTCAATTAACTATAACACGTAACATGGATAACAATTTAACCGATAAAACAGTGAATCTAAAAATCTCGGCAACAATGAAACTAAGTATTCGACGACGCTAATCGAAGCGAATACGCATTTGAACACATACGTAATCAAACAAACGATATAGACGAATAATTGACCAAATAAAAGGTCTTTTGAGAAGAAATGAAAACAGGGGCGGCCAAGAAGAAAATGCTAAGAATTCAAGATTTGAATTAAATAAACGGATACAACAAAACAAATACCTAATCGCAATATACAGGACGGAAGAAATTACCTCAATGAAAATCGACATTGGACGGACCCGGCCCCAAGGATTCAAATTTGCACTCCTTTGAAGTAAACGAACTTTAATTGAAGTGTTTTTCAAACGAAAAACACTCCAATTAAGGTCCATTGCCTTCAATTACCGTTGACTCGGCGAAAATCCCTAATTCTTGGATTCTAGGGTTCATAGGCTCAGATTTGGGGCTTGGGGCTTTGGGTTCGATTCGAGCAAAACCAAAGCCGGTGGGGGTATGAGGGAGGTCATGGGAGCCTATAGTGTGATTTTGGTGAGGTTTGGCGTTAGTTCGAATTTAACTCGAATCTTCAAATGAAGATTCGAGAAATTCCCGATTGATTCGAGATTAGGGGTTGCCAGGTTCTTGTAGACGGGGTTGAGGTGATCGTGTGGTGTTACTTTGGTGGCCGGCGGCGTTGTTGCCGCCGGGTTTTCAAGCGAAGGGAGAGGAGGCGGCGCTAGGGTTTGTTGTTTGTGAAGGAGACGAGGTTGAGAGAGAGAGAGACGAGGGGGGATGGGGGGGGGGTCTGAGGAATGAAAATGGGTTAAGGGGTTTGGGGGGGTTTTCTGGGTAATTAAAATTAATGTTTTAATCTTGGCCGTTGGATGATGAGAATCCAACGGCCAGGATCAACAGAATGGGGCAATTAAATGTGATCCGTCCGATCAATGCCGATCGACGGCTTGGATCTCTTTATTAGAAACAGAAACGACGTCGTTTTAGTCTTATCTGGAGACGGGTTGGTCTGGACCAGAGGTGATTCGCTTGGGCCTGGCTTTTTGGGCTAAGTTGTGGCCCAAATCCGATCTCCTTACTACACTCCAAGTTGTATTATATATACATATATCTATATATACATATATTTATATATATATATATATATATATAAACAAATCGACTTGTAGCACCTATAATTAATTTATATATATATATATATATATATATATATATATATATATATATATATATATATATATATATATATATATATATATATATATATATATATATATATATATATATATATATATATATATATATATATATATATATATATATATATATATATATATATATATATATATATATATATATACAAATCGACTTGTAGCACCTATAATTATTTTTTTGGTAACAATTAACACAATTAACTACCAAATTGTACATTAAATGACAAGAATTACGGAAAAATACCCCCCTTTTTATGACTTTTCATTCTTCGCCAAATAAAACTTAATTATTTCTAAGTACGGAACTAACCCTGTAAATATAAATGCGACATATTTGGTATATGTATTTTGATTGTTAACTTAAGCAAACAGACACGGACCCCCAAATGCAAGCGATGAGAAAAAGAACATGTGATCCCCAATCATTGTAAACAAACAAAAACTCTTTTATTTTTGATATTTTGGGAGTAATTCGTGCGAGGCAAAAATCACGTGCTCACAACAACCATAAGAGAACATGCCTTTCTATGTATCACTATGACACTTCATTTTTCGAGTCAATCAGATACTTATGCGTACTTATACTACTGATTTCCTCATGACTTATTTTATTACCAGATTATTAACCCAATACTGGATGAGTCACTGTTTGATCTAATGTTTCCAATTTTTAAGCTCATCTACATTTGAATGACTCCTAATATATAATTATGATTTACGAGTCTACTGTGAGTGAGTGATTACCAGTTTTGAAACCATTATTAACTAACTTATGTTTTAGGAGTTTTTACCTAATTAAACTAAGTGATACGTTACTCTTACGATTATACTACTACTACTACAACTAGCTATTACATCTCTTGTGTTTATTTTCTGTTTTTCAGCTACTACATACTACTACAATTAAGCTACTAATTCAATAATACAAAATGACAAACGAATTAAAGCAGGAACTTCATTTCATCGTTTCAGCAGTTACATCTTCAATGGAATAAGGAATGTACCTGGATCACGAAGAAAACTCAATGAGTCTAAGGGGTTAAAGCAGATAAGCACAGCAAGATTTCGAACAGCAATGCAACAGTGAGATTAAGGCTAGACGAACACAGCAACACAGCTGAGACCAAACAGCAATCAGCAAAGCAGGAAACCCAGCAAAATCCGAGCAGAAGAACCCAGCAAAACCAATAAAAATCAACAAGCTCTAACTCGAAAATTCCAGAAAATCTTATTACTCTATTGCTATTTTTATCTCTCAAGCTTTTGTATGAATTTCAGCTTAGATGTGCTTTCAGATTTCTCTCCACTGGAAACCCCCATTCAGCCCCTTTTTAAGAGGTATTTATAGTTATCTTTTAGGGCTGAAGACTTGGGGAAGAAGTATGGGATTAATCCCACTTCTCCCCCTCCTAAAATTATGAAATAAACACTTTAGTCCCCAAATCAGTTACCAGAAATCCTTCCAGCATGTGCTGGAAGGTTCTAAAGATTCTTTTTATAGGGTTTTTACCAATGTACCCTTATGGGTTGAAGATTTTTACAGATTTCCCATTTTAGGGAGACCATTATACCCTTCAATCTCTGCAAAATTGCGGAAATCAGGGGTACAAATGACTCCCTTACCCTTTTAAGTTCCAAACTAATTACTGTTTTACCTATTTAACTTCCAATTGTGCCCCTAAGGGCACTGCTGATTTACTAGCCTACCTAGGTCAGATTTCAGCTTCTTTTGAACCTATTTAACTAATAGCCAGCCCTTGCATTGGTATTTAAGGGCTGGCCACTTTTGACTTAAGGACTTATTTCAATTTTAGCCTATTTAAACTAATTCCAATCAATTAAGACCAATTTATTCCAATTTAAAGCTAATTGCAGGCATAGCCTGCTTTATTATAAAAAGTAACTCTTTAAAATCTAGCCAGTCTCAAGTTGAGACTTGGCTTGGGTAATTAAACCCAATTACTGAACATTTGGGCCCAAAACCTTTGCAGGTTTGGCCACTTTGATGTTCAGGGCTCTAAAGAGAGCCTGGGCCAGTCTGCATTTGCAGACTTAGCCACTTTGCACAACCAGCCACTTTTAAAGTGAGCTGTGTGTTATGGCCTTATAGAATAGGTCAACCCTTTGCAAGGTTGACCATTCTTAGGCCAATTATTTAACTTATAACCTATTTTTGTTCATTTTAAGTTTTATCCTATTTAAAAACTAGTCATTTTATGAAACCCTAGCACTAACAGCTATACCCAATTCACCTAAAGTATGATAAGCACTTAACAGTGTTCACACTAACAATAAACCTAATGCAAACTCAGTCATTTTGACATACAAATGCACACATAGTCATATGAAACCAAGCAATGTTCATCAGTCAATTAAAACTCAGAAGGAAGGTTTGATAATGATGAATCTTAATTAATCAACTCTCATGACTCAATTTCATATATCAAAGTGTTAATTAACATCAAGCAGACCTAATTGCAACCAATTTATGCTAGATGATTCATTGAAAGACCCAAAGCATACTCAAGATTCATGGGCACAAACATATAGACACTAAATTCTCACAAAACAGTCCAGAAGAAGTGAAACACGACTTATATCAGACATGAGAACCAACTACTGACCCTAGAACCAAACTAAACCATTTTTCCAAATACCAACCTAAATCTAATACAAATGCATGACAGATAACATGAAGATGAAGAACAGAAGGATCATGGAGAAACAGTGGAAAAGAAACAGGAAAGATTAATCAGGATACTACAAAAACAACTTAGTGTAAAGATGAAAAGAGAACAAAGTTAAGCTAGTATTAGAACTAAGCATGCATGACAATAAGAGAAGGCTAGATTATAAAAGCTAAACAGATCAAGGACTGTAACATTTACAAGATGAGGAAGGAAAAGGGAATCAAGGTGACTCTTTTGACTCAACAGAAACAGAACATGATTTGAAACAAGCAAAACAAAAGAACTCCATGAAGATAAACGAGATAAAAAGGAAGCCTAGTTCTATCATAGATCATTAAAGCCAAAGCATCAAGAGCGGTCAAAACAGATCCAAACTATATAAAAAATGAAGGAAAGAAAAGGAACTAAAGTAACTCAAGCTTATTATCTATGACTTTAAGCATCAAACAGAAGAAATAAAAGACAAAGATCAACGTCCATGCTTTTGCAATGAATCAAAAACCCACAGTTAAAACGACAAGGAAAAGATGAAACCTCTGAACTTAGAGCAAAGAACCATGAGATCAAAACAAGACAAATAACAAACAAAATCTTACCACTAACATGCTCGAAAGAACAGATTAAGAAACCTTATGACTAAATATCAGAGACACAGACACAAGATGTGAAACATGCGAAGAAACGGGAAAGACAAACATAACAAGAGAAGAACTAATGATAAGCAAAGAGATAGAAAACCCTAAAACTAACATGTGAAACAACTAATCAATATAGAAGAGATAACAATTAACAGAGAAAAGCGACAAAGGAAATATGAACTACGGAACCATGGGGGACATAATCAAACAGAAACAAATCATGGACACAAACAAAAATCAGAGAAGACATAGAAGGCATGCAAAACACGAAAATCAAACAAACAAAAAACAAAGAAAATAACAGAACAGAGGGAGGGGACTTAGCTTAGCGGGGCCTGTCCCCCGAGCTTCCTATTCTCTCTTTTACTCTCTTTCTCTTCGGACCTTACTCTCTTCTTCTTGTTTTCTTTTTCTTTATTTCTTTTCAGGCCCCTTTTTTTTCAATTTTCCTTCTCTGGTTTTCTTTTAAGGCTTAAAGACGAAGCCTTTTGGGTTTTGGGTTTAAAGGGGGATGTTATGGGAGAGTAAAGGGTGGATCTTGGGTGGTTTTAAGTTTGGGGGTCGCCGGAGTTAGGGTTCCGACGACCTTCTTTGGGATATTCGAGGAGTTCCAGGTATATTTGAAGGGAATGAGTGGTAGGGTTGGGTAGATCGGACCAAGGCGGTCCGATTGGCATTGGTTTGAGACGGTGGTTCATTCTTTGGTGGTCACCGGCGGAGTTCCGGTGACCGGGATTTCTGGAGAAGGGTGGGTTTCTGGGTTTTCTCTGGAGTTTTAAGTCCTTGTGGTGAAGAAGAAGGAGAGAAGAAGAGGGGAGAGGTAAAAGGGAGCCGGCGACCACCGTGGAGAGTGGTGGCCGCCATGGCCGGCTAAGGTTGTGAAGAAGAAGAACGGGGGATGAAGATGGAGACAAGGGAGGGTTCTAGAGGCGGCTGTCTCTAGGGTTAACGAAATGGCGACCCTCGTTCAGACCAAAGCCTTTTATAGGCTGGTCATACGAGGTGATCTGGACCGTTCACTGAATGGAGATCAACGGCTCGGAATAAGCGTTACTAAAACGACGTAGTTTCGTTACAAACGAGACCCAAAGGCTTCAATCGTTGGATCAACTTAAACGGACGGCCCAGATTTGATCCCACAAATTAATTAACCCCAATAATTCCGCTATTTATCTCAACCGTCGGATCAAGCACAACGGACGGCTGGGATTGCATCTCTCTACACGGATCAGGCCTGACCCTTGGGCCAATGCAAACTGGGCCATCCAATTCATATACCTCTGGCCCAAAGCGATTATTCACAAACTATTTTTGTATTTCTGATATTATTTATTTTTTATGTATTTTTCTTTTTTTTTTCTGGACAAGAGGGGTTGCTCTGATGGTAAGCAACCCCCTAATTTCCTACTTACTCTAATTATTTAGTATTTTTGGCAATTTTCTACTATTTTTCCCTAAATTTCCACTACTTAACACTATTTTTGCTAATTTTCTTAAAATCTAACTAATTAAACTAACAAATTAATTACCTAGCCTATTATTTTTGAATTTTTCTAATTTCTACTTATTCAAACACAAAAGTATAGCTAATTTCAATCAAAGCAAGTAATTGCACTCAAAAATATTTTAATTTTGGAATTATTTGCCTAGTGCAAAAATCATGTGCTCACAACGGGACTTCCTTTAACTCGGAGGAAATTTGATGCTATTTGGGTCATTGTTGATAGGCTGACGATAAGGGATTCCATCAATAGGGGAAATCAATACATTAGTACTTCTCCATATTATTTTTATTCAACATTCAATTCTTTCTTTTAAGCATTCTTAATTCTTGCAAGTAGTAGTTCGAAAATCATACACAAAGATATTCTAAATTTTGGGAACTTGATTCGGAAGTACTCTTGGGTTGTGAAAGTTGTGATTGATAGGTTAATTCTCTGTGGGATCGAATTGCACCAAAACCCACTAAGTTGTCAAAACCCGACTTTCGGTGCGCTTCTCGAAAAATTATAAAAGTTACATATTCGGAACCCTCGTCTCAATACGAGTCTAGGCATATCAAATTTACCAAATTCGGACTCCCATTGCCTACTCAAATCAGTGTTTTTCGACAATTTTAGGCCTAGGGCTAAAACCCACCTTAAATCTCCCAATTTCATAGAAATAATCCATGATTTCATGATAAAAGCGCGTATTTAAACCACGAAACTTACCTCCGACAATGTCCCGATGATTTCCCAGCTAATTCCCTTCACTTCCTCTCTCTAGGCTTCAAAAATGGGGGTTTATGAAATGAAACCCGTAATGAAATGTTTCTGGTTTTAAATTCACTGCCTGGGCCATTTACTCTACGCGTTCGCGTTCATTCCCATGCGTTCGCGATTCCCAGCTCCGGCTTAACCTTCGCGAATGCGATCTCTACAACGCGTTCGTGATGAACAATTTTCCAGCCGCCAGATTTTCCTTCTACGCGTTCGTGATACCCTGCACGCGAATGTGATGCACACCCTCACGCACCTACACGAACGCGACCCCTTGAACGCGATCGCGAAGCTCGAGAATCCTGGCCTACACGAACACGATACCCAGTCTCGCGATCGCGATGCGTTGATCTGCCTGTCCTTCGCGAACGCGGCCCATGCCACGCGAACGCGAAGGCTTAAATTATGCCCGGTGATCTACGATTTTTCTGCAGATTTTTAAGTTCCAAATATGTCGGATGATGGTCCGGATTCACCCCGAGGCCCCCGGGACCCCAACGAAAACCACCAACATACTCCAAAACACGATACAAACTTGTTCCAAGCATAAAAACACCATCCTAAACATCAAAATCACCAATTACACACGGATTCAAGCCTATGTTTCTTCCAAACTTCCGAAACCGACATTCGATCAAAAACCCGACCAAACGACCTCCGAATGACCTAAAAATTTGCAGACATATCCAAAATCAAATGACGAAGCTACAGAAATTGTCAGAATTCCATTCCGACCACCGGATCAAAATCTCACCTACCGTTCGGATTTCGCCAAAATTCAACCTTAGCCAATTCAAGCCTATTTCTACATTGGACCTCCAAATTCAATTCCGATCGCTCCCCTAAGTCACAAATCACCTCCCAAAACTAACCAAGTCATCAAAATCCGGTTCTGAGCACTCTAACTAAATAGTCAACTCCGGGTTGACTTTTCTTATTCAAGTTTCCTTCAAAAAGGCTATATGCCTCATTTTCAATCCAATTCACTCCTAACTCCCCCGATAGACTCTAACAATGATATAAAAGCATGAAATATGTAATTACAACATAACGGGTGGTAATTCCCGTGACGACGGGCCGGGTCGTCACATTCTCCCCCTCTTAAGCAAACGCTCGTCCTCGAGCGGGTCCAGAAACATACCTGAAGTCTCAAACAAGTGAGGATATCTGCTCCGCATCTCCCGCTCGATCTCCCAAGTGGCCTCCTCCACGGGTCGACCTCTCCACTGAACCTTAACTGATGCAATCTCCTTCGACCTCAATTTTCTTACCTAGCGACCCAAAATAGCAACTGGCTCCACATCATAAGATAGATCACCATCAAGCTGAATGGTACGAAAGTCTAATATATGAGACGGATCCCCAATGTACTTCCGGAGCATAGACACATGGAATACTGGATGAACGCTTGATAAGCTGGGTGGCAAGGACAACTCATATGCCACCTCTCCAACCCTCTCGAGTATCTCAAAAGGACCAATGTACCTGGGACTCAGCTTCCCTTTCTTCCCGAACCGGGGATCTACACCGTCTGCCATACAATGCCTCGTACGGGGCCATCCGAATACTCGACTGATAACTGTTGTTGTAGGCAAACTCAGCAAGTGGCAGGAACTCATCCCACAAACCACCAAAGTCGATCACACATGCTCGCAACATATCCTCCAGGATCTGAATAGTGCGCTCCGACTGCCCGTCTGTCTGGGGGTGAAATGCGGTGCTCAACTCAACCCGCGTACCCATCTCTCGCTGAAATGCTCTCCAAAACTGAGAAGTGAATTGAGTGCCTCTGTCAGATATAATAGACACTAGGACCCCATGCAACCTGACAATCTCCCGAATAAAGATCGCTGCCAACCGATCCGATGAGTAAGTAGTATAAACTGGGATGAAATGTGCGGACTTAGTCAGTCGATCAACAATCACCCACACAGAATCAAACTTCCTGGAATCCGAGGGAGCCCAGTAACAAAATCCATGGTGATCCTCTCCCATTTCCACTCGGGAATGACCATACGCCGAAGAACATCGCTCGGTCTCTGATGCTCATACTTGACCTGCTGGCAGTTGAGGCACTTGGCTACAACCCTAACGCACCTACGCGAACGCGACCCCCCCCCGAACGTGATCGCGAAGCTCAAGAATCCTGGCCTACGCGAACGCGATCCCCAGTCTCGCCAACGCGATGCTTTGACCCGCCTGGCATTCGCGAACGCGGCCCATGCCACGCGAACGCGAAGGCTTAAATTATGCCCAGTGATCTGCAATTTACAGCAGACTTCTCATTGCTTCAAAACGCGGGATGATGGTCTGAATTCACCCCGAGGCCCCAGGGACCCCAACGAAAACCACCAACACACTCCAAAACACGATACAAACTTGTTCCAAGCATAAAAACACCATCCTAAACATCAAAATCACCAATCACACACGGATTCAAGCCTAAGTTTCTTCTAAACTTCCGAAACCGACATTCGATCAAAAACCCGACCAAACGACCTCCGAATGACCTGAAATTTTGCAGGCACATCCAAAATCACCTAACGGAGCTACTGCAACTGTCGGAATTCCATTCCGACTCCCGGATCAAAATCTCACCTACCGTTTGGATTTCGCCAAAATTCAACCTTAGCCAATTCAAGCCTATTTCTACACCGGACCTCCAAATTCAATTCCGATTCGCTCCCCTAAGTCTCAAATCACCTCCCGGAACTACCCAAATCATCAGAATCTGATTTCGAGCCCTCTAACTAAATAGTCAACTCTAGGTTGACTTTCCTTATTCAAGTTTCCTTCAAAAAGGCTATATGCCTCATTTTCAATCCAATTCACTCCTAACTCACCCGATATACTCTAACACTGATATAAAAGCATAAAACATGTAATTACAACATAACGGGGTACATTTTCGAGTCATACTGCGATGTAGCTGTAAAATGTGAAAGAAGTGATGTTCGAGTAGTCAAAAACTTAGTGTATCTGTAATTTAGTAGATAAGAAATAAGTAATTGTATACTCTGTTTTTGTAATTCAATGAAGTGTGTGGATTGTAGATTTTGCATATGAATATGACTGTATTGGACCAGCAGTGTTGATTTCTTAGTTGTAAATTTAGTAATTTAATCCTAATTTCAGTAGCATGGACATAGAAGTCAAATTTCCAAGTTAACTGTACTTTCCCGAATAAGTTAAGCATGCCCATTATTGTCAAATTGTCTATTTAAATAATCAGAACAGTGTAAAGATAGCATGAGTTTTTATGCTTGTTGAAACTCGTTGGTTCCCTAGTTACAGAGGTTTCAATATTGGAAGCAATAGGTAGATAATAATTGTAGGCAACCCACTTGCTAAAAAATTTGAAATATTGTGTTTAGCTTCATCATGTCATGCAATTGGCGATGATCTATGTAAGCTAAATCGAACTCGTAATTGCGAACTCGACATTTCAGAAGAGGGAAGAGCATTTGGTCACCTTCAAAAGTTCGGCGGCGAGGACCCGGATTGATTACCTCATTCTCAGAAGGAGCGATAGAGGCTTATGCAAGGACTGCAAGGTTATTCCGGGGGAGTCCCTTTCGACTCTTCATAGACTCCTAGTGATGGATGTCTGCCTCTCGGTGAAGACCTAGTTTAGATTCTTCAATTTACTACTTTTTTACTAACTATTGTATTAGTAAAAAATGGGTTTGAGAGGAGGTTAGTTGATGGTGGAGCTTGGAAAAGTTCTGGGGAAGCGGACGCAATGTGGTCGGAGACGGCGAACTTGGTTAGGGAGGTAGCACGGGATATGCTAGGGGTAGCCAAGGGCTATTCAGGCAGACATCAGGGTGACTGGTGGTGGAACGATGTAGTCCAAGAAAAAGTGGAGGTAAAGAAGGCGGCGTTTGCTAAGTTGGCAGGGAGCACTAACGAGGATGAAAGGAGAGTGAACAAGGAGACCTACAAGGTGGCGAGGAAGGAAGCAAAGCTGGCAGTTACGGAAGCTAAAAACACAGCACTACATCCATTCAGATTTATGGGGAGAGAGGCGGGGACAAGAAGTTATTCCAGTTAACTAAAGTAAGGGAGAGGAAGCCGCGGGATCTAGACCAAGTCCGGTGCATCAAGGACGAGGATGGTAGAGTTTTGATGGGTGAGTCTCAAGGTCAAGCAGAGGTGGCAGACGTACTTTCGAGATCTTCTTAATGAGGAGGGGTATCGAAACATAGAGCTTGGGGAGCTGGGGCATTCAGAGTACCATATAGACCTTGGGTACTGCAGGCGCATTAGGGTGGATGAGGTCATAGGGGCTTTGCGAAGGATGAGCGGGGGCCGAGCGACCGGGCCTGACGAGATCCCGGTGGAGTTCTGGAAATGCATGGGTAGGTCAGGAGTGGAGTGGCTCTCCAGGTTGTTCAATGCTATCTACAGGACTAAAAGGATGCTGGAGGAGTGGAGGTGGAGTACGGTGGTGCCCTTGTACAAAAACAAAGGGGATATCCAGTGTTGCAACAACTATAGGGGTATCAAATTAATAAGTCACACCATGAAGGTATGGGAGCGGATGATCGAGGCGAGGGTGAGGGAGATGACATCTATATCGGTGAACCAGTTTGGTTTCATGCCGGGTCGCTCCACTACAGAAGCTATCCACCTTGTCAGGAGATTGGTGGAACAGTTCAGGGATAAGAAAAAGGACTTGCACATGGTGTTTATCGACTTGGAAAAGGCGTATGACAAGGTCCCAAGGGAGGTGCTATGGAGGTTTCTGGAGGCGAAGAGCATGCCGGAAACCTACATCAGAATAATCAAGGACATGTACGATGGAGCTAAGACTAGGGTTAGGACGGTGGGCGGTGACTCAGACCATTTCCCGGTGGTTATGAGGCTCCATCAAGGATCGGCGCTTAGCCCTCTCTTGTTTGCCTTGGTGATGGATGCTATAACCCGTCATATTCAGGGGGATGTGCCTTGGTGCATGCTATTTGCTGATGACATAGTATTGATAGACGAGACGAGGGTCGGTGTGAATGAGAGGCTAGAAGTATGGAGACAGACTCTCGAGTCTAAGGGTTTCAAAATAAGCAGATCTAAGACTGAATACTTGGAATGCAAGTTTAGCGCCGAGCCGAGCGAAGTAGGCAGGGACGTAATGATTGGAGCTCAGGTCATCGCTAAGAGGGACAGTTTCAGATATCTTGGGTCGGTGATTCAGGGGGACGGAGAGATTGACGGGGATGTCACTCATCGTATAGGAGCGGGATGGTCGAAGTGGAGGCTTGCATCAGGAGTCCTGTGTGACAAGAAAGTGCCACTGAAACTCAAGGGAAAATTTTATAGAGCTGTGGTTAGACCTGCCATGTTATATGGGGCGGAGTGCTGGCCGGTGAAGAACTCTCATGTTCAGAGAATGAAGGTTGCGGAGATGAGGATGCTCAGGTGGATGTGTGGACTCACCAGGTTAGATAAGATTAAGAATGAAGTTATTCGAGAGAAGGTGGGGGTGGCCCCGGTGGATGAGAAGATGCGTGAAGCGAGGCTCGGGTGGTTCGGGCATGTGCGGAGGAGAAGTCCTGATGCCCCGGTGAGAAGTTGTGAACGACTGGCGGTGGTCGGCGTGAGGAGAGGCAGGGGGAGGCCTAAGAGGTATTGGGGAGAGGTGATTAGGCATGACATGGCTAGGATGCATATTTCCGAGGACATGGCCCTTGATAGAAAAGTCTGGAGGTCTAGTATCAGGGTTGTAGGATAGGGGCTCCTAGAATTTTTTGTACTCCTTTCCCGGGGTTGGGTGAGGCTTGTCGGGGCGACTCATAGATGATTCGTGCATTGGATTGTGTCCCCCTTATGGTAGTTATTTATGGTAGCTACTGTTTGATATTATTGCATGTCATTTTATGTATAATTCTTATGTTTAGATAACTATTTATGCGATTTATGCCGGAATTACTAATGCTCTTTTGTTTTTGTTTTTGTTGTTGTTTTCCCTTTCCTTCTCTAAGCCGAGGGTCGATTGGAAACAGCCTCTTTACCCTTTTGGGTAGGGGTAAGGCTTGTCTACATATTACCCTCCCCGGACCCCACCTTGTGGGACTATACTTGGTAGTTGTTGTTATTGTTGTTGTTAACTTATGAACCTTAGACGGTCTCGAATCTGTTTTTTTGTGAATTGAACACTGAAGCGGGCCCGATATTGGAATAAGATGGCCTAGGTCCCATTTAACACTACATGCGTTGGACCTGGGCCCACGTTGGCAAACGGACTGCCCATATGGCATCTATTTTCTGATTTAACAGTGTTCGAAACCCGACTATAACAACTCGTAAGCATGTAAATGAATTAGGACCTTTTCTTCTTTCCTTTTAGAGATAGACGAAAAATGGAAGAATGTATTCACTTTAGGATGATCCTTTTAAAAATAAACGAGATGAACCATCGCCAAATACAACACGCAAGCTACGGGGCCCTCAATAATTGCTATACAAAAACTCTTAGAATTCAGGATAGGCCGTTTAGTGAATTCCACGGCTTTCCCAAGAATAATAGCGCGTTAGACTCTTTAGGTACGTATTTTAACAATATCACCTCCCTAAACTCGGGTGTACATTTATGTGACCCAAATCCAGATCTCAACGGAGTTGAAATGTATCGATAACCGCGGGTACATTGATTGTGACGTGGTTCGAGATACATTTTCATAACATTGCAATTCTTTATTAAAATAATTCTTATAATAATAATAATAATAAAAACAGTTAAAAGTTAAAATTTGCACATAAGTTGAAGCATGTGTCACACCTCTTTTTTTCACACACGCGTAATGTGCCGCTGTTTACTACTACACCCTGTAAAGAGATATAATAATAATCAGGGAAGGAGTTTTTCCACTTAAAGGACAGTCGGAACGGGATCAATTTATTTAATTTTTTAGAGTCGCCACTTGGAAAAATAATGGTGTCCCA
The DNA here is from genome assembly GCA_032618575.1 of Nicotiana noctiflora. Taxonomy (NCBI): domain Eukaryota; kingdom Viridiplantae; phylum Streptophyta; class Magnoliopsida; order Solanales; family Solanaceae; genus Nicotiana; species Nicotiana noctiflora. The sequence continues at coordinate 216,365 of JASVEL010013387.1, forward strand.
AGTCACTGGTTTAATCCCGAACCGAGGAAATTTATGACTCTGTATTACAGTCTGCTAAACTAGAAACCTGGATAAGGAATTCTGTTAACCCGGGAGAAGGTGTTAGGCACTCCCGAATTCCGTGGTTTAGCACGGTCGCTCAACTGCAATTTTTGTTTTTATCTAATTTCTCTATATATTTTAATCATGTGCTTTTATATTCCACTTTTCAATTTTAGAAGAATTGCGACGTCATGAAAATACATTTCGAGTCATACCGCAACCAGTACGCCTGTGACTTTAATGTATTTCAGTTTTGCCGAGAGTAAGATTTGGGTCACATAAATGCGCACCCGTGATTAGGAAGGTAATTTATTTACAAATCGTGCCAAAAGATTCTCCATCTTTGTTAACTTCGGAAAAGACCATGAAATTCGCTAAACGGTCCTTCCGAGTCTAAATTTTATTATAATTAATTGAGGGCCCCGCAATTGTGTATTTTTGGTTTAGCGAGGCTCGTCTCATTATTACTTTACCTTTACCAATCCTAACATGACTATGATTTTCTATTTAATTGGTCTCTAATAAAAAACAAAATTCCTAATTTATTGATGTTTAACTATACATTGAAGCCTTTAAGGTAAGTCTATATTAACGAGATTAACTATTTAAATTTTACCAAATCTTACGAGACTATAAAATGAAGAATCAATCAGTAACTACTTTTAGATCCACATCGTAAATTCTGAATACAAAATAATGCAATTCAAACAATTTCGCTGCCATATTTCCTTATTTGAGTCAGATTTTAGATGCGTCCACTTTCACACACAAACAGCAAATTTCTGCAAACTTATTACTATTTTTTATCATCTAATTGTTTTTGTTATATCATTCTGCAATGCTTTTATAGCTGTGAAAATTTTGGATTACAAACTAAGGCTAATCTAACTGAAAATAGGAGAATTAACCAATAACAGAATTAACGAAATTCTAGCAATCTAAAGCTAATCTAACTGGACATAGCAGAATTAACCAATAACTAATTTACTGATATTTAAAATCTTCGGCTAATCAATCTAATTATCCCAATTACAAGTCAAAACCAAACTATAATAAAGTTGAACCTAATTGTTCAAGGAATTCGACTTTAGCTTTTTCAATTAGACATAATGCAACAATTTTAAATGAATACAATTACAATACATCAAGTTACAGAATAACAAGGACTCTTTATAAATCTCCAAACTGCAGTTTCAGCATTTAATTCCATATCAGAATTTACATGGTCTCTCTAATTCAGAAATGGATAGAAGAAGTACCTGAAAAGTTGAAAATCTATTAGATCTAATAGATACAGCAGCTAATCAGGATGCAGCAAGCAGTATTTCAGCAGTAAATTCAGCAACATCAGCAGAATGTGAGATTCAAAAGTGAATAGAACCAAGCAGTTAACCGAGGAGGCAATTTCTAGAACTTCAAGTTGATTCCAAACCATATTTCACATACAAATTATTGAACTAGCAGTTCTTCACTGATTTATGATTGATTTCCTATTATTTTTGGATTTTTTGAAGATAATTTGTAATATAGAAGAAGAAAATTGAATCTGAAACTGTTAATTTCAGATCTGAAAATATAGTAGATTTGTTTTGGAATTTTTCTAGGGTTCATATGGTTCAAAATTCTAAAGAAGCTCTAAAAATCAAAAGAACCCCCAAAAATCAGAGAAAGGGTTCAAAAATCATAGAAGAGGTCCCTTTATTATGCATATTTTATGTCTATTTATAAACCCAAATAGGAGGAAATCTGAATTTGAGTTATTTCATTAAAAACCCTCCAATTTCTAATTTATTGGACAGATTACTGCACTTATACTACTGACAGTTACACTAAAACCCCTCCTAGAAAGTTCTACCATATTCTATTTCATTGTAATGCCTATTGTGCCCCTACTTGCTAAGGGAACTACCAATTCTACCATTTTTCATACCCAAACTGCCCCTAATCCTCTATATTTATAACAACTTTACCATTTCTTATCCTAATTGTATCCCTTCTCTTTTAATCTTATTTACAATTATACCAATTTCCTTTTCCCAATTTACCCCTACTTCTTAAGGTTTATTACATTTCAAAATTCTATATTTTACTCCTATTTTAACCTATTTTCAGATTTGTATTTATCAAATAGCCACAATTAAGTGATTATAGTTCAATTAAACAAATAGCCCCTTTAACTATTAAACTTCAGATTAGTTCAATTAACTAAAATCACATTTCATCTATAACCAACCCTAGGCAGTCTTACAAACATAGCCACTTTTGTTCAATTATTCAATTAACAAGACTCGGAGAACAATTTGATAGATGGTGAGTCTTATTAATCGAAATAACTAATCGAAATTGGATCTATCAAGTAATCGCCTTAGGTTGATACAAATAGTGTGATTTCAACTATCGACCTACTTGAATCTAAAATAGTCTAAGGGACAACTTTTCTAATCGAACTAACAGCTATAACCAATCTTCCCTATTGTTAATCAATATCGAATTACCAACACAATTCCACTAATCACTCAATTAATCGACTTGAATTTATTGATCTTTCAAAACAAGTCAAAACAACAAGTAATTCGAATCAGAAATCAGAAATCAACAGAAATCAAAATAATGGCTATTTACCCGAAATCTAAGAATTCTAAAATTTAACAGAAACTAGAAATATAACAATACTAATCAGAAATCTAACAATACTAATAAAAATAAGAAATTAACAGGAATCAAAGATGAATCAAAATCAGTAAAGAAAACAAAAATTAATACCAATTTACTAGAATGAGACTAACAATTATCAGAAAAACCAAAAAGCTAATTATTCAAGCCTAATTGAAAACAAAATAGCACAATGAAATCAATCATGCATTCGACTAATCCACAACGCACTAACATTAACAGAAATAACAAGAAGCAGATTTTTGTCTTATCAAAATTAAGAGAAATACACGAAGAGAAACATATTTCGTTAAATCAAAACAATTAAAACATGCATAAGAAGAAAAAAATTAAAAGAAAACTTAGCTTTCGATTTTTCTTCTTTTTATTCTGCTTTTTCTTGTTTTTCCGTTTTCTTCTGTTTTTTCCTTCTTTTCTTCATTTTCTTGAATCTTTCTTGAAACAAGTCTTCAAGTCTTGAAATTTTCTTGTATCCGATTTTGTTTTAGTCGATTCCAACGGCTTTTTGGGCTTAATATTCTTGTGTCACAGTCGAGGGTGTTAGAAGAAGGAAATGATGTGAGTTTTGAGTGGTTTGGGTGGCGGCGGCGCAAATTAGGGTTTGGTATTTGAGGGATTTCGGTAGTCTTTGGAGGAAACTAGTTGAAGAAATGGGATGAGGAGGATGAGGGGAGCTTTTTGGTGTTAATTTGGCCGGGAATGGAGGCCGACCGCCGCCGTGGGTGGCGGAACCCTAGCGGCGACGAGTTACAGTGATGAGAGATGGAGAAGGAGTGAGGCGGCCGTTCTTTGGAGATGAGTTGAAGAAGAAATGATTTGTCTCTAACATTATTGTGTATTTTGTATATTGAATTGTGGTGAAAATTCAGAGCCGTTGGATTAGATGATTATGGACGGCTAAGATCAAATGGGACATGAAACGCTGCCGTTTTTTAGAAGGGAAGGGGGACCGGGTGAGGGTCTTATTCTTTGGGCTGGGGCGTTATTTCCATCTGGGCTGCTGTCTTGGATCGTTTGGGCCTGGAATTTCGGCTACTAATTAGCCCAATTTCTTTTCCTTTCTTTGTTTCTCTTATTCTAACTTGTATTTTTATATTTTAATTTCTTGTATTTTTTTGGTATTTTATTGTATTTCAATTTTATTTTATATTTTTATGTATTTTTTCCTATTTTATTATTATTTGGAATTTATTAAAATTATTAAACTAATGACCTCTTTTTGACAATTTTCAATTTAAAAGCAAACAAATGTTATTCTTTGGTTTTTCTTTAATTTGTTAAAAATGAATTAATACCTACTACATGAGAAATTAATTTCTAAATGCATTTTTTGTATTTTTTATTTATCAAACACAAACAACATGCAAACAATTAACACAAAATTCACAAAAAATTTTTAAAAATAAGGAAAAATTATTTATTTTGAATTTATAGGAATAACTCATGTGTAGGGTAAAAATCACGTGCTCACAGCTGCCCCTCTTTGCTCGGGGACACAAAGAGTTTTCGTGCAAAGATAAGTGAGCAACTATGAACTCAGGATGCCTAACACCTTCTCCCGGGTTACCAAAATTCCTTTTTTAGATTTCTGGTTTGTAGACAGTAATATAGAGTCAACTTTTTCCTTGATTCGGGATTCAAACCGGTGACTTGGGACACCATAAATCTCTCAAGTGGCGACTCTGATTTAAATAAATAAATCCTGTTTTAATTGTCCTTTAATTGGAAAAACTCCGTCTACTACACCCCTTCGCGGGGTGCGGTAGCGCCAAAAGGAGGTGTGACGGCTCTGGCGACTCTGCTGGGGATACTAAACCTAAAACCACTGGTTCAGGGTTTATAATTCAAGCTTGGTAAATTTGTTGTATTTGGCTTGTATATTATTTGAGTTGTTATATGTTTGGGTGCTTAATGTGCAAAATGATAATTTTTACCGCTTTGATATTATTTGAACTGTATATATATAAACTATACCGAAACCCTTCTCTTCTTACCTCCGGGGATGTGCTTACTGGTTAAGACTCCCCTTTCTGTTATAAGTCATACCAAAATAAGAAAATAGAGGCCGGAAAAGTTACAAAGCCGGACGATCCAGCGGGTCCCCGGTACGTAGCCCCCTCCTCGATCCGAGTTGTCCGCTCGGGTATACAGTCTAGTACCACTGAGAATCAGGATATTGAGCCTAGAATTAGGATGATTATTTGAATCATACTTTGACTTAGGGACTCAACACAGGGGTTGGGTACGGCTAGGACAGGTAACCAGATATAATACAACCACCGTGAAGTATGTCGCGTGTTGCATTTATTTGCCCCGGGCCTGCATGCTGACCAACTTTTGAATGTTCAAGGAATTTAAGAAAAGAAAATGAAAGGGAAAAAGAATGTATAAATTATTTTTTAAAAAAAAAAAGAAAAAAAGAAAAAATGGATATTGTCAAAACTCAAGAGTGTAATTATATTTCCTTTTAATAGCTTGTTTTGCGAAAAGATGAACATATGACAAGAGTCTTTATGTCAGTTTAAAGGAAAATGAGTCGTTAAAAAGAAAGGAAAAAATACCATTGTTTTGATTTCGAAAGGAATTTTGAATTCGCACTGGAAAGAACAAAAGATATTGTTTTTAAATAGTTTGTAAGTCGACCGAACTACGCGGTTTGATTCTCACCGGATGTGAGATACGTAGGCAATCCTCATCGTGTCCAACCACCCCTTTTTCAAAAATAACAAAAAAAAGTGTCAAAATTTTGGCTTTGTTATAAATAAGTCGGGTGATGCTATCCTTGTTTAAAATAAGCTGAATGTCTCCAAAAGGACGACGGAAGACTGTTTTTGGCAAGAATAGCCACTTTGAACCATTTTTAATAATTTGCAGGCACGGCCTTGAAATATTCCCTCATGGAAATGTTGAAAGGCCGTATCCGCAAAATTAAGTTTGAGTCATCACTCAATTTTACAAAATAACCACTTTATCAAATAAGCCATTACATGGCCGATTTTGCTGAAATAGCCACATTTGGCATTTAACTTCCTCAGTCTTGTGTTGGCCTGTGGCGATGCTGAATGTTGCCCCATGGGCCCCGAGTTGAGAGATGTTGTTTTAATCATCGAATTTGTATTTTCTTAAATAAATTTTGTAAAAATAGCCACTTTGCCAAAATAAGCCATTACATGACCAATTTATGAAAAATAGTCAATTGATGTTAAAAACTTTAGTCTTGTGTTGGCTTGTGGTGATGCCGAACTATGCCCCATGAGCCCCAGGATGAGAAAATTTTCGAGTTTATTTTCTTAAACAAAATTTTGCAAAAAATAGCCACATTGCCAAAATAAGCCATTTCATGGTCAATTTTGTAGAAATAATCATAATTGACATTAATAATATTCTTATTCTTGTAGAAATCTCTGGCACAATATGTGCAAATTTTCATCAAAGTTTGTAGTTGGGGCCGACTTCTATAATTTTCCTTCAATTTTTTTTAAATAAGATAAACATCTCTTTATTCTTGCATTAATTTGCAAGAACTACGCTCGGTCTGATTCATGCGGGGTCTACATAATATTCGACCACAACTAAAAAAGCAAAAAAAAAATTAATTAATTTTATTTTTGTTAATAAGGGGGACCGAATAAGTCCATTTCTAACATATTTTGTTTTGAATTGTTGATAAAATTAAGGTGGTTGGTTGTGGTAACTCTTCCCTACTAAAACAGAGACAAGGGATAATGGCAGAAAACTTCAAAATTGAGTGGGTTGATACCGATGCTCGACCACAGCTGGTTGAACGGAACAATAGGTTGGTACAAGAAGTCAAAATGCTGAGACAACATGTGGCTGACATGTATCGGGCGTGGATGGATGGGAAAGCACCACCCCCGCCACCACTTAGCTTCCTAGACTCTATCCTCCACCCGTACACTGAACCCAATGCCAAATGATCCACCACACTCTCCATATGTACCCGCCTATCACAGCTTTTCCAGCCACCCGAGTAGCTCCATCACTCGTCCTCCAGTTATTTTTTCCCAATGCTACTCCCGTCCCCAACACCACTACTCTCCCCGGGACCCCCAAAATCATACTTCACTTTCCAAGTACCCGGCTCTACAAAAAGCCTATCCACCCTCACGAGCATACCAGAAACCCCCTGGGTCAAGTTTCAGGCCAAATGAGGCATTTAGGAAGGAGAGGTTGCTGAAACGAGAAAAGGCTCTCACCCCTATCGGAGAATCTTATGCAAGTCTATTTGAAAGGCTAAAGCATGCTGGCCTGATTGAGCCGCTTCCCTGGATATACTCCAGATCCACATGCAAGAAGCTTTGATCCTACCGCACGATGCGCATATCGCTCCAGTGTCAGAGGGCACAACATTGATAATTGCTTTGAATAAGGAAGTAGAAAGAATGATTCAAGAAGGGGCAATTATGACAATGACAGTGACGGGGAACATGCGAATCCCCTTGAGAACTTATTGGTTGAAGTTGATGATATTGAAGTTGGTAATGGGCTTGGCAATATAGATGCGAAACTCAGTGGCTAAGATGCATGCCGTGCTTGATAGTTGGAAAGATGCTCCATCTCTTGGTCAATCAGAGTGGAGTTTTGGTGGCTTATTTTGCTGTTATTTCTGTTGTCCGGGTTATTTTCAGGGTTGTAATCCGGATTTTGTCTTGTAGTCAAACCCTCTTATCCTTCCATTTTTGTCATTACAATTTTGTCAAGTTTCGTTTCAGGGTTGTATTTTGGTTTGTTATTGAACCGTTTCACCGTTACTCTAATGAAACTTTTGGTCTTTTGTTACCCTCAGTCATCTTCTTTGTTTAGTTCCTTTTATCTTTAGATTTGTCTTTTGTTCAAATACCGATTCTAGTGACATGATGTGCATGCATAATTCGGGCCTAATCTTAAATGATAATCATAAAACCATTTAAGAGGTGATCGAGACATTTAAAGGAAATAAGAGCGGTTTGAGATTATTTGGAACCCAAGTCATGTGAAACTGGGGCATGTAAAACTTAAAGACAAGTTGGCCATGTTGCCATGAGGTCGCTCGTGATACTAAAATGAGAGTGTCGTCCAGCAATGCTTTAAAATGACAAATGAACAGGCGAATTTGTAGATATGGTTATCAATCCTGGCACAATTAGAAGATATAGTGAATGTCTAATTGTATTATTTGCACTTGGCATGTTTTGAAGATTGGAATGACGAAGTCCTTTTGTTCTGCTACCCAAACACTTTATCCTTCGTTAACCTTTTGAGCCTTATGTATTTTCTTTCATACCCCTCATTCGGACTCAGTATCAAAGGAACACATAGAAAAAGAAGAGAAAAGTAAAAGAGAAAAGAAAATGAAAAAAAACAACAACAAAAACAACAAAAAGAAAAGAAAGAGATAAAAAGAAAAGAAAAATGAATGAAATTGAAAAATAGAACAACGAGGAATTGGGAACTACGTTTGACCTGATTCCTCAAAGAGGATACGTAGGCGCTTCACAGCTCGGTCATAGTGTAAATAAAAACTCAAAAAATCCCAAGTAAGAAACTGGGACAAAGAATAATTGTGTTTATTATAAATAAATCTGGGTCCGAAGGTTGTAAATTGTGAACCCAAAGTTGAGTTCGTTTTGAGCCTTTAATACGCTTTCTTTCTAGCCCTATCCAAATCCCACATTACGATCCAAAGAAAGACCTTTAGACCAATCTTCGAAAGAAGCCAAGTGAGGCAAATAAGAGAGTTTTATCAGAACATAACATTCTGATTCTCAGCAGAAAAGACTCTGATCTTCAGCAGAAGAAATATGAGAGAGTCTTAGCGGTAACACCCTCAATCCACAGCTGAAGAGTAATACAAGTGAGAAAGTCTTAGCGGTGCAAACCTTCATATGCACCATAAGGCGATAAAAGTTGAGAGAAAAAACAAAATGAGAGAGCCTTGACAGTGAAAACCCTTCGGGCACTACAAGTCGAACAAAGATTAAGAATTAGATGGAAAGCCCCAGACGAAGATTATGAAAGGCGAATTAACGACAGAGAATATGTTATATGTGCATGTCATCGCTATTAGAGTTGGTATCCGCATTTGATAGGTTTTTATTTTTTATTTTTAATTTTTCTTTTTAGAGAGTCATCCTCCTCCTTTGTTTTATTCTGCTCCATTTATCTTTTTCCTTTCATTAAAAAATCCCCAATAAGTCTGTTTGTGAGAAATGACTTCAAAATTTGCCATCAGCCTTCCAATTATGCAAGATGAGATCTGATTGGTACACCCAAGTGATATAAGTCAGGAGGGAACAAGCACAAGGCCGGTCTAAAAAGGATATTTCCCAGCAAGAGGAAATTGACAAAGGGATGGATCAGTGGCACGGAGGATATCTCCAGCAAAAGCGAAGTTTGATAACCTCAAAGTCAATGAGACTCAAAGGTCGGGGAAATACTCGTTACTGAGCTACGCCACAAAAAGAAGAGGGATATCCCCAGCAAAAAAGGATTATTAGTGACATGGATGAACGAAGAATGTTTCATCTGTAAAACATGCAAGATCCTCAAGAAGAGTCACTGACATAGGAATTTGGATGGTCAGGATACCAGTGGAAAACAATGGTGAAAGGCTTGTAAACAAAAAGTCGTCAAGGAGGGCGAGGAAGCAAGAAAGGGAAAAACTATCCTGAGCAGGAATATCATCCCCAGCAAATAATAATATCCCCAGCAAGTTTTGACAATGCAACATAGAGCAAGGAAAGAGGAGGAGAACCAGCCCCAGCAGGAGCGTCACAACCAACCACCGCATTTTGAACTAACAAATTTTATTTGATTTGAAGCATGAAAAAGAAATGACATTGATGGAGGAAAAGCATTCCATAAAGAAGATGATCAGACTGGGGCAGAAAATTTTCTCTCATTGCGAATTCTTGAAATCAAATACCCAGATGGTAAAGATAGAAGTTAACACAAGATTCTAGGAGGAAGGAGAATACCAACTTCGAGTGGAACAGTCTTGAAAGAGGCCAGACAACACAAGGAAGTGATCTTTGAACCAGGGATATCCCCAGCAGCTCCGAAAGAAGCCAGTTAACACGAGAGAATGATCCTAGAACCAGATTTATCCCCAGCGACTTTGAGAGAAAGAAAACAACAAGCTGTGACAAAGGAAGTTATACCCCTAGCAGGCAGAACAAAGTAAGGGAACTTATGCTCAGAAACGCAAGAGGCAAGTATCATCCCCAGCAGTTCGGAAGAATGAAACGCTGAAAAGGTCCCCCGGCGACATTATATCCTACAGCTGTGAGCAAAGTGCGAGTCTTGAAGGAAGTTGGGAGGAAAAAAAAATCTTCCCAGCAGTATTATCCCCAGCTGGTAAGTGAACAATTGTAAAGATGTCCCCAGCAGTCAAGAGGGAAAACAACACGACCCAGGAGGAAAGCAATTCCGAAACAAGGTAATTTAGAAGAAAGGATGTTTTAAGAGGCGAGGCAGGAAGAAGAAAGTGGTCTAGGAAGCGAAGGAAGACGACAGGGATGGGATGAAGTTATCGATTCATTGTTGAAGTCAGGTGCCCGCCTGAAGAATGTAGTGGAGATTTATTTTAGAGCTTGTCGATAAAGTCAGGTGCCTGCCTGAATAATGGAATGTCGATTTATTTTTCAAAGTTATTGTTGAAGTTAGGTGCCCGCCTGAAGAATGGAATGGCGATTTATTTTCAAAGTTTGTTATTGAAGTCAGGTGCTTGCCTGAAGAATGGAATGACGATTTATTTTCAAAGTTTGTTATTGAAATCAGGTGCCCGTCTGAAGAATGAAGTGGCGATTTATTTTCAAAGTTTGTTATTGAAGTCAGGTGTCCACCTGAAGAATGGAATGGCGATTTATTTGCTTGTTAGTTGAAGTCAGGTGCCCACCTGAAGAATGGAATGGCGATTTATTTTAGAGATTGTTATTGAAGTCAGGTGCCCGCCTGAAGAATGGAGTGGCGATTTATTTTCAAAGTTGGTTAAGGAAAGCGGCAGAGTGTAACGAAATCCCCAGCATGAATCAGAAGGAAGGCAACCAGAATGCGAGTCGACAGTCCGAGGGGATCAACAGAAGTTTAGTCACAATAAACAAGAAGAAAAAAAAGAGGCATGAAGCCAATCCAAAATGCAGAAGTTGATGAAAGATGTGGCATGCTCAAGACATGGCGTGGCGATTTATTTTCAAAGTTTATTATTGAAGTCAGGTACCCGCCTGAAGAATGGAATGGCGATTTATATTTAGAGTTTGCTATTGAAGTCAGGTGCCTGCCTGAAGAATGGAATGGCGATTTATTTTAGAGCTTGTTATTGAAGTCAGGTGCCCGCCTGATGAATAGAGTGGCGATTTATTTTCAAAGTTTGTTATTGAAGTCGGGTGCCCGCCTGAAGAATGGAATGGCGATTTATTGAAGTCAGGTGCCCGCCCGAAGAATGGAGTGGCGATTTATTTATTTGCAAGGTTTGATGTTAAAGTCAGATGCCCGCCTAAAGAATGGAGAGGAATTCTTTTTCAAGCAATCACAAGTCAGGTGCCCGCCTGAAGAATGGAGTGGCAATTTATGATTAGAGTTTGTCGATGAAGTCAGGCGCCCGCCGGAAGAACAGAACGGCGTCTCGGTTTCTAAGATTTGATAAGGATAGTGACCCATCGGAAAGCGACAGAGTTTAACATGAATCCCCTGCACAAACCCAAGGTCAGGAATCAGTAGGAAGGCTACAAGGGTCAGAAGAAGGCAGTTCAGGCTTCGAAGGAAAATAATTCGAAACTCACAAGAAAGAAGTAAGCAATTCAAGTTCGGCAATCAAGAGAAGCCGAGAGCTTAAGAAGAAACATCAGAGGAAACACAAGAGCAAGCAAGGCAACAAGAAACACATGAAGAACAAGTTGAAGGCATAGATAAGATTTTACAATTCATAGAGTATAATTTAGTCTAGCTTCTTATTTTCTTTTAGCACGGTGTAATAAGGAGATCAGTTAAGCAGTGGCATCAGCAACAACAACAAGTAACAGCAAGATCACAGCAGTCATGGTAGTCCCAGCTACCAAAACTTCCCGAACTACATTGACCCGATTTCTGTTTAGCCCAGGATATGTAGGAGGCCTGCTGAAGCAGAGGCTCGGTCAAATTTTTTCCAAAAAATGCTTCACACGGAGTACTCAAACGGGCAAAAATCGCTCGTATCCGCTCACTTATCTATGCATGTGAGGTTACATCATGGCAAAGAGAAACAATAGTATTTGTGAGCACGTGATTTTTGCCTTATATGAAGATTACTCCCAAAAAATTCCAAATAAAAGAGTTTTGTGTTGTTTGCAATATTTGTGAATTTTGTGTTATTTTTCTCTTATTGTTTGCGTTTGTGTGTCCATGTTTATTTGCTTAAATAAATAAAAATACAAAAATATGCTGGATTTGCATTTAAAATTTAAGTTTACAATTAGGAGTAATTAAGTTTGTTTTACGAAAATGAAAACAAAATTACAAAATAATGTATTTTTTGCATTTTTACCATTTAATGTCCAATTGTGTAATTTTGTTTTTAAATTTAGTATTTTAATTATGTGTGATAATTATTATTAGGAGTTAATTAGTATTTTAAGTTAATTTTGGTTTTATTAATTTAATCTAGGATTTTGGTCTTAAATAAGGTATTAAATGATAGATAGATATGAGAGAACAAAAAAATAAGAAAGGAAAATCGAATTGGGTCTTATCCCAATTTGAATTTACCTGGCCCAAGTCCAAACCAGTCCAACCCACCCCAAACCGGGCAAACCCAAACAAAAGCAACCCCTTACCCGGCCCAAAACAGTCTGACCCGGTCCACCCCAGCCCCGTTACTACCAAACGACCCCGTTTTGATCAGCAAATAAATCGTAGCCATTGGATTCCCATAATCCAACAGTTTAGATTGATCCTAGCACTTTAATATACCAAAACCCTAAATAAGACCTCCCTCTCATTTTCGTCTTTAAGTTCAGAGACCCAGCGCCGCCCTACCCCTGAAACCCTAGCTGTCACACCTCTTTTTTACGCACCCGCAAGGATTGCCACCGCCGGTCACCCAATTCACACCCCTTGACCACAAACCCATCCTCTTTCAAAATTCCACATCTATTTTTCATCGAATCATAGCCCGTTTTTTCGAATTGTGGATCGAAGAAATCAATCCCAAAACCTGGTTCATTGAAATCAACCCCAAATCAATGCCACACGACCCCTGTGGTTTCTTTCATACCGTTTTCATCCCGAATTTCTCTCAAATCGGATCAAGGCTCATCGAATGACAAATCCCCGATTCAACTTTAGCCGGTGAGTTATTATTCTTTATTTTCCTTGTGTTGTTCGTTCTATTGTATTTCTCTTCTACTCTCTGGTCATGTTCAAATTGAAACTCAACCATTCCTCTGCCTCAGCGTTCTGTTTATTTGAACATTTTTTTATTTATCAAAGAGCAAACGTTGGGTTTTTCTATTGATTAATATTGGTTGTAAGCTGCGTAATCAATTAATTAAGTTTTATCGATTAGGTCATTCGTATTTGTAGTTTGATTGTGCTCTTCCAGTTTTTTGATTGTTAGTTGTTTTTCTATTTATATTCCCAGCTTCAGGAGGTTCATTGTCAACAGGCTTTCAATGATCGTATACCTTGTATATTAAGTTTGATTTAGAATGGTGTTAGCTCATTCGCTATATCTGCTTGATCCCCTATTTCTTTTTATTTGTTGACTCGTCATGTTGTTGTTCCCCTGCTCGATTATATCTGTTTAAGATTATTATGTGAATTTTGTTAGGCATTGGTTATAGCTGATAGGTTTAATACAGATAAGAAAGAGATTGGATAGATTAATAGCTTCAGTAGCTTTAGGAGGGTAGTTTTTGGATGTCAAACTTGGGAAAATGGTCTAGTTGAGTGAGCTGCCAGTAAGTGCCAATACAACACAAAACTAATGTGTTGTTTAATAGTAGTGGGTTGTCAGGGAATATCATGGTCAGGAATACTTTCTTAATTCTGCCTAAATGCTCTTAAGAGCTGGAAATCAGAACTAACATGGGGGTATTATAAAAGGATAAACGGGTGCACATGTGAAAGAATATACAGTCTGAAAAGTGAAGGTTTTGAATAAAAAATAAGTTGATTTTATTCTTTAAATAGGGGGAGAAGGGACTGATACAGGGGGACACAGATTGAGAGTTTAAGAGTTGAAGGGTGTAGAAACAGATTTGCTACTGTTTGGGGGAAGCTTCAGGCTTCTTTTCTTTGAGTGTTTGAATACCAGAAGTCTATTGTTCTACTGCATTTAGTTCCTTCTATTTCTGCCTGTGATTGCATTTGGTATTCCTGGGGTGCAAATTGGTTTTCTCTAAGTTTGTTGTGGGTGATCTGCTACTATTCCATTGGTTGTTATTGGTTGTTGTTGTTTATTGTTGGCTGTTGTATGCTGCTACTGTTCCGATGATCTTCCTCTTCTTTGGTTTCTTATACCAGGTACATTTTCCAATCGCACTGCGATGTAGCTGTAAAATGTGAAAGAAGTGATGCTCGAGTAGTCAAAAACTTAGTGTATTTGTAATTTAGTAGATAAGCAATAAGTAATTGTATACTCTGTTTTTGTAATTCAATGAAGTATGTGGATTGTAGATTTTGCATATGAATATGACTGTATTGGACCAGCAATGTTGATTTCTCAGTTGTAAATTTAGTAATTAAATCCTAATTTCAGTAGCATGGACTTAGAAGTCAAACTTCCAAGTTAACTGTACTTTCCCGAATAAGTTAAGCATGCCCATTATTGTCAAGTTGTCTATTTAAATAATCAGAACAGTGTAAAGATAGCATGAGTTTTTATGCTTGTTGAAACTCGTTGGTTCCCTAGTTACAGAGGTTTCAATATTGGAAGCAACGGGTAGATAATAATTGCAGGCAACCCACTTGATCAAAGTTTGAAATATTGTGTTTAGCTTCATCATGTAATGCAATTGGCGATGATCTGTGTAAGGTAAATCGAACTCGAATCTGTTTTTTTGTGAATTGAACACTGAAGCGGGCCCGATATTGGAATAAGATGGCCTAGGTCCCATTTAACACTACATGCGTTGGACCTGGGCCCACGTTGGCAAACGGACTGCCCATATGGCATCTATTTTCTGATTTAACAGTGTTCGAAACTCGACTATAACAACTCGAAAGCATGTAAATGGATTCGGACCTTTTCTTCTTTCCTTATAGAAACGGACGAAAAATAGAAGAATGTATTCACTTTAGGGTGATCCTTTTAAAAATAAACGAGATGAACCATCGCCAAATACAACACGCAAGCTGCAGGGCCCTCAATAAATGCTATACAAAAACTCTTAGAATTCGAGATGGGCCGTTTAGTGATTTTCACGGCTTTCCCAAGAATAATAGCGCGTTAGAATCTTTAGGTATGTATTTTAACAACATTACCTCCCTAAATTCGGGTGTACATTTATGTGACCCAAATCCAGATCTCAACAGAGTCGAAATGCGTCAATAACCGCGGGTTGTGACGTGGTTAGAAATACGTTTTCACGACTAGAATTCTTTGTTAAAATAACAGTAATAATAATAATATTAAAAACGGTTAAAAGTTTAAATTTGCACATAAGTTAAAGCATGTTATAAAATCAGATAAATAAGCCAAATATGACGGTTGAGCGACCGTGCTAGAACCACGGAACTCGGGAATGCCTAACACCTTCTCCCGGGTTAACAGAATTCCTTATCGGATTTCTGGTTCGCGGACTGTTAAATAGAGTCAAACCTTCCCTCAATTCGGGATTCGAACCGGTGACTTGGGACACCAAAAATCTCCCAAGTGGCGACTCTGAATCTCTTAATAAATGAATCCCGTTTTGATTGTCTTTTAATTGGAAAAACTCCTTTATACTCTCGCACCCTCGCGGGCCTGGCGCAAAAAGGAGGTGTGACAAAGCATATCACAATTAAATAACCGTTCCTACTAGGGATCCGGCATGAGGCTTTGTTATTCTAAGTTAATATCCTGTTGGAGAAAGTATCTAGACTGGCTTACTCGAGTGGACAACTCGAGCCGAGGAGGGTCAGTAAATCGGTAGCATGACTTTCCGGCTTAACTGGTAGTACTCCCCGCCGAAAATATGGGTGACTAAATTCTTCACCGGGTGACAAGCACCTCGACTATCTCAAAGAAAAATGGGCTATGTCCAGCAAATGCCCTGATGTTAAATTCCAGAAGATTCAGAGGAGAGGTGGGTATCGGCACAGTTTATATATAGTTCACGAAATATCAAAGCCGTAGAAGCAACATGAAGACAAACATGTAACAAAGATCAGATAATAAATAAGCTAAATGCAACAATTATTCAAAATCTCGAATTCTTAAACTCTGAATCAGTGATTCTGGGTTTGTAGTCCCCAGCAGAGTCGTCAGAGCTGTCACACCTCCTTTTTATGCTGCCGCACCCCATGAAGGGCGTGGTAGAGGGAGTTTTTCCAATTAAAGGATAATCGAAACAAGATTCATTTATTAAGAGATTCAGAGTCGCTAACTTGGAGATTAATGGTGTCCCAAGTCACTGGTTGAATCCCGAATTGAGGAAAAGAATGACTTTGTTTAACAGTCCGCGAACCAGAAATCCGGATAAGGAATTCTATTAAACCGGGAGAAGGTGTTAGGCATTCCCGAGTTCCGTGGTTCTAGCACAGTCGCTCAACTGTTATATTCGGCTTAATTATCTGATTTTTAACAATTATGAATTTATATTCAAATTTTAACTTTTGAACCGCTTTTATCAATTTATTATTATTATTATTATTATAAGAATTGCAACGTCGTGAAAACACGTCTCAAACCACGTCAAATCAATGTGCCCATGGTTATTGACGTATTTTGACTCCGTTCAAATTTAGATTTGGGTCACATAAATTTACACCCGAGTTTAAGAAACTAAGATTGTTAAACGCGCCTAAGCAATTTCGCGTTTGCAACTTTGCGAGGGCCATGAAATTTAATAAATGGTACGTCTCGAGTTCTAAGGATAAACAAGATTAATTAAAGGGATAATTTCGCATAAATACAACTCACATATTTGACTTGACTACTTGGGAACTAATTTTAGTGGAACAATCTTTATTAATTAAGAAAAAAGAATTAACTTATATCTAAAAACCAAACACAAACCGTAAAAATGGTAGTTAGGACCTCATGGTCCTATTAACAAATGCGTTAAATCATTTAAACGAGTTCTTGAAGCCAAACGCTAGAATATCAACTCATAGAAGACACTTAAATCCCCCATTAACAAAATACTATTCCATATTTCTAATATCCCCAAATAATGTATGAAATGGAAGTTAAACATAAAATTTTAATAAACCATGAAAAAAAATGACCAGCAAAAATATTCCAGTAAATCATGAAAACAACAAAACATTCATATGGCACACATATAATAATAAAAAAAATAAAGTATCATTCAAATAAAGAATTAAAGGAAAATGAAAGGGACTAGAACAGAACCTTTTGTTGCAACTTCCAATATTTTTAATGAGGAAGAGCTTCAAATTTGCAAGATATAATCGGAGAGCTTCACGGGAGCAAACACGATTTCCCCATTCATGAGCCAAATTGAACAAAATTAGGCCAAAAACTCCAACAATCAAAAACTGTTTTATTAACTTTCAAAGTGTACCATGAAAGGCATGTTGAAGAAGCTAACAAGAGACGTCGGAACCTCGAAACTCACAGGGAACAGCTTGTCGACTCGACTCGAATCTGTGATGTTGTTTTGAGGGCTATTTTAGCAGATTTTATCTATGATTTGAGAGCTATTTCAGACAGGGTTTCAGCCGCATTTTGACTGGTTTTTGGTGCGTTTTGGGGCTAAAGTCTGCCACGTTTCAGCTGATTTTGTTTGAGCTGTTTTGACGAGTTTCAGTGCTAGTTTGCGGCTCGATTTTAATTGTTGTAGGGATGGCGTCTTTGAACGTTTGGACGGGGTGTGAGAAGGTGGTCGTTCATGGAGTATAGGCTGGACGTTTGGAAGGTGAGCAGCGGCGTTGCTTGAGGGTCGTTCACGAATAGGTGAAGCAGGTGGGTTGGGCGACGAACTGGAGGAGAATGGGTGGTCAACGACGGGAGCTTGGGGTGCTGGCGTGGTCGACTGGTGAGAGTGGGGTGGAGGTGAGGCTAGATTTAGTGGTTTTGGTTTTTGTTCTTGAGGAAGATGATCAACAATAGTGTGAAGCCCCTCTCAAAATGTATTCATGCGTGTGTGTTGCGGCTGAACATAATAGGGGTCTTTATAGCTAGAGTATTAGGTCTAAGTTTTAGGTTAGTTGGCTTGGGTATCGGGTTATCCGATTTTTAGGCCGAAAAATGGGTCGTCTAAACTCGAATATTATTCTTTTCCCGCAACCGAAAATAAAAATACTATCTTATTTAATTAATCATACGTAAGCAAAATAACTATCAAAATAAGAATAACAATTAAAAAAAACTATTTTTGGGGTATTTTCAAGATTAAAGTAACTACAAATATTAATGAAATTATTTTAGTTTTTGGTAATTTTTGTTTTTATATAAAGATAAAATATAAAGTACTATTTTTATATTTTTTAAAGATTAAAATGACTACAAAATATTAATGAAATATTTTTTTTTGTAATTTTTGAAATTATATAAAGATAAAGAAATATGATAATATTTTTGTATATTTTGAGTTTATGAAAACTACATAAATTAAAATTTATATATCCCTTTTTTTTGTTATTTTCATTTTTGCGACGAAAATAAAGTAAAGTGTCAAAAATAGCTGAAATAGCTATATTAAGGTGTAACGACCTTACGCTAGAAAATTTAAAAATCTCGGGGAGGGTCAAAAATCACACGTCTACATTAATTATTTGGGGATCAACAAAACTGTGAGTAGACTCGGAGTCAATCAAAATAGATAAGGGAATCTTCTTTGCATAACCTAAAATTTTGACTATAGAGAGAGAACTAGGCATTCCCATATCCACACAAAGAGATATTTTAGCTTGTGCTTCCTCCTCAATTTACTCTCCTCCATCATTCTTGTTTCCACTAGTTTCACCCTCTTCTTTCAGAGCCTGCACTTGTTCTATCACTTGCATTTGGGCCTCTGGAATCTCACCTTCCCAAGTGATGGTATTAAGTGTTTTGGGTTTACATTGGTGGCCAGAGAAATACTTCTCATGGCATCTATAACAAAGACTTTTTTCTCTAGTGGCATCAAAAATAGTGTTTGGTTTGACGGGAACTCTTGGTCTAGGAACAAAGTCTTATTGTTGGAGGTTTGGATGTTTTGAGGTTTGTTATAGGTTCCCTTGTAGAATTGGTTTGAGGGTGATTTGGGTAATTAAAAATTCTAGGAATAGTGTTTCTGGTCAAGACTTTGAAAGATGCTTCATAGGATTTAGCTATTTCGCATGCATCTATTAGAGATGCAGGATTGGTTAAACCTACTAAGGTCTTCAACTTTGGTTTTAATCCACTAATGTAACTAGCAATAAAATGAGTCTCATTCAGAAGAGGGTTCACTAGTAACATGCAGGATTTGAGTTCATCAAACTTTTCTTGATAGCTATCCACACTTCCAGTTTGCTTGTTATTGTTGAACTCATCAACATTGTCAATGGGTCTAACATTTCCAAATACGCGACACATCTCCGCACAAAACAAAGGCCAATTGGTACCCCCTTTTTCCAAGATGTAGCTATCAAACCATATGTCTGCTTTATCCTTTATGTAAACTGATACATAGCTCATTTTACTCTGTTCTAGAATTTGATAGATCTCAAAAAACTGCTCACACTTCCTTATCCAACCTCTGGGATTGAATCCTGTGAACTCTGGAAGGTGATTCTGGAGTAGGAGCAGCTGTATCAATTATAGGTAAAAGAACCAAAGGGGGTTCAAGGTGATTAAGGTAGTAGTGGGCAATGGAACAGTACTTGTAATGCTAGGAGTAATAGGGGAAGCTGGAAAAGAAAGGGATGTAAAGATTGTGGTCAATGAGCTATGATTAGGCAAATGGAAGGAAAAGTGAAGCCCCTTCCTATTGGGTAACTCGTAGGAATCGAAAATGGAGTTACCTAAGCTCGAGAGCTTGATGCATGTCCAGATTCATGGATAACTACGGGTCCTGGAGCTTCCGGCGTTGTAAATCTGGGAGATGGATGTTGAGCAGCAGCTCCTGCCATCTTCACTGCATCAAGTTGAGATATGATGAGTTCGAGTTTCCTATTAGTCTCATGGGTCTCGTGCAGCTCCAAGGAGAAATGATTCTGGTTGGATTCGGGCCTCTCAAATCGTTGGGCGTTATCAGTTGCCATAGCTTGAAGTTAGGTTTCGATCTTTTTTATACCATCTTCAAGTCCTTTGAATTTCTGAGTTTCCTTTTACTGCTGAGCTTTCTGCAGAATCATGCTACTATGATACCATTGTCACGAGCTGAGCTATCAAAGAGCTCAATCGTGAAGAAACTGAATTGGAAAAGGAGAAGAGAAGAGAGAAAGAAGAAGAAAGATAGGAAAATTTGGATAATATTTCTGATAAATTCTGCAAATGAGTATACTGAGAGCATATAAGGAAACCAACCTAGGATTCCCTATTCTAACGGCATACTAGTCACGTGTCTCTAATACTCAGTAATTGCAAAAGGGACCAACTACAAATACATAAATTAAAATGGACGAAAGTAAAATAGTACTAAACTTAGGACTTGCCACCAATTACAATATTAGCTAGCTTAATTCTTGACAGTTAGTCAGAGCAGTTTTGAGGCTACACACAGGTTATAGGAAAATGATATTGTATAAGCACTTTCAAAATAATAGTCGAAAATAATAATTTTTGTATATTTATATGTTTTATATGTTTCATGACAAAAAATGTACAAATTTGATACTCTTTTTCGGCTACTGAATATAAATAATTTCTATCGTAAGCCAAAAGTGATAATACCCTGAAGTTAGAGAACAAACACCTGCTAGATTTTTGCACAGTTGATCACTTATTAAATACTACTATCATTAATAGCATCACTCTTTGTTTATTTCATAAATAATATATCTTTTTACAATTTAGCATATATATATATATATATATATATAAACAGATTCCCCAAATTAAGGAATCAGTTTTAATTTATCGTTGTTCCTACATACACTAGCTCCCTCCTCCATGTACCAAAACTTTCACCTACATTCTAAAATCTCCCCTCTTTCTCTATAAATTTTTTTGAAGTTTTATGCTTTCATCTATGGCTACTGACGGTGTTTGTGGCCCTCGCCCACTAATCAAGTTCAAGAAATGGGAGAACATAATATGACTAAATCTGATTTCAAGATTAATATCGTACTAAGACATATTCTTAATGCTTATACGGTTTATATTTGATGTATATTTATAAATTTTTAACATATGTACTTAATATAAGTATGACTTATTTTTATCAGTGTTAATAAGATATATTTGAGATACAATTATGTATACACGACGCCGGTAATTTGTATATTCGAAATATCAATTACATATATATAATGATGGTGTTTTACACAGTATATCACGTATAACAAAATGTACGATTAATATTTTGTTGGTGTATATGTGGTGTATCTTTTAATAGTGTCAAAATGTATTTTTGAAGTATAAATTATGTATATATGATGATCCTGTTTTTTTTTGTGGCTGTATTTTTTAATGGTAGAACCGAGCCTTATATTTGATCGAGAAAACAAGAACAAATATGTGCACTTTTTTGGGATGTGCCGATGTGGCATGTTTACGAGAACGGAAATGTATTTATTTTGATGAGAGATTGTGGGCGAGATACTTGGGAGGATGGTATTATCCTCAGCACCTGTCACACAGGGGCGTTTTTCGTCCGTCGAAACACTGCCTGTTGTGCGGCAGTCAAGTCCCCACTTGACATCAGCCTTCGCCCAATTTTAATATCGGTTCTGAGGTTTTACACTTAGAAAAATTAAAGGCAACATAATTAAAAGAAGGAGACGACATATTTACGGGAACCCTTTCCCAACCTTTTATAATATATACAATTACAAAGGAAATTTCCGAGTTTGGCAAGGTGCTGCCACCCTTGGCAGACACCAACTCACAAAATTGCCAACCAAGTGCCCGAGTCCGCCCTTTAAAAGCCCCTGCCTAAGGCCACTCGTGCTCCCAACTCGTTTGGCAAGGCAATGGCACATATTTTGCCATGCTCAAGCCCTAAAATAGACAACCATATGCCTATTTGATAGACTATTTCCCTCCCTAGGTACTTAGCCCGTTTTCAAGGCTGCCAACCACATATGTATAGTGTAGTCAGCCCAAAATAAGTTCCTATGTTCACTGGACATGACCCAACTGATAGGAAATGATCCGCATGATGAAAAAACGTGGGAACATGCCTAAGACATGCCACAAAACGTGCAAAGACTCAACTAATAATTAGCAACACTTGGACATGGGTGGTTGTAATCGCTCAACTGCTTGGCATGTGCATAGCACACTTGGAAACCGCTCCATGTGCACTGCATGTGCATTTTTGGCCAGCTGCTGCACGCCCAAGGCCGGCATTGCGCCCAACCTTGGCTCTTGACACTGCTCCGCTCAATTCGATCGCCACAGCTCGTCGCCCGCGACTTTGCCGCACGCCCGCCCGCTGCCACAGTTGATTGTTCTTGTCACGTCGCCCCTACTTGATCATTTGCCCATTGCCAATGCCAATGCTGATTTTGGCCTCAAGTCACCAAGTCTTGATGCCCTTCCCTTTGCCGAGTCATTTGCCCACACTTAACTTAGGTGCCAGTCCGCTCACCTAAGTCATGGCAACACCACATTGCCAATCCCTTTGCCTTGTCACAAAGCTGACTCGCTTTAGCGCCTAGGTCTTTTCCGTTTAGCCTTGTCAAGCATCTGTTTAGCCCGCCTTTCGTCAAGGTGTTGGACTTTGCTTGCAAACAACCCCCTTATATTTGATGTAGTCTGTCACACCAAAGCCCTCAATAATAAGTGTAGTCCATCACACTTGACCTTGCAACAATTTGTTGCCATCAACAACACCCGCGTTGTCTTGCTTGTGATTTTCCCCGTGCATAAGGCTAATGGCAAGGCCATCATGCCAAAATCCTTGCCACTACCGCCGCTTGCCGATCAGCTTAGTCAAGGGTCTAACAACACCTTATAACTAGTGTCTGCTATTTCTGTTATTTTTACGGAAAATTACGTCCATTTATAAGTAGTTATAATAAAAATTGACCAATCGATAAAATATTACTAATATTAACCAAATTATTTAATTAGCTATTTGAAGTAAAAAAAAATATCAAATTTTTATTTTGTTTTCAGTGGGTATTATTAAAATATATTAGGCACAATTTAAGAAGCTTGAATCTCAGTTTTGGGATGATTTGGTAAAGTTTTGAGGTGGTTTTAATTGAAAATTCGAAGTAAAAGCTGAACATGAAAAAAATGATATGTGTATCACATATGTGTATCACATTGTGTACCATTTATGTATCATATTTGTATCAATTATGTATCACATGTATATCCGTGTATACCTGTGTGTGAGATACATATTTTATACATATGTCGCAGAAGACCTTTTTGAACTCGATTTAATTATGAATTTTGATACAAAATAAGTCCAAATCACCTCCAATCTTTCTAAAATTTTGTATATTGACTTATCTATATATTTTCAATGAATTTCAACTATACCCATTAAAAAGTTCCTTTTTTGTTTAGATTTTTGGAATATTATATAAATTTTTGTATTTCATCACCTTATTTGCTACCCCGCCATGAAATTTACTTTCCGTCTCGTATCTAATATTGCTAATCACGCTTAAAAATATGGAAGGTAATTTTTGCATGTGATTCTTTGAGAGAAAGAACCCTATTATTTGATTTTTTAATTTTTGTTGGCTAGTTTTGGTAAGTCTATGACTAATAACTAGAGGTTGGTAAGTTACGATTTATTTGGGACATTTGTGTAAGTTTCCCTTATTTTTACCCTATTGTTTTGTAAAGAGACTTTTTCATACCTATACAGTATGTGAAACCTTATTACCAAAAATGTGCATAGTTTCATATTTACCCGCCACGTTCGCACTTTTTCTACAATTATTATACCATTCATTAAATATTAATTATTAGAAGTTGATTCCTTCCTAATTAGGTGCGCTACAAATCAGGAACAGAATATTCTAATTAATTTAGGGACGTTCAGATCAAATTTGAAATGCAAATCCTATATCTTCAATTTAAAATCAAATTGCATACTCTTTTCTGCAAAAACTCTGTCCTTCGATATTTTTTCCTTAAACCACAAATAAAAAAAAAAGACAAAATCATCAACAAATTCGAATCAAATTGTAGAAATCAGTTCTGCAAACGCTCAGTTCGTCGACATTCTCTCTACATCTCTTTCAATCGCAAATTTCAGTAATACAAAGCAAATAAAAAGAGAGCAACAATTCCACCATTGACATCCATTAAAAAGCTTGAAAGCTTTGAATTCAAATTTGAGTTTTCAAAAATTATTATTTATTTGGATTGAGTGTTGTTGAAAATAATCGGTAATATGGTTTGGAGTTTATATCTCGATTTTAAGAGGTTTTGATGAAAATTAGACTTGATTTTGACTGAATTTCAGATTGAAAAAGAAGAAGAAGAAGAAGAAGAAGAAGAAGAAGAAGAAGAAGGAAGGAAGGAAGGAAGAAGGGGGAGAAGAAGAAGAAGACATATTGCAGAAATTATAGATAAATTATAGATTATTTGTATTCTGATTGCAGATGCTTTATTTTCTGTTTTCACAAATAAAAAACGGCTAAAACTTATACAAATCTTTTGAAAAAATGCAATTATGTCAAAAATACCAATTATGCTACAATTGAATGGCAATTGGGATATTAAAAATTAATGCACACAGTTTGTAGATATTTAATAGATAAATTATAGATTATTTGTATTCTAATTGTAGATGCTTTGTTTTCCTTTTTCACAAATCAAAAACGATTAAACTTTTACAAACCTTCTGCAAAAAATATAATTATGTCAAAAATCTCAATTAAACTACATTTGAATGGGAATTGAGATATTAAAATTCAATGTACCCAGTTTGTACATATTTTATAGGTAAATTGTAAATTATTTGTATTTTGATTGTAGATACTTTATTTTCTGTTTTCACAAATCCAAAACGACTAAAACTTCTACAAATCTTCTACAAATAATGCAATTAAGTCAAAAATATCAATTAAGCTACAATTAAATAAGAAATTGTACCAATATAAAAAATATCAATTAAGCTACAAGCTACAATCGATTCAATAAGTCCATTATAGTTTGATATTTAAGTAGAAGGATAATTATAGAATACATATATAGAAGGTATTTTCTCATTTTATGTCGTGATTGAATCTCCTAGTGAGGATTTTTAATTTATCTTACACGTAGTACGTCTTAAAATACATACACCGACACCATCATATTTTAATGTATATATTTAGAAGGCAGAAGGGTAGTGGTAGAATAAATAGAAGGCCTTTTCTTATTTGGTTTATATTAATAAGTATGTTAGAGAAAAGAAGAGTCCGATTTTCATATTTGTTGCCGACAGGATATTTTGCAACAAATATGAAAATAGGACAGGATATGGCAAAATAATCGGACCGAATTTCTTCCATTTGCAGAATATGGCAGTTGCATGCTTCCGATTGGATATTGATTCGGTCCGAGCTAAAGAGTCATCACCAAATTTCTCCCTTTTTCTGTACTTTCAAGGCCTTGAACCTCACTTGTAGTTGCCTCGAATTGCATGTGCAATCCGAGGCACGTAGCCAGAAAGCTTTTATGTTGAAATATGTGAAATATATGAAAAAATTAAAGAAATTTGATATTAATATGATTAAAGTTGACTTCGGTCAACATTTTTGGTAAACGGACTTGGACCCGAGATTGGACAGTCCCGAAAGGTCCATAGAAAAATATGAGACTCGGACATGTGCCCAAAGTCGAAATCTGAGGTCTAGAACCTGAGTAAACAATTTTTTTCTATTAAATTATTTTTCTAAAATTATTAAGGAAAATGAAAATGAAAATTGACTAAAAGACTATGTTATCGGGCTCGTATTTTAGTTCCGACGCCCGATACATGTCTTAAATGTATGTTAAGCGCTTCCTGTGAAGTTTGGTCGAAATCGAACGTCATTTGACGTGTTTCAGACCTGATTATCTAAAGTTAGAAGTTTAAGAAGTTTGAAATGAAAATGATGATTTTGAGGCTTGATTCATTGATTTTGATATTGTTTTGGCAATTTGATCGCTCGAATAAGTTCGTAGGATGTTATTGAGTTAGTGTGTGTGATTGGTTAGGAGCCTCGAGGGCTTGGGGGTGAATTGGAGGTGGTACGGGGCGTTTTTACACTTAGAATGATAGCAAATTTTTCTGCAATTTTCGCCTAGGGAATTCCTTCTTCGCGTTCGCGGCCTTAGGCTCGCATTCGCGTACCTTCACTAATTCCTTCGTTGTGTTCACGACGCTTCAGGCCGCCCTTCATCGCGTTCGCGTGATGCCAAACGCGTTCGCGTAGGCCAACTTTTCAGGCACCCAATATTTTCTCTTCGCGTTCGCATCCCTTGTCCGCGAACGCGATGCTTGC
Organism: Nicotiana noctiflora; assembly: GCA_032618575.1. Classification (NCBI taxonomy): domain Eukaryota; kingdom Viridiplantae; phylum Streptophyta; class Magnoliopsida; order Solanales; family Solanaceae; genus Nicotiana; species Nicotiana noctiflora. The sequence goes on from JASVEL010013387.1 coordinate 242,792, forward strand.
CAACTTCTGTTCATCGCGAACGCGTCCCTACTGTCGCGAACATGTAGGATAAAATCGCCCAGTTATATTTTTTAATTTCCAGAATCATAACACACGGAATTTCTTCATTTTTCACCCAAACTCTCTTCTCTCCCAAGCTCTAGGAAGCCATTAAGGCCCTCATTCTTCAAGACCACTTGGGTAAGTTATTCTCCACTCATTTCCTCCAAGTTTCCTTCATTAATTAGCAAGTTTCTAGGCCTAAAACCATGAAATTAAAGTAGAAATTAAGGGTTTTGGGTAGAGTTAGGGTTTTGGGAATTTTGGGTGATTAACCTCAATTTGGGGTCGAATCTTAAAACAAATTATATATTTGAACTCGTGGGGTTATGGATGACTAGGTTTTGGTTCGAGCCTCGTGTTTAGACCATGTGGGCCCAGTGTCGAATTTTGGTATTTTTGGAAGAATGCTGGGAAACTCATTTCTAGGCTATGAGATTATATTGTTGAGCCCTAATTGATATCATTGAATTAATTATGCCTAGATACCATTGTTTCGGAGTCATATTGTAGAGAAAAAGTGATATTGGAGAGTTGATTGCTATTCTTTGGACCGAAGTAAGTGTTTGATCTAACTTTGGCTTGAGGGAATAAGATTAGGTATTATTAATTGATATTTGCTAAATAATCGAGTATGGTGTATAGGCATGGTGACGAGTATCTATACACCGGTGTCTAGCTTGACCGTGGGTCTTTGTTGATAATTGTTTTTGGTATATTTTGGGATTCTTCCAAACTAATTAATGATCTCTACATAATGTGAGGAGTTGAGATTCAATTATGAATTTGTGAATTCTTTGGAGCGTTGGCTCGCATGATAAAAATACCACCGAGTAAGAAATGAAAGAATTGGTAAAAGATGTGATTAAATCCCTTGCCGGGATGACTTGAGTATATCGATAATCTCCCTTGCCCGGATGTGAAAGTTGTTGTTATTGCTCCTTTGCCGGAATTTAGCTGATTATTTGTGTTTTCCCTTGCCGGGATGTTTTTTTTTTATTCTTTATTTCCCTCGCCCGTTTGGTTTTGATTGTTATTTGGGTGAGGAAGAGTGATAATGCACGAAGGGTCATTCCGTTCCATTATTGATTATATTATGCACGGAGGGTCATTCCGTGCCATGTTTTGATTATTTATGCACGAAGGTACATTCCGTGCTCCGATTTGATTATATTTGTACGAAGGATTATTCCGTGCCATGAAATGAGAGTTATGTATTCTATTTGATTGCTTTGGGTGAGGATGAGGGTAAAAGCACGGAGGTTGATGCTGTGCAATTGTTGAATTTCTTATTTTTGGTATTTATTATTGTGCCATATTTCTTAATTACACTGGTTGCTTTTAAATTTGGATTGTGCTCCCCATAGCATGTTTTCCCTCCCTTCTTACTGTTTAGTTCAGTACTTCATTTTCTTTTGTTGTACAGGCATATTTATTGTTTACATTTAAGTTACAATATAACATGGTTGGGAACCACGCTAGTTGTCATGACCCTAGTTCACCAATCGTGAACATGTCATGACGGCACCCAATCTTCGCGACTAGGTAAGCCTAACACAATTGCGGAATTTACAACATGTACGAATCAACTAAAACAAAAGCGGAAGAGCATAAAAAATGTAATAGGTGCCGCTCGGCACATACACTTTGCCAAATACCAGAAGAAATACAACCACCAAGGCCCGAAAACTGACGGACAACACAAACTGAGAAAGAGTACAACCGTGGCTCTATACATCAAGAGTGTCTACACAACAAAAATAAAGAAATAACTGATAACACTAAGAAGAATAGAAGAAGACCCCCCGGATCAGCGGACGTAGCAGATCATACCTCGAGTCTCCTGAAAAGTGCTCCTAAATCACCTATAGTGCGCCTGATGAGATGTACCTGGATCTGCACAACAAAAGTGTGCAGAAGAGTAGCATGAGTACACCACGGCGGTACTCACTAAGTGCCAAGCCTAACCTTGATGGAGTAGTGACGAGGAAGGTCAGGGCCCTACCGAGAAAATAATAAAAATAATGATAATAATAATACCGAACAACTAAAATAAGAATAAGCATGGAATAACAGCAAATGAGATAAATACTACAAACCGTCTACAGTTAAGCTAACAAAGAGGAATCAACACAACAAGTACAAATCAACAATCCAGGATCTCCGGGAATTGAACCCGCAGTCCTTTTATACTCAGCAACTCAGGATCTCCGGGAATCGAACCCGCAGTCCATATATCAGTATCACAGGATCTCCGAGAATTGAACTTGTAGTCCTTCACATCAATATCACAGGATCTCAACACAACCAGTACAAATCAACAATCCAGGATCTCCAAGAATTGAATCCGCAGCCCTTTTATACTCAGCAACTCAGGATCTCCGGGAATCAAACCCGCAGTCCATATATCAATATCATAGGATCTTCGGGAATTGAACCTACAGTCCTTCATATCAGTATCACAGGATCTCCGGGAATTGAACCTGCAGTTCGTATATCAGTATCTCAGGATCTCCGGGAATTGAACCCGCAGTTTGTATATCAGTATCTCAGGATCTCCAGGAATTGAACCCACAGTCCTTTACCTCAGTAGCACCGGATCTCCGGGAATTGAACCCGCAGTCCATAGAACACAAACACAATCAATAAGAGGAAACATAGAGAAATATGAAGTACACAACTACAATTAATACTAAATCCAATCTCAACAGGTTCCAGGGAGTTCAATTAAGACAAGTAGGCACTTAGACAGATAATCCTATCTAATCATGCAAACAAATTCCAATATAAAAATAAAATAAGATTTTTGATGTGCAATTGTGTGTTCTAATTGAAATAATTGTGTTTGTTGTTGAAATAAGTTTGAAATTAAAACTACAAAAAAAGTGTTAATTAGAAAATATCACGAAAATATGAAAATTAGAGAAAATTAACAGAAAATACAAAAAAATACCAGAAAAACAAAGGAAAATGGCAAAAATCTCATAAAAATACCAGAAAAATCAGAAAAATAGGAAAATAAAAGAAAAACAACAATTGAAAAGGAATGTGAAAAGAGAAAATAAAATACAAAAGAAAAATACAAAGAAAATAAGTAAAATACAAGAAAATACACAAAATGCAATAAAATTGGGCTGGAATTCAAAAATACAGGCGCAAATGTCACAACCCAAGAGAAGCCGGCCAGTCCAAGTCTAAAACAATACGACATCGTGTAAAGCATCTAATCGTAGCCGTTCATTGTAATAATCCAATGGATCTCATAAGGTGGCTCATTAAAGAATTAAACGACGTCGTGTAGGAGTTTAATCCTGGCCGTCCAAAGGAATAATCAAACGGATGGTGTTAAGTCTCATAAAGAATTAAAACGACATAGCAGAGTGAATTAATCCTGGTCGTCCATGCTTTAAGATCTAACGGATGCCAGGTCGCCTCTCATTAATTGGAACGACAGCGGTTGAGGAGAATTAATCCTGGCCATTGATCACAATTGATCCAAAGGCCGGGATTACCCATGCCCAAAGAAGTATAAAAGGCCAATCTCTCCGTTCATTATACACAATACACTCTCATTATACACAGACGCAAAACCCTAGCCGCCCTATCTCTTCTTCTTCGTATTCTTCACCTTCGTCTCCAATGGAGACTGAATGGAAACTATGGCTTTCTCCAGCCAATACCAACCTCAAACACCTTATCCTTCACCCTCAAAGACCACAACCACCCTGAAAACCTAGGAAAAAACCAAAAGCCCTTCTTTCTTGAAAGTCCGGCTGCCGGAACTTTCGCCAGTGACCTTCAAACTATGAACCAGGCCTAGAGCTTTACACCTTAGAACCACCTTAAAGAGATCTTTCACCTTATATGGGCGGGCTCCCAACTTCAAATCTTGAAATGTAACGACTAAGAAAATAAGTTCGCCGGAACCCTATCTCCGGCGAACACTCAAAACGTAACCCACCCCAATACATCCCAAAATAACACCCAAAACACCCCTCTACCCACCAAAACTCCAAAATAAAACCCCATCAAGGAAATATGTGATATCCCGATTGGATCCACTAAAGTATATATTCCAGAAGCCTATGCCTATAGGAAGACTTGCTAAATGGAAAATTCTACTCACAGAGTTTGACATTATCTATGTAACTCGTACGGCAATGAAGGCGCAAGCAGTTGCAGGATCATTTAGCAGAAAACCTAGTTGATGATGAGTATGAGCCGCTAAAAACATATTTTCCTGATGAGGAGGTAATGAACGTTGAAGAGGTAGAGCAAAATGATAAGCCAGGATGGAGAATGTAATTCGACGGAGCCGTTAATAGTAAGGGAGTTGGAATTGGAGCAGTGATTATTTCAGAAATGGGTCAACATTATCCCGTTACCGCTCAGCTTCAATTTTTCTGTACTAATAACATGGCCGAGTATGAAGCATGCATATTGGGATTGAGGATGGCAATAGATATGGGTGTTCAAGAGATTTTGGTCATGGGTGACTCGGATCTCTTGATACATCAGATTCAAGGAGAATGGGAGACAAGAGATTTAAAGTTGATACCTTATCGACAATGTCTGCATGAACTATCCTAGAGATTTCAATCTATAGAGTTCAAACACATCCCAAGAATGCACAATGAAGTAGCAGATGCTTTGGCCACATTATCCTCCATGTTGCACCATCCAGATAAAGCTTATGTAGATCCATTACAGATACAAGTGCGCGATCAAAATGCTTATTGTTTTGCCGTGGAAGAAGAACTTGATGGTGAGCCGTGGTATCATGATATCAAAGAATATTTGAGGACAAGAGTGTACCCAGAACAAGCTATAGGAGACCAAAAAAGTGCTATAAGGTGATTAGCAAATGGATTTTCCTCAGTGGAGGAGTTGTATACAAAAGAACACCGGATTTGGGGCTATTGAGATGCATAGATGCACAGCAAGCTGACACAATTATGGCCGAAGTACATGCAGGAGCTTGCGGACCTCATATGAGTGGATACATTTTAGCCAAGAAAATACTGAGAGCAGGATATTATTGGCTCACCTAGGAGCGTGATTGCATTAGATATGGGTAGAAGTGCCATCAATGTCAAATACACTGAGATTTGATTCACTCCCTACCCTATGAGTTGCATACAATGTCAGCACTGTGGCCATTCGTTGCCTGGGGCATGGATGTCATTCGACCAATAGAGCCCGCAACATCTAATGGGCACAGATTTATCTTGGTAGCAATTGATTATTTCACTAAATGGGTGGAGGCAAAGACATTTAAGGTAGTGACAAAGAAGGCGGTAGTGGATTTTGTGCACACAAATATCATTTGTCGCTTTGGAATTCCTAAGGTGATTATCATAGACAATGGAGCAAATTTAAACAGTCACCTCATGGCAGAAGCATGTCAAAGGTTCAAAATCCTGCATCGTAACTCTACACTTTATAGGCTTAAAGCGAATGGAGCAATGGAGGCTGCGAATAAGAATATTAAGAAGATTCTCAAGAAGATGGTGGAAGAGTCAAGACAGTGGCATGAAAAACTACCATTTGCTCTCATGGGTTATCGTACAATCGTACGTACTTCAGTTGGCGCAACACCTTACTCATTGGTGTACGGAACAGAGTCAGTCATACCTGCAGAAATTGAAATACCATCTCTTCGGATCATAGCTGAGGCTGAAATTGATGATGATGAATGGGTAAAAGCTCGGCTAGAATAATTAAGCTTGATTGATGAGAAAAGGTTAGTGGCAGTCTGCCACAGACAATTATATCAGCGGAGGATGGCCAGAGCATACAATAAGAAAGTACGTCCGCAGAAATTCGAAGTTGGACAGTTGGTGCTAAGACGATTTTGCCTCACTAGGCCGAAGCAAAATGAAAGTTTGCACCGAATTGGTAAGGGCCATTCATGGTGTCCCGGGTATTGTCCAACGGAGCTTTATATTTAACAGATGTTGAAGGAAAATGTGTAGAGACTGCTATCAACTCAGATGCAATCAAGAGATATTATGTATGATTTCTTTTTCATATGTACAATTGTATATGTCATAATTTTGAAATTGAAATGAAGAAGGCATTTTATTCTATATCCAAACACTTTATCCATTGATACCCCTGTTGATCCTTATTGCATTTATTCTTTCATATCCCTCTTTCGGAATCAATTATGAACAAGAAAAGGAAAAAATGATGAAAATGATGAAAAAGAAAAAATGAATGATGATGAAAGAAAAATGATGAAAAAAAAGAAAAGACAAAAAGAGAAAAATGCATACAAAAGAAAAATCGGGAAAAAGTCAAAACGCAACAATAAATATGAACGTGGTCTGAACTACGTCTGACTTGATCCCGAAAGGGTACGTAGGCAGCCTCAATGAGGTTCGGTCATGATAGAAATAAAATCCAAGATTCCCCAAATATTGAAACTGGGGCAGAAATTTTGTTTATGATTCCGAAAGTTGTAAATATTTTTGAACCCTCATATAAATTTTGAGCCTTTATACCTTTCTTTCTAAACCCAACCAAAAGCCACACTACAGTCCAAAGAAAGACCTTCTGATTAATTTCAAGAAAATGATGATACAATGAGAATAAGAAGAAACATGGCATGGACAATACCCGAAGGTTTGAAAACAAAAATAAAGAAAAATAAAATGAGAGAGTCTTATTGGTAAAAACCCTAACGGGCACCATACGGCGATTGTGAGATGAGAGAAAATAAAAATGAGAGAGTCTTATTGGTGAAAACCTTAACGGGCACCATAAGGCGAATGTGAGGTAAAGGAGAATAAATGAGAGAGTCTTATTGGTGAAAACCCTAACGGGCACCATAAGGCGAAAGTGAGGAATATTTTGATGAAAGAAGAAAAATAGCAAAAAAATAAGAAAGATTGGGTTGAAGGAAAAGATGAAATCAAGACAGCAACTATTCGATTGGACAGAATGGGTCGGTATTTAAATACATGGCATGGTCAAAGGAATCAGCAGTCATACCCAGATAAGTTCTATCTTTACCTCAAAATATCCTTACCCTTCAAATTCATATTTCTGCATTTCATTGATCAAAACCAGTTACCCGTTGAAAAGCTAACTACCAGCTTCTCATGATAAAAGGCGTAATAACACTGGGTCAAAGGAAAAAGAAAAAGAAGAAAAAGGATGGCAATCAAAGCCAAAGGAAAATGAAAAGAAAAGAAACAAAAACAAAAAGGAAAGCAAAGGAGGATTACAAGAAAAAGATGAAGAAAATCTAGCAATGAGCTGCAAAGCAGGATGAAACAAGAAGAGGCAGACGATGGAAGCAAAGTCAACAAGAATGCCAGTTGCCAACATTTTCTAACTAATAAGATTGTTCACTGATTTAGACAGGGACAAAAGATTCAAATTCTTACTAATCACTTTAAAGTGAATGTAACCAATGTGGAAGAAGAAAAACACAAAAATAAATACAGCAATAAAAGAAGGAATCCGCAGAGGAGGACTTATTCAGTAAACGAGAAACCTACCCAAACAGCAGGGGAGGTATTATCTTTTCAAAAGTCACACCCCAGTTATCAAACTTAGGGAATATTTTCTGCATTTTCATTTCATGCATCAGGTGCCCACCTAGATAACAAGGGAGTATTTTCTGCATATTTATTTTCATGCATCAGGCGCCCACCTGGATAACAAGGGAATATTTTCTGCATTTTCATTTATGCATCAGGCGCCCACTTGGATAACAAGGGAATATTTTCCTACATTTTCATTTTCATGCATCAGACTTTCCTGGATAACAAGGGAATATTTTATACATTTTTATTTTCATGCATCAGGTGCCCACCTGTATAACAACGGGAATATTGTTTTGCATTTTAATTTCTGTTCAGGCGCCCACCTGGATAATGAGGGAATATTTTTCTGCATTTTTATTTCATGCATCAAGCGCCCACCTGGATAACAAGGGAATACTTTCTGCATTTTTAATTTCTATTCAGGCGCCCACCTGTATAACAAGGAATACTTTTCAGCACTTTAATTTTTGTTCAGGCGCTCACTTGTATAACAAGGGAATACTGTTCAGGCGCCCACCTATATATTTGTTCAGGCGCCCACCTGTATAACAAGGGAATACTTTTCAGCATTTTTAATTTCTGTTCAGGTGCCCACCTGTATAACAAGGAAATACTTTTCTGCATTTTCAATTTCTGTTCAGGCACCCACCTGTACAACAAGGGAATACTTTCAGCATTTTTAATTATTTTTCTAACATGAGTAACACCATAACACATGGAAAACCCCACACTGGGGCAGAGGAAGAGTTTTCTTTCATTATTTGTATTTTGTTTTAACGTGTATCAACCTGGAAGTAAGAAACACATTTGGAAGTCACACGAAGGGATGGAAGCAGTATGTCAGAAACAAGAAAATAATCAAAAATCCACAAAAAGAAGGATGCAAATAAAGAGCAAAATGTGATATGGAAAAGCAAGACAATGCAAGAAGACAAGTCATAGATAGGGTTTATTGTTATTCATAAGATCATAGCTTAGAATAGCTTCTTTATTTTTTATTTTTATCCCGGTGTAACAAGGAGTTAGTCAGTGATTGTAGCAACAATAGTAGCAACAACAAGTCTTGGTAGTTTCAAACTACCAGACCTTCCCGAACTACACTGACCTGATTCCTGTTTAGCCTAGGATATGTAGGCAACCTCTGAGGCAGGGTGCGATCAAAAGGTTATCAAAATGCTTCTTACGGAATATGCTAGTGGGCAAAAATCTCTCATTACTGCTCACTTATCTTTGCACTGAAACTCTTCGTGTTCCCGAGCAAAGAGGGGCAGCTGTGAGCACGTGATTTTTGCCCTAAGCAAACAAATTCCAATATAAAAATAAAATAAGATTTTTGATGTGCAATTGTGTGTTCTAATTGAAATAATTGTGTTTGTTGTTGAAATAAGTTTGAAATTAAAACTACAAAAAAAGTGTTAATTAGAAAATGTCTCAAAAATATGAAAATTAGAGAAAATTAACAAAAATACAAAAATACCGGAAAAAACCAAAGAAAATGGCAAAAATGTCATAAAAATACCAGAAAAATTAGAAAAAATAGAAAAATAAAAGAAAAACAACAATTGAAAATGGATATAAAAAGAGAAAATGAAATACAAAAGAAAAATACAAAGAAAATAATTATAATACAAGGAAAATGCAAAAATACAATAAATGTGGGCTGAAATAAAAAAATACAGGCCCAAATGTGTAACAGCCCAAGAGAAATGGTCGTCTAGTCCAAACGCTAAAACAATACGACGTCGTGTAAAGCATCTAATCGCAGCCGTTGATATATCAATCCAACGGATCTCATGAGGCGGTTTGAATAAGAAATAAATGATGTCGTGTAATGGTTTTAATTCTAGTCGTGCAAAAGGAATAATCAAACGGATGGTGTTAAGTTTTATAAACAATTAAAACGACACAGTATAGTGAATTAATCCTGGCCGTCCTTGTTTTAAGATCTAATGGATGCCAGGCTATCTCTCATTAAATGAAACGACATCATTTTAATAAAAATCCTGTCCATTGATAAAAATGATTCAAAGGCCAGGATCGTCCAAGCTCAAAGGAGTATAAAAACCCCGTCTCTCAGTTAAGAGACCAAACACATACACACATTCACAACCCTAGCCGCCTATTCCTTTATTCTTCTTCATCTTCCTTCACCTTCGTCTCCAATGGAGACTGGTCTGAAACTATGGCCATTTCCGGCCAAAACCACCTTCAAACGCCTTTTCTTTTACCCTCACATAACACAACCACCCTGAAAACCCCAGAAAATCAAAAGCCCTCTTTTCTTGAAAGTCCGGTCGCCGGAACCCTAGCCGGCGACCTTCAACTTATGAACCAGGCCCAGAAATTTACACCCTATGACCACCACAAAGAGGTCTTTCACTTCATATAGGTGGTTTACTTCGAATCTTGAAATGTAACGACTAAGAAAATAAGTTCGCCGGAACCCTATCTCCGGCGAACACTCAAAACGTAACCCACCCCAATACATCCCAAAATAACACCCAAAACACCCCTCTACCCACCAAAAATCAAAAAAAAAATCCCATCGAGGAAATTTGGAAATCAGAGGACTTCGAGTCTTTCAGAAGTTCTTGAAGCCTGGAAATGACAAAAGAAGAAGAAAGAAAGAAAAGAAAGAAGAAGGAAAGAAAAGAAAGAAAGAAAAAAGAAAAGGAAATGGATCCTGAAAAAAGCTCAGTGAACCTACCCCTTTGTCTTCTTTGCTTATTTGCCTACTGTAAATCTTCTGTATATGATTCTTTGCATGTTCTTGACTATTTATTTTCTGAATGCTCTGTATATATTCTCTAACTGTTCATCTTATTATCCTATAATAATCGCATGCCTAAGATCTATTTCATGTTCTTTATACATGACCAGTCTATTTTAGCACTTTAGGCTTTTTATAAGTTTTACACATGAATCATGTTTAAATGTGCTTCTTTATGTGATTTGTTCACCATGCCTGGTCTGAAATTATGATTTGATTGATTGCGGATTCAACCATTATCAAAACTTCTCTCTAAGTTCTAGTTAATTGGAAAATGATTTACGATTAAGGCTATGTGTGCAATACAACACGAATAAAGTTTTAGGGTTAGTTTCTTAAAATAAGTCTGGCTATTTTTGAAATAGTTAAGTTGGTTATTCTTGAAATGATTAGAACTGTTTGTTAGTCTGGCTATTTTTGAAAATGACTAAGTATGGCTATTCTTGAAATAACTAGAACTGTTTGTTAGTCTGGCTATTCCTAAAATGTTAAGTGGCTTATTTCTGAAATGTCAACTGGCTAGTTAATGTTAATAAAAGGGGTTACATTTTAAATTAGTTGAAGTCTGTTAAAGATGGTTAAAATTGAAAAGGGTGTTGGGTTGTAATCTGGCTAAGTCTTAAATATGTTAGAAAACAATGGCTATTAATTAAATAGGTACTAAACCTAGCATACCCTGACCTTAGTAGGTCGGGTAAATAGAAGACAATAATAAGGGTACAAAGGGAATAAGAAATGGTATAATTGAAGATTTATTAGAGCCTATAGGGACATAATAGACTTTAATACCTAGTATTCTTGTAATTACTATAAAATAATGGGTAAGATAGGCATAGTAAAGAGGCATAATTGAAATTACCCTTAGCAAGTGAGGGCAACCTAGTAATATACCCTCAATAGAACATGATAGAACTACCTAGAACCTTCCAGCAAGGGCTGGAAGGTATTTCGACCTATAACTGAAGGTATTAAACTGTAATTAATATAAAAATAAAGGGGAGGGAACTAGAAATAACATTTTTGAATTTTCCCCTCAAATTTCACCCCAAACAATCCATAAATAGGCTTCACTTGAGCATGAATTAGGAGATGTGGAAGGGTTAGACATCGAAAGGTTGAACATTCTGTGGGTTACATATTCCAGGTTAGAAATTCAGGGTTCTACATTCGGAGTAAGAGATTAGAGAGTTGATTGATGTGCCGGAGAGATTCGGCACATTTACATACTATGGAGTTCTATTAGAGTTTACTGCTTTTCAACTTTGCTAGATTCTATTGCAGTTCCACAATTCTATCTGTTGATTTGCTGAATTGCTGAAGTACTGGATTTTGGGATTCTATTCTACTGCTATATTGCTGCTTTGCTGTTGTCTGCTCTTCGATTGTTCTATTGCTGCTATCACTGACTATTCTTCATCCATACCTAGACTCATAAGCTTTTTCTTGCTGAACTAGGTACATTTTCTTATCCAGAAATGTAATTGCATTTTGGATTGAAGAAATGGAAGTTTAATGAGTTGTTTGGATGAATCCTGATAATATTCGCTCTTAGTTTTACAATTTTCATGTTCTAGACTTTCTGTAATTTTAGTAGGATAATTTGTAATAGCTAAACTGTATGTAATCGAGACAAAGTAGTAGGTAGTGTAGCAATAGTGTAAACGTAGATATAGTTATCATTAGACTTAGGTTTAAAAACAGATTAATATGCAAATCTAACACACCTAGCTAAAACTAGCTTAACAATCTAATATTGTAATCATCTAATCTCCTTAATTAGAGTGTGATAATAATTCTATAAAGGAAATACAGCATGTTTTATCACTTCAACTAGCTCAATAACAATTTACAACATCATAAGTTAGAATCAGGTAGTTAATAACAATTCAAATTTGTACTGTTAGTATTGTATCACTGTCTAAGTAGTTGAATCAGTAGTTTTATGTTCTGTTAATATTTAATCAGTAATCAGAATTAAGAATCAATATTAATAAATATGCATTCCAGATTCCTTATGAAATAAAAATGACATTTGTTGATTTATTCTGTTGTCTAATGGATGTTGTATGATTGTTTTGAAATTTCAATTTTACTTTGTATTTTCCACATCTGTCTTGGGTCCAATCGATAGCATAGGCCCAGATCCAATTGAATTTATTACCGGGCCTCTGAATAATGATATATGCACATACTGGGTTTAGAAAGCCAGTTGTATGAACTAGACTGTTAATACAGTCTACAAACTCCAGGCCTTAAAATGGGTAGTTGGCCTGGACATAATAATAAATAAATCCGAAAATACCAAAAACAGTAACATAATTAGGAGAAAGAACAAAAATAGATAATATAGTACTTGATAGGATTGGACTTTAAAAAATAACGGGATAAGCCTCATATAAAAGGAAAATACGTGGGGCGCCCATATGAACGTTAATAAATGATAGACTTGGGAAGACCGTTTAGCGAATTTAACGGTCTTTCCTAAAGATAAAAATCCATAGTCATTATAGGCACGATTAAAATATACATTCCTTATTACGAGTGCACATTAATGTGACTCAAATTTTATATCCCGGCGAAGCTGAAACGTATTAAAGTCACAGGTGTACTGGTTGCGGTGTGACTTGAAATGCATTTTCGTGAAGTCGCAAGTCGTTAAAAATATCAAAATGGGACACTCACATTCTATAAAAGCATATAAAGAAATCAAATAAGTCAAAAATGACAATTGAGCGACCGTGCTAAAACCACGGAATTCGGGAGTGCCTAAGACCTTCTCCCGGGTTAACAGAATTCCTTATCCGGATTTCTAGTTTCGCAGACTGTTTAAACAGAGTCAATTTCCTCGGATTCGGGATTAACCGGTGACTTGGGACACCATTAGCTTCATCACTTATTTTATTAATCATTTCGAGCTTCTGAGGCCTTGAAAACCTCATTCTATGTTGCCTCGATTTACGTGCACGATCCGAGCATGTAGCCGAAAAGATTTTGTGATAGAAAATATGAATTCTATGAGAAATTTGGATAAAAATAATATTAATATTGATATGGTTGACTTCGGTCAACATTTTTGGTAAACGGACCCGGACCCGAGATTGGATGGTCCCGAAAGGTCCGTAGGAAAATATGGGACTTGGACATGCGTCCGGAGTCGAATTCTGAGGCCTAGAGCCCAAATTATGAATTTTTCTGTGAAATTGTTTTTGATGTAATTGTTAAAGGAAAATGAATTAATTGACCTTGGTATCGGGCTCGTATTTTGGTTCCGACGCCCGGTACAAGTCTTAAATATTATATATGTGCTTTCGGCAAAGTTTGGTGACATTCGGATGTCGTTTGATATGTTTTGGATCTTGAGTTCCAAGTTTGAAAGTTTTGAAAACCAAAAGTATGAAAATCATGAACTTGAGGCTTGATTTGATAAAAACGATGTGATATTGGCGATATGATCGCACGAACAAGTTCGTAATGTGTTTTTGAAGTTGTGTACATATTTGGTTGGGAGCCCGTGGGGCTCGGGTAAAGATTCGATAGGCCGTAGGATCAATTTCTGAATTTTGCACTGCTGGTTTTTCACCCAACTGTTGGCTTCGCAATTGCGAAGTATTTTTCGCAATTGCGAAGGTGACGGATCAAGGCAGGGTTCGCAAATGCGAACCCTTGATCGCAAATGCGAAGGGCGTCCAGGACGGCTTGGGTTCGCAAATGCGAACATAACCTCGCAAATGCGAGGCCTTCATTTTAAGCCGGGCTTCGCAAATGCGAAGCATTCTTCGCAAATGCGAAGGTCCCTGGAGGCCAGCCTTGTTCGCAAATGCGAACATTATGTCGCAAATGTGAATCCTCCCAGTATGCTTTGGCTTCGCAAATGCGAACAAAAGTTCGCAAATGCAAACTTCCCATCCTTAGCTTATTTTTCAAACTCCAAAAATTGGTCGGGGTTCGCAATTGCGAACCCATGTTCGCAAATGCGAACACAGAGACCCGTAAATCACGATTTCCAGCTTCATTCTTCACATTTCACAACCCAAAAACACCCATTTGCGATTCTTCACGAGCTCCCTCTTCTTCAAAACAATTGTAAGTCACCTTTTACTTAATTCTTTCAATTCCTAACAACATTAAACATGTTTTTCAATAGAAATCAAAGGTTTTCATGGTAGAATTTCTTGTTTTTGGTAGAATATAGGGTTTTTCATAAATTGGGAAATTGGACCTCGAATTGAGGTCCGATTTTGAAACAAATCATATACTTGAACTCGTGGGGGATGGGTAACCGGATTTTGGTCCGAACCCCGAGTTCCGACCATGTGGGCCCGGGGTCGAAATTCACTATTCCGGGCAGAATGTTGTAAAAGTTGTAATTGGCCTTATGAATTAGTTTGTTGAGTAGTATTGATGATATTAAATCAATTATGTATAGATACGATTGGATTGGAGCCAAACTTGAAAGGAAAAGGCATTGCCACGGATTGAATTGTTCATAAACATTCGAGGTAAGTGTTTGTTCTATCTTAGCTTGAGGGAATAGGATTATGTGCTATGTGTTATGTGATCGAGTGCGGTGTATGGGCTGTGGTGACGAGCATCCATACACTGGCGTCTAGTATGACCGTGAGTCATTGTTAATGCTTATTGTGAGACATATTTGCAGATAAATTGTTGAACCTTTGCCAGGTTGTAGAATTGTTATTGTTCTCCCTTGTCGGGACTTGTTGTGAAGATGATTATTGATTGCCCTTGTTGGGACGGTTTATGAATTACTGTTTCATTCTTTGCCCTTAACTGTGATTGTTATTTGGGTGAGGAAGAGTGATAATGCACGAAGGTTAATGCCGTGCCTTGTTATTGATTATGCACGAAGGTTAATGCCGTGCCTTGTTTTATTATTTATGCACGAAGGTTAATGCCGTGCCATGTTTTATTGATTATGCACGAAGGATCATGCCGTGCCTTGTTATTGAACCATGTACGAAGGATCATGCCGTGCCATGGATGTGAGGATGAGAGTAAAAGCACGAAGGGTGATGCCGTGCACTTTATTTGCTTATTTGGTGAGGATGAGAGTAAAAGCACGAAGGGTGATGCCGTGCAACTACTTGCTATTTCTTGACTTGATATTACTTGTGTTTCCATTATACTTTGTTTTCCTTGTGAACTTATTAACTGTTGTTAATTGTTGAGTTCTTTGAGATATTCCTTATTGTGTTATTATTTGGTTAATTCTCGTTATTTTGTGGTATACTTATATATTAAAGAATTGGGATCGTGTGGCGCGCCGATCACTTATATATTAAAGAATTGGGATCGTGTGGCACGCCGACCACTTATATATTAAAGAATTGGGATCGTGTGGCACGCCGACCACTTTTATGATAAGAAATGGGATCGTGTGGCACGCCGACCACAAAGTGATTTGAATCTTGGCATTGGCCATAGTTGCCGGTAGCCTATTGATATATTTGGGAGCGGGTGGTACGCCTACCACAAGATATAATTATTGATACAATGGGATCGGGTGGTACGCCTACCACAAGATATAATTATTGATACAATGGGATCGGGTGGTACGCCTACCACAAGATATAAATTATTGATACAGTTGGGAGCGGGTGGTACGTCTACCACGAGATATGAAAAGAAAAATAAAGAATTGAGACACGAAAGTAAGATTTAATTCTGTTGATTAGATTAATCTGGATATTATGAGTTATTGGCTGTTATTGCAGAGCAGAGTATTTTCTTATAAATGTTTATGTACATATATATATATATATATATTGCAACTGCACAGGTTTATATGGGTGTCTGGTCCTAGGTTTGTCACTACTTCGCCGGGATAGGCCAGGCACTTACCAGCACATGGGGTCGGTTGTGCTAATACTGCACTTCTGTGCGTTTTTGCACAGGTCCAGGTTTACCAGCACATGGGGTCGGTTGTGCTGATACTACACTCTGCGCTTTTTTTGCGCAGATATAGGTTACGGACAGCAGCAGCGACAACAGCACGATTGTGGATATTCCGACTACTGAGACTTCGAGGTAGCCTTGCAGGCGTCCGCAGGGCCCGTTGTCTCCTCTAACTATGTATTTCATTCTGTTATCTCATGTATTCGAGATAAACAACATTAATTTCTTTCAGACGATTATGTGTATTATTCTTAGAAGTTCGTGAGTATTGTGACACCAGTCCTGGGTAGTGTAACATGTTTGGGGTTTTCTTTATCATATTTGATAAGATTGACTAAGTCTTCCGCTAAGTTTAATTATTCCGCTGTGATGTGTATGTTTTTAATTTTAAAGTCTTAATAAGAATTTGGTAATTAATGGAGGTGTAATTAATATTTGGCTTGCCTAGCTTCCACTAGTAGGCGCCATCATGACCCCCGATGGTGGGAAATCCGGGTCGTGACAAGTTGGTATCAGAGCACTAGGTTGCACAGGTCTCACAACTCACGAACAACCTTAGTAGAGTCTGAGGGATCGGTACGGAGACGTCTGTATTTATCCCCCAGAGGCTACAGAGTTAGGAAAATATTCCCTTCATTCTTTCCTATCGTGCGAGTTTGTTCTTCAAATGTTAAGTTGAATTTCTACTCTTGTCTTCCCACGAACGGCGAAGGCATGTACTGCTTCTTCAGCCGACAATGGCACATGCTGGTGATAGATCAACGATGCCTTCAGAAGTTTTACGGAGTTTCGGGTAAGTTTCACCAAACTCTTCGCTATCTCCTTCAATGGTGCATTTTTTGAGAAACCAAGGTAATTTATTGACTGTTGCTATGAGATATTGCAGAACGCGAGAATAGTTGAAAGTGAGAGGGTTGATTCTACTGTGTTTCAGGTAGCGAGTGAAGTAAGGGAAACATAATGTATTTACTAACCGACTGTGGTTTTAATGGACCTTGACGTCTGGTTGATTTATTCGAAGTTGTGAAGGATAATTATTGTGGACTATCAAATGTTGTGACTTTGACTTATAGCCAAAAGGGGGGAAAACCATTATTAGTGAATGGACCTAATGGCCATGTTTTATGTCCAGTTTTGGCTTGGAATGTATACATATGGTATGGAAAGGTCCCCCAAATAAATTATGCATGTTTGAGGCTTAGTACTCTGCAGGGGTAAGAATCGGCCCAAAGAGTAATAAAGAGTATATGAGCAAAAGAGGTAATTGGTCGTCAATGTTTGTGACAAGCCTATGAAGAGGGCAAATTGGCCATGTGACATTACCTACTCAATCCAATTTGTAGAAATGTTTGGAGGAGTTACCTCCCTAACACTTTGAAAGGTGTGGTATGTACGATCTGAACGATCATGTCAGGTTATTATGAAAGTGTCCGAATATGTTGTCATGTCCAATAAGTTAACTGGGCCTCAAAGGATTTGTTGTGAATGTGGCATATTGGAGAAATATAATTTATGAAGGCACTCAAGCTACGTGCCCCATTCCAGTCAATACTCAACTCACATGACCAGCTAGAGTTAGGGGTCAGGATGTTAGAGGCGGATGTGAGACTCCTAGAGGTAGAGATCTAGTTGTTGACATAATTTCTATGGTGTGACTAAGGTCACTACACCAGATGATGTTATCACATGTACAATTCTGATTGTTATAAAAGGAACATTTTTCCTCAATTTGATTTGATCTTTGAAGAATTGAGGCAAGTCCTCTTAATATGCTTCGCTCATGAGTGAGCTTCGTAATCATCAGATCTACATATGTGAATACTCACGTTGTGCTATTAAATGGAGATAATTATCTCTATTATTATGTATTGGTCACTAGGAATATTGATGAGGTCAAAAGTGACTTTATATTAATTATTACAATGGGAATGAATTCTTGAAATAACTATTTTCAATGGTTAAATTGTATACCATGTCGGTATGAGGGTTCTTTTATGCCGTGATACTCTTTGACGGACAATAGTTGAAAAGAAGAAATAAAGGAAATGAAAAACATCAGTGGCACAATGTGCAAATACTTGTGATTTAGAGTGGAAGATGAGATCCTCAAAATTTGTATAACGTGAAAATATTTGTTTTAAAAACCGAGCTGCAAGCTGCGGTGAATATTATATGAGGACAAGGTCCTGGTGGTGAAAAGTTGGTGTGTAAAATTTTCCCTTTTTGGAAAATAAAAATCTAGCATAATATCCTAAATTTGAGCCATGCCTGTTAGGATTATTTGACAATCCTTGCACAGCTTCTATTCATATTTAGCCGTTTCCATTTTGTGACCGTTGAGTTCTAGACTTTGAGATGAGCATCAGGTAAGGATAAATATGACGCATTAATTCAAGAAAGTAATCATGAGGTTTCCATACCTCACTGTGAGTAAAGTGGGAGTTTTGGAATAAGATATTTGATAACATGGTTAATTGACAATGTTGTAATTTAAGAACAACTCTTATGGCCAGACTTCAGAGTCATGGATATGTGCATACGCATGAGGTGTTCATGCCTTATTTAGACTTGTTCGTTGTAGTCTTCATTGTTTCCATATTGACCTACTCCTGCAGTCATGAGGAGCATGCGCAACATCTCAGAGTGACTTTGCAGACTCTGAAAGATAGCCAACTATATGCAAAATTTCGAAGTGTGAATTTTGGCTAAGTTCAGTTGCATTCCTGGGTCATATTGTGACGGCAGCAGGTATTCAGGTTGATCCGAAGAAGATTGAGGCAGTCAAGAACTGACCTAGACCGACATCAGCCACAGAGATTCGGAATTTCTTGGGATTAGCGGGTTATTATCGGCGATTCGTGGAGGGGTTTTCATCTATTGCAACCCCACTGACCAGATTGACACAGAAAAGTGTTCAATTTGAATGGTCCGATGGATGTGAGGCGAGCTTTCAAAAGCTCAAGACAGCCTTGACCACAGCACCGGTATTGATTTTACCCACAAGTACGGGACCTTATACTGATTATTGTGATGCTTCCCGTATTGGGCTTGGCGCAGTGTTAATGCAGGATGGCAAGGTTATTGCCTATGCTTCGAGGCAGTTGAACATTCATGAAAAGAATTACCAAGTGCATGATCTAGAATTGGCGGCGATTATTCACGCATTGAAGATCTGGATGCATTATTTGTATGGTGTAGTATGTGAAGTATACACCGATCATAAGAATCTTCAGTATTTGTTTAAACAAAGGAGTTGAATTTGAGGCAGAGAAGGTGGCTGGAATTGCGGAAAGATTATGATGTCACCTTTTTATATCATCAGGGAAAGAGCAAACGTGGTGGCTGACGCTTTGAGTAGGAAGTCAGCCAGTATGGGCAGTCTTGCTTATATTCCAGTCAATCAGAGGCCAATTGCTTTGGATGTTCAGTCATTGGCCAATCAATTTGTGAGGGACACGGTTCAGCGAGGAGGTGCTAAACAGGTCACCTTAGATGCTGATGGGATCCTAAGATATGCTTCGGGCATGTGTTAATGATTTTGGAGGTTCATGGGATCAATTCCTGCTTTTGGCAGAGTTTGCTTATAATAATAGTTATCAATCGAGCATCCAGATGGCTCCTTATGAAGCTTTTTATGGTAGGCGGTGTCGTTCTTCTGTTGGATGGTTTGAACAAGAAACTCGGTTATTCGGTATCGATTTATTTCAGGAGGCCTTAGATAAGGTCAAGATTATGCAAGATAGGCTTCGCACAGCTCAGTCTAGACAAAAGAGCTATGTAGATCGCAAGGTTCGAGATATAACTTTCATGATTGGGGAGCGAGTATTGCTCCGAGTGTCGCCTATGAAGGGTGTGATGAGGTTCGGGAAGAAGGGCAAGCTCAGCCCTAGGTATATTGGCCCATTTGAAATTCTAGACAGAGTGGGAGGGGTGGCTTACAAACTGGCTTTGCCGCCTAGCTTATCAGCCGTGCATCCAGTTTTTTTCATGTATCTATGCTTCGGAGATACCACGGCGATCCCGCACATGTGTTGGACTTCAGCACTGTTCAATTGGACAATGATCTATCTTACGAGAAGGAGCCGGTGGCCATTCTAGACCGGCAGGTTCGACAGTTGAGGTCGAAGAGTTATCCTTCTGTGCGTGTTCAGTGGAGAGGTCAGCCTCCTGAGGCATCGACCTGGGAGTCCGAGTCTGATATGCGGAGCCGCTACCCACATTTGTTTCCCGACTCAGGTACTTCTTTCTTTTGTCCGTTCTAGGACGAACGGTTGTTTTAGAGGTGGAGATTGTGACGACCCAAAGGGTCATCACTTATTTTATTAATCATTTCGAGCTTCCGAGGCCTTGAAAACCTCATTCTATGTTGCCTCGATTTACGTGCACGATCCGAGCATGTAGCCGAAAAGATTTTGTGATAGAAAATATGAATTCTATGAGAAATTTGGATAAAAATAATATTAATATTGATATGGTTGACTTCGGTCAACATTTTTGGTAAACGGACCCGGACCCGAGATTGGATGGTCCCGAGAGGTCCGTAGGAAAATATGGGACTTGGACATGCGTCCGGAGTCGAATTCCGAGGCCTAGAGCCCAAGTTATGAATTTTTATGTGAAATTGTTTTTGATGTAATTGTTAAAGGAAAATGAATTAATTGACCTTGGTGTCGGGCTCGTATTTTGGTTCCGATGCCCGGTACAAGTCTTAAATATTATATATGTGCTTTCGGCAAAGTTTGGTGACATTCGGATGTCGTTTGATATGTTTTGGATCTTGAGTTCCAAGTTTGAAAGTTTTGAAAACCAAAAGTATGAAAATCATGAACTTGAGGCTTGATTTGATGAAAACGATGTGATATTGGCGATATGATCGCACGAACAAGTTCGTAATGTGTTTTTGAAGTTGTGTACATGTTTGGTTGGGAGCCCGGGGGGCTCGGGTAAAGATTCGATAGGCCGTAGGATCAATTTCTGAATTTTTGCACTGCTGGTTTTTCACCCAGCTGTTGGCTTCGCAATTGCGAAGTATTTCTCGCAATTGCGAAGGTGACAGATCAAGGCAGGGTTCGCAAATGCGAACCCTTGATCGCAAATGCGAAGGGCGTCCAGGACGGCTTGGGTTCGCAAATGCGAACATAACCTCGCAAATGCGAGGCCTTCATTTTAAGCCAGGCTTCGCAAATGCGAAGCATTCTTCGCAAATGCGAAGGTCCCTGGAGGCCAGCCTTGTTCGCAAATGCGAACATTATGTCGCAAATGCGAATCCTCCCGGTATGCTTTGGCTTCGCAAATGCGAACAAAAGTTCGCAAATGCGAACTTCCCATCCTTAGCTTATTTTTAAAACTCCAGAAATTGGTCGGGGTTCGCAATTGCGAACCCATGTTCGCAAATGCGAACACAGAGACCTGTAAATCACGATTTCCAGCTTCATTCTTCACATTTCACAACCCAAAAACACCCATTTGCAATTCTTCACGAACTCCCTCTTCTTCAAAGTAATTGTAAGTCACTTTTTACTTAATTCTTTCAATTCCTAACATCATTAAACATGTTTTTCAATAGAAATCAAAGGTTTCATGGTAGAATTTCTTGTTTTTGGTAGAATATAGGGTTTTTCATGAATTAGGAAATTGGACCTCCAATTGAGGTCCGATTTTGAAACAAATCATATACTTGAACTCGTGGGGGGATGGGTAACCGGATTTTGGTCCGAACCCCGAGTTCCGACCATGTGGGCTCGGAGTCAAAATTCACTATTTCGGGCATAATGTTGTAAAAGTTGTAATTGGCCTTATGAATTAGTTTGTTGAGTAGTATTGATGATATTAAATCAATTGTGTATAGATACGATTGGATTGGAGCCAAACTTGAAAGGAAAAGACATTTCCACGGATTGAATTGTTCATAAGCATTCGAGGTAAGTGTTTGTTCTATCCTAGCTTGAGGGAATAGGATTATGTGCTATGTGTTATGTGATCGAGTGCGGTGTATGGGTCGTGGTGACGAGCATCCATACACTGGCGTCTAGTATGACCGTGAGTCGTTGGAAAATAATTATTTTGAGATATATTACAGATGAATTGTTGAACCTTTGCCAGGTTGTAGAATTGTTATTGTTCTCCCTTGTCGGGACTTGTTGTGAAGATGATTATTGATTGCCCTTGTTGGGACGGTTTATGAATTACTGTTTCATTCTTTGCCCTTAACTGTGATTGTTATTTGGGTGAGGAAGAGTGATAATGCACGAAGGTTAATGTCGTGCCTTGTTATTGATTATGCACGAAGGTTAATGTCGTGCCTTGTTTTATTATTTATGCACGAAGGTTAATGCCGTGCCATGTTTTATTGATTATGCACGAAGGATCATGCCGTGCCTTGTTATTGAACCATGTACGAAGGATCATGTCGTACCATGGATGTGAGGATGAGAGTAAAAGCATGAAGGGTGATGCCGTGCACTTTATTTGCTTATTTGGTGAGGATGAGAGTAAAAGCACGAAGGGTGATGCCGTGCAACTACTTGCTATTCCTTGACTTGATATTACTTGTGTTTCCATTATACTTTGTTTTCCTTGTGAACTTATTAACTGTTGTTAATTGTTGAGTTCTTTGAGATATTCCTTATTGTGTTATTATTTGGTTAATTCTCGTTATTTTGTGGTATACTTATATATTAAAGAATTGGGATCGTGTGGCGCGCCGATCACTTATATATTAAAGAATTGGGATCGTGTGGCACGCCGACCACTTATATATTAAAGAATTGGGATCGTGTGGCACGCCGACCACTTTTATGATAAGAAATGGGATCGTGTGGCACGCCGACCACAAAGTGATTTGAATCTTGGCATTGGCCATAGTTGCCGGTAGCCTATTGATATATTTGGGAGCGAGTGGTACGCCTACCACAAGATATGGGATCGGGTGGTACGCCTACCACAAGATATAATTTATTGATACAATTGGGAGCGGGTGGTATGCCTACCACGAGATATGAAAAGAAAAATAAAGAATCGAGACACGAAAGTAAGATTTAATTCTGTTGATTAGATTACTCTGGATATCGTGAGTTATTGACTGTTATTTCAGAGCGTAGTATTTCCTTATAAATGTTTTTGTACACACACACACACACACATATATATATATATATATATATATATATATATATATATTGCAACCGTACAGGTTTAGTGGGTGCCTGACCTTAGTCTCGTCACTACTTCGCCGGATAGGCCGGGCACTTACCGAGCACATGGGGTCGGTTGTGCTGATACTACACTCTGCGCTCTTTTTGCGCAGATACAGGTTACGGACAGCAGCAGCGACAACAGCACGATTGTGGATATTCCGACTACTGAGACTTCGAGGTAGCCTTGCAGGCGTCCGCAGGGCCCGTTGTCTCCTCTAACTATGTATTTCATTATGTTATCTCATGTATTCGAGATAAACTGCATTAATTTCTTTCAGTATTATTCTTAGAAGTTCGTGAGTATTGTGACACCAGTCCTGGGTAGTGTAACATGTTTGGGGTTTTCTTTATCATATTTGATAAGATTGACTAAGTCTTCCGCTAAGTTTAATTATTTCGCTGTGATGTGTATGTTTTTAATTTTAAAGTCTTAATAAGAATTTGGTAATTAATGGAGGTGTAATTAATATTTGGCTTGCCTAGCTTCCACTAGTAGGCGCCATCATGACCCTCGATGGTGGGAAATCCGGGTCGTGACAGGTTAATCTAAATAAAACACAAACACAATCAATAAGAGGAAATATAGAGAAATATGAAGTACACAACTACTAAATCTAGTCTCAATATGTTCCAGGGAGTTCAATTAAGACAAGTAGGCATTTAAACAGATAATCCTATCTAATCATGCTTCCCTATCTAACAGCAGATAAATCTTGCAATTAAACCAATTAAATAACAACGATAACACGGATTGAGCAGTTCAAGTAAGGTGGTTTTCAACAATTTGTGCAAGTACACGACTGTCATCTCGCGTACAAGGCATTTAAATCAACACATATATATCCTAGGGGAGAAAATTTCCCCACGCAAGGTTAGACAAGTCACTTACCTTAATCCCAGTACAAAATCGCAAAGAAATGACTTCCTTGCCATGAGTATCTGACTCCGAGTGACCCAAATATCGTTACATACACAGTGTAAATAACATTGCAAGTAACTAATTACAATAATAAAATTAAAGCTACGGCGCGAAAGTGGGTGAAATGACCAAAATACCCATGTATCCATCGGCTCGGAATCGAAATATTTTTACGTTTTCAGAACCCTCGTACTCTCACGAGTCTAACTATATAAAATTTATCGAAATTAGAGTTCGTTTGCCCCTCCAATCAATGATTTTCAATAACCCAGGATTGGAGCAAAAATCCTCCATTAACACACCTCCAATCCTCTATTTTTAGAGGTTTAATCCGTGGTTTAACAATATATTAACATAAATTGAGTCCATGAGTGATTACCTAATGATTCCCCTTGATTTCCTCCTCAAAATCGCTAAAATCCTCTCCTAGTTCGAAGCCTCCAATGTTTTTAATATTCTGAAATTTTCGAACCCTGCTAACATTAAACCATCCAGGAGTTTTGCTTCTGCGACTCCTTTACCGCTTCAGTGGTTCCGCTTCTGCGGAAAGAAGGTCGATTCTGCGACCCCGGCCAAAAACTAAAATTCCGCTTCTGTGGCCTCTAGGTCGCTCCTGCGACTTCGCTTATGCGGATGACTCTCCGCTTCTGCGGAAGATCCCAAACGGCCAACTCTCGCTCCTACGAAAGACTTTTCGCTTCTGCGGGTTCGCTTCTGCGAACTCAGATACCCTCATATTTTTCGCACCAATGCTCCTTTCTCCGCTTCTGCGGACTCGCTTATGCGGTCCAAGATCCGCAGAAGCGGAAACAATAGATGAAGACACCAGCCTGCCGCAACTTCCAATTTTTCTCCCGTTTAGTCACCCGAACTCATCCCGAGGTCCCCCGGGACCTCAACCAAGAGCACCAACCTACTCCAAATCACGATACGAACTTGTTCCAATCCTAAAAACATATCATTAAACACAAAAAATCATTAAATTATGGCGAATTCAAGCCTAAGTTTCAACCAAAACTTATGAAACCTATATGTTATCAAAAACCCAACCAAACGATGTCCGAATGACCTAAACTTTTTGCAGACATATCCAAAATCACCTAACGAAGCTACTACAACTATCAGAATTCCATTCCGACTCCTGGATCAAAATCTCACATATTGATCGGGAAATCACCTAACTGAGCTAACGGAATCATCATATTTCCATTTCGAGGTCATCTTAACTCTATTTCAAATACGGACCATTTTTCAACTATTAAGCTCTCATTTAGGTACTAAGTATCCCAAAACACTCCAAATTCTAGAACCAAACATCCAGGCAAACCAAAATAGCATAAATGAACTTAGGGAAAGTAGGTAATTTGGGATCGGGGAGTAAATTTCCAAAACGGTCATCTGGGTCATTACATCCTCCCACAATTAAACATTTCGTTCGTCCTCAAACGATCATAGAAAACACACCTGAAATGGTGAAAAGATGAGGGTACTGGCTGCGCATATCCTGCTCGGTCTCCCAAGTCAACTCCTCGACCGGCTGACCCCGCCACTGGACCTTCAGTGAATCGATGTTCTTTGACCTCAGCTTCCAGATTTGCCTGTCCAAAATGACACTGGCTCCTCAACATAATACAGATCCTCGTCTAGCTGAACAAAAGTGAAATCCAACACGTGCGACAGGTCACCATGGTATCTCCGGAGCATAGAGACATGAGATACATGGTGGAATCCAGCTAGGCTGGGAGGTAAGGCCAGCTCATAAGCAACGTGAGTAATAAGTATATATTAATAGCTGAAAGTAGGAAAACCACAGAATACCACAGAGTAAAGCTAAACTACACTTCGATTCCTCCTACGAACTAGAAACATCAGTACATTACATTTAACACAGATAATTCAACAGATAAAGATGCAATGCAACACACATGACCGCTACGGCGCGTAGCCCGATCCATTTAACGTCGACGACGCTCACTGGGGGTGTGTACAGACTCCGGAGGGGCTCCTACAGCCCAAGCACAATATATCATCTGCTGTGGCATGCAGCTATTGTTATAAGCAAAATCTACGAGTGGCAAGAAATAATCCCATGAACCTCCAAACTCAATCACGCACGCACGGAGCATATCCTCCAAAATTTGAATAGTGCACTCAGACTGGCCATCCGTCTGGGGGTGAAATGCTGTGATCAGCTCCACCCGAGTGCCTAACTCCTGCTGCACGGCTCTCCAGAACCTTGAAGTGAACTGAGTGCCTCTGTCTGAAATGATGGAAACTGGAATAACATGCAGCCGAACTATCTCCATGATGTAAGTCTCCGACAGCCGCTCCGATGAGTAAGTGGTGCACACAGGTATGAAATAGGCGGAATTGGTCAGCCGATCCACAATGACCCAAATGGAACCAAACTTCCTCACAGTCCGTGGAAGTCCAGATATGAAGTCCATGGTGATGCGATCCCATTTCCACTCCGGGATCTCAATCTTCTACATTAACCCACCCGGACGCTGATGCTCATACTTCTCCTGCTGGCAGCTAAGGCACCTAGAAACATAGTCAATTATATCCTTCTTCATCCGCCTCCACCAGTAATGTTTCCTCAAGTCCTGATACATCTTCGCGGCATGCGGATGGATGGAATACCGCGAGCTATGGGCCTCTGCTAGAATCAACTCTCGAAGATCATCTACATTGGGCACACAAATACGTCCTTGCATCCTCATCACTCCGTCATCCCTGATGGTGACATCTCGGGCATCACCACACCGAACCTTATCCTGAAGATCCTGCAAATAAGGGTCATCAAAATGCCGCTCTCTAATGCAATCAAATTGAGAAGACCGAGAAACCACACAGGCCAGAACCCGGCTGGGCTCCGAAAGATCCAATCTAACAAACTGCCTGGCTAAAGCCTGAACATCCATCGCCATAGGCCTCTCCGAAGCTGGTAGATATGCCAAACTCCCCAAACTCTCTGCCCGGCGACTCAAGGCATCAGCAACCACATTGGCCTTGCCCAGCTGATAAAGAATAGTAATATTGTAGTCCTTCAACAACTCCAACCAGCTCCTCTGACGCATGTGCAGATCCTTCTGCTTAAGCAGGTGCTGCAAGCTCCGATGATCAGTGTAAATCTCACAAGGAACCCCATACAAATAATGACGCTAAATCTTCAAGCCGTGAACAATGGCAGCTTGCTCCAGGTCATGGACATGGTAGTCCTTTTCATGCACCTTCAGCTGTCGGGACGTATAGGCAATCACCCTATCGTCTTGCATCAATACTACTCCGAATCTAACCCGTGAGGCATCACAATACACCGTATAGGACCCCGAACCGGTAGGCAATATCAATATAGGGGCCAAAGTCAAAGATGTCTTGAGCTTTTACAAGCTCGCTTCACACTCCTCTGTCCACTGAAAAAGGGGCACCCTTTTGGGTCAATCTGGTCATAGGTGCTGCGATCGAAGAGAACCCCTCCACAAAGCGACCGAAGTAACCCACCAAACCAAGGAAACTACGAATCTCAATAGCTGAGGAGGGCCTAGGCCAAATTTGCACGGCCTCCACCTTCCTTGGATCCACTCGAATACCCTCGCTCGACACCACGTGGCCTAGAAATGCCACCGAACTCAGCCAAAACTCACATTTATAGAACTTTGCATCTAATTGCTTCTCCCTTAGAGTCTGAAGCACTATCCTCTGGTGCTGCTCATGCTCTTCCCCACTCTAGGAATATACCAAAATATCATCAATGAAAACAATAACGAACGAGTCAAGATATGGCCTGAATATACTGTGCATCAAATGCATGAAAGTTGCTGGGGCATTAGTCACCTCGAAAGACATAAAAAGGAACTTGTAGTGACCATACCGAGTCTTGAATATAGTCTTTGGGATATCAGGCTCCCGAATCTTCACCTGATGATAACCAGAGCACAAATCAATCTTGGAGAACACTTGTGTGCCTTGTAACTGGTCAAATAAGTCATCAATACGTGGCAAATGATACCGGTTCTTTACCGTAACTTTGTTCAACTGGCGATAGTCAATGCACATACGCATAGCACCGTCCTTCTTCTTCACAAACAAAATAGGAGCACCCCAAGATGAAACGTTAGGTCGAATGAAACCCTTACCCAACAACTCTTGTAACTGATCCTTCAACTCCTTCAACTCGGGAGGAGCCATGCGGTACGGAGGAATAGAAATGGGTTTAGTGCCCCATAATAAGTTAATACCAAATTCGATATCTCTGTCGGGCGGCATGCATATTATTTATTTTAATTTTGGAATTTTATTGTTTATGGCAAAAATCATGTGCTCACAAGTGTCAACACTGGCATCCCTCACATAAGCTAGATAAGCTTCACACCTCTTCTCAACTATACGCTGAGCTTTGAGAAAGGAAATAACACGGCTGAGGGTGTGATCTAGAGTACCACTCCACTCAATAGGTTGAACGCCTGGCATAGCCAGCGTCACGGTCTTAGCGTGACAATCAAGAATAGCATAGTGGGGCGACAACCAGTCCATGCCCAGAATAATATCGAAATCAACCATACCGAGCAATAAAAGATAAGCTCTGGTCTCAAAACCACAAATAGTGAGACCGATACACACGATCCATAACCAAAGAATCTCCCACCGGAGTAGAAACATAAATGGGGGCACTCAAAGAATCCCGAGGAACACCCAGATGTGAAGCAAAATAAGAGGAAACATTTGAAAAAGTAGAACCAGGATCGAATAGAACCGATGCCTCTCTGTGACTAACCAAGATAATACATGTGATAACAGAATCAGAGGTGATAGCTGCGGCGCGATTAGGAATAGCATAAAATCTGGCATGACCCCTCTCTCGAGGACGGCCTCTAGCACCTTGATCCCAGCCCCTGGCTGGCTGGGCAGGTGGGGTGGCAGCTGGGGCTGGAACGATGACCTGCTGACCCTGGGAACCATGGTGAGGCTGCAAAGTCTGTGGAGGCGTTCCCCTCCTTTGCCTAGGGCACTCCCTACCAGACGGCGAGTATCCTCGCACTAAAAACAAGCCCTGGGAGGACGCGGTGGTTGTGACTGACCAGCCCCACTCCTACTGGACTAACCCTTGGAGGTACCCCGCGCAGGAGGCGCACTGGAAACTGGGGGAGCCTAATAAGGCTCTTGAGGTGCTGGAGGAGCTGGAGTACTACCAGCTGATGGCAATGCTGAATGAACTGGACGACCAGAATAACCCCTGCCAAAACGATCGGCTGCTGAAGTATGGGCACCATAGAAATGACTCGACTCACAAGACCTCTTGGCCTCACTCTCTCCTCGCTCTCTAGTGAGCATACCCTCGATCCGCCTGCCAATACTCACCGCCTGCTGATAAGATATATCTGTCTCCAACTCTCTAGCCATGCTGGACCGGATAGGCAGAATAAGGCCCTCAATAAATCTCCGCACTCTCTCCCGAACCGTGGCTACCAAGGCCGGTGCATGCCTGGCTAGACGGGTGAAACTGATAGCATACTCCGATACTGACATGGAGCCCTGTCACAAATGCTCAAACTTTGATCGTGAAGCATCCCTAAGATTCTGGGGAACAAACTCCCTCAAAAATATATCAGAAAACTGTGCGCAGGTCAACGAGGCAGACTCGTCTGGACTATCCAACTCAAAGGTGCGCCACCAATCATAAGCGGCCCCTCGAAGCTGAAACGCGGTAAAGGAAACCCCAGTGGTCTCCACTATACCCATAAAACACTGGAGGATAATATTTCTTGAACCTCTCAAGTCTACGCTGCTCATCCTCTAAAGCAGCTGACCCATCCTTATGCTAAACTGGTGCTGCAGGCGGCACAAGAATAACCTCTGGGACCTACTCTATCTATAGTCTCTACTCAGGAGTGTAGGCTGCGTGAGTCTAGGCCCCTCCCCTGGCCTGGGATGTGGCTGCGGCGAGGGGAAGCAACCCCGTATGAGCCAACGTAGTCTATATGCTCATGAACTGAGCTAGAGTCTCCTGGAGAGCTGGAGTAGTAGCAGTTATAGTAGGTGTACCATGTGTCAGCGCTCCAACCTGATCCACCGACGGTACCTCAGCAGGCTGCGTACATGGGTGCTGTGGCTGCACCTCGGGCGCGTCCTCGACCTCTACCCCGACCCCGGACTCTGGCGGCGGCAGCAGGGGGCACAGGTGTCTGATCTTCACGAGTAGAACGTGTTCTCACCATCTGTGAGAGAATAGAAGACTAAAGTTTAGATTTCGTGTCAAAATATCGCACAACAAGGAATTCAAAAGAATTGAAGAGTCTCCTAAACAGGTACATAGCCCCTCATAGATAAATACAGACGTCTCTGTATCGATCAGAGAGAATCTAAGTAATCGATCTGTGTCCCGTGACTCCTACGAACCTAGAGCTCCGATACCAACTTGTCACGACCCTAGTTTACCAATCGTGAACCTGTCATGACGGCACCCAGACTTCGCGACTAGGTAAGCCTAACACAATGCGGAATGTACAACTCTTACGAACAAAAGTTAAGATAACAACGGAATAATATAAAGAAATGTAATAAGTGCCACTCGGCACATACACTTCACCAAATACCAGAAAGAAATACAACCACCAAGACCCGAAAACTCACGGGAAACACAGACTAAGAGAGTACAATGTGGCTTTATACATCAAGAGTGTCTACACAACGAAAATAAAGGAATGACTGACATCACTAAGATGAGTAGAAGAAGACCCTCAGGATCTGCAGACGTGGCAAATTCATACCTCGAGTCTCCTGAAAATGCTCCTAAGTCACCTGTAGTGCGTCTGATCAGATGTACCTGGATCTGCACAACAAAAATGTGCAGAAGAGTAGCATGAGTACACCACGGTGGTACTCAGTAAGTGCCAAGCCCAACCTCGATGGAGTAGTGACGAGAAAGGTCAGGGCCCTACCGAGAAATAATAAAAATAATGATAATAATAATACCAAACAGATAAAAATAAGATCAAGTATGAAATAACAGCGAATGCGACAAATACCACAAGCCGTCTACAGTTACGCTAACAAAGAGAAATCAACACAACAAGTACAAATCAGCAATCCAGGATCTCCGGGAATTGAACCCGCAGTCCTTTTATTCTCAGCAACTCAGGACCTCCGGGAATCGAACCTGCAGTCCATACAAATCAACAATCTAGGATTTTCAAGAATTGAACCCGCAGTCCTTTTATACTCAGCAACTCAGAATCTCCGGGAATCGAACCCGCAGTCCAAATATCAGTATGACAATTGAACCCGCAGTCTTTTATATCAGTATCATAGGATCTCCGGAAATTGAACCCGCAGTTCTTTATATCAGTATCACAAAGTCTTCGAGAATTGAACCCGCAGTTCGTATACCAGAATCACAGGATCTTCGGGAATTGAACTCGTAGTTCGTACATCAAAATCATAGGATCTCCGTGAATTGAACCCGCAGTCCATACATCAAAATCACAGGATCTCCAGGAATTGAACCCGTAGTCCTTTACCTCAGTATCTCAGGATCTCCGGGAATTGAACCCGTAGTCCACAAAATACAAACACACTCAATAAGTGGAAACACGGAGAAATATGAAGTACGCAGATACAATTAACACTAAATCCAGTCTCAACAAGTTCCAGAGAGTTCAATTAAGACAAGTAGGCACTTAGACAGATAATCCTATCTAATCATGATTCCCTAGCTAACACCGGGTAAAACTTGCAATTTAATCAATTAAATAACAAAGATAATATGGATCGAGCAGTTCAAGAAAGGTGGTTTTAAACAATCTGTGCGAGTACACGCTCGTCACCTCGCGTACAAGGCATTTAAATCAAAACATATGTATCCTAGGGGAGAAAAATACCTCACGCAAGGTTAGACAAGTCACTTACCTCAATCCCGGTACAAAACAGCTAAGAAATAACTCCCTTGCCACGAGTATCCGACTCCGAGTGGCCCAAATCTAGTCAAACCAATTACACAATGTATATAACATCGCAAGTAACTAATTACATAGATAAACCAATTGCAGCGCGAACATGGGTGAAATGACCAAAATACCCCTCCAGCCATCAGCTCGGAATTGAAATAATTTTTATGTTTTCAGAACCCTCGTACTCTCACGAGTCTAACCGTATAAAATTTATCAAAATCGGAGTTCGTTTGCCCCTTCAAATCATCAAAGTTGTTCTAAGAAACTTACCCTAAATCCCTCCATTAACACACCTCCAATCCTCTATTTCAAAGGTTTAATATGTGGTTTAACAATATATTAACATAAATTGAGTCCATGAGTGATTACCTGATGTTTTTCCTTGATTTCTTCCTCAAAATCGCTAAAATCCTCTCCTAGTTCGAAGCCTCCAATGTTTTTAATATTCTGAAATTTTCGAACCCTGCTAACATTAAACTATCCAGGAGTTTCGCTTCTGCGACTCCTTTACCGCTTCACCGGAAAGATGGTCGCTTCCGCGACCCCGTCCAAAAACTAAAATTCCACTTCTGCGGTCTCTAGGTCGCTCCTGCGACTTCGCTTATGCAGACGACTCTCCGCGTCTGCGGAAGATCCCAAACGGCCAACTTTCGCTCATGCAGAAGCCTTTCCGCTTCTGCGGGATCGCTTCAGCGATCTATGGTCCGCTTCTGCGGAATCAGCTGGCCTCCCAAAATGTCGCACCTGCGCGTCCATTGTCGCTTCTACGGTCCAAGTTCTGCAGAAGCGAAAACAACAGAAGGCATATACCAGCCTGCTGCAACTTCCAATATTTCTCCCGTTTGATCACCCAAACTCATCCCGAGGTCCCCGGGACCTCAACCAAAAATACCAACCTACTCCAAATCACGATACGAACTTGTTCCAATCATAAAAATATATCATTAAACACAAAATCATTAAATTATGGCAAATTCAAGCCTAAGTTTCAACCA
This sequence comes from Nicotiana noctiflora, assembly GCA_032618575.1. NCBI lineage: Eukaryota > Viridiplantae > Streptophyta > Magnoliopsida > Solanales > Solanaceae > Nicotiana > Nicotiana noctiflora. The sequence goes on from JASVEL010013387.1 coordinate 276,129, forward strand.
AAACTTCCGAAACCTACATGCTATAAAAAACCAGACCAAACGATGTCCGAATGACCTAAAAAATTGCAGACATATCCAAAATCATCTAACGAAGCTACTGCAGCTGTCAGAATTCCATTCCGACTACCGGATCAAAATATCACCTATCGATCGGATTTTCAAAAATTCCAAACTTCGGCATTTCAAGCCTAATTGAGCTACAGACCTCCAAAATACATTCCGAACGCGCTCCCAACCCCTAAATCACCTAACGGAGCTAACGGAACCATCGGATTTCTGTTCCTAGGTCGTCTTAACATTGTTCTGAATACGGGCCATTATTCAACTATAAGGCTCTCATTTAGGGACTAAGTGTCCCAAAATACTCCAAATTCTAGAACCGAACATCCCAGCAAACCACAATAGCAGAAATGAACTTAGGGGAAACAGTTAATTGGGGATCAAGGCGTAAATTTTAAAAACGACCGGCCTGATCGCTATATATAACATACAATATATATATATATATATATATATATATATATATATATATATATATATATATATATATATATATATATATATATATATATTGAACTACACAGGTTGATTTGAACTACAATATATCTCTCGTTACTACTTCGTCGGGGTTAGGCCAGACACTTACTAGCACATGGGGTCGGTTGTGGTAATGCTACACTTCAAAGCTTTTTGCATAGATCACGGTACCTTAGCAGCTTTTGGACCACAACAGAAGCACGTTGAGTGGGAGCTGACTTCAGTCCAAGAACTACGAGGTAGCCTAGTCAGCGTTCGTAGGCCGGAGTCTCTTTCTATATCTTCTATTTGTTTTAATTGTATCGAGACAGACTCTATGTATTTTCCTATTCAGACTTGTTTGTAGCATTCATTAGTAGTTCGTGAGATAGTGACTCCAATCTTGGATAGTGAAATATTACATTTTCGCGTTTTGAGTTTTCAGTTATTTATGTTATACAAGACTTCCGCTCTTATTTAAAGGTTAATATTGTTATTACTGTTGCGTTATTGTCCAAAAAAGGTTAAATATTTGGCTTGTCTAGCTCCAACAGTAAGCATCATCACGATCCCCGATGGTGAGAAATCTAGATCGTGACACTGGCTTCTGTATTTATCCTTTAAAAACCAGCCACTTATGAAACTTTCGGTTCACCTGCATGTAGGCCCAGTTTTATAAGATGGGCTTTTTAAGAGTAGCGGGTGCCAAAATTGGTTTTGAGGCCTAAAGTCCAAATGAGAGAGAAATGGTAATGACTGTTATGGGCTGGGCCTATCGTAATTACAGGCTCTCAAAGAAATTACATTGCCTTGCATTGATCTTCAGTGTATAAAACAAGATGGCCATAGGCCGTAGCCAAATTTTAGACATTATTAGTTGAAAGAAATAATTACTCGAAGTTGAAGTTTAAAAATTGTATTTGGAAGTTGAGATTCTATTTGAAAATAAATTAATTGAAGTTTTGTGAGTAATATAACCACTCCTTCATTGGAAATAATTCCCAAATAAGTAATCCAACTTTAAATTAACTATTTCAAGTTAAAAGTTAAAATGATGGACAAATATTCGTGGCCCAACTTTAACTTGCAAATAATCACTTCACTATGGGGCTAAACGGGTCCATAGTGCTGCCAATTACGAGACTCCCTATTTAACCTATACCTACTTTTTAAATAATTTTAGGTATTTTTCTACTCCTCTTTCTCCTACTCCTCATTCTTTTTCTTCCGGTGACATTGATTTTATATGGTGGTTGTGAATATATTTTAATTTAGTGAGCTGTTATGACGTTTTATTTTTTACTATTGCTTAGGATTTTTTCTTCTTATTTTTCTTAATTATAAAATGAGTTCATTAAATTTATTGTTGTTTTGACAAATTGATGATTGGGATTTGTTCATGATGATATTTGGAGGTTATGTTTCAAATTTGAGCTCATTTGGAATAGATTTAGGTATTAAATCATATATTGGATTGCTATAATTCGGAGAACAAATTTTTGTTTCCAGGCGATTTTCACTAAAGGCTTTTTGGCCTTAAGTGCATTTGAAGTGTAATTTTTCACTTCAAACTTATTGGTCTTAAATGCATATGAAGTGCACTTTCTCACTTCAGACTTATTAGCCTTAAGTGCATGAAACCATTGGTTGCACTTCAGACCTATTTGACCGTTGGTGCATTTGAAGTACAATTTTTCGCTTAAGGCATTTTTTTACAACTTCAGACCCATAAGTTTGAAGTTGATCGTAAAGTGGGTACGCTTGCAAGCTTTTTTGCAAAGTGAGTATAAGTTCAATTGTGATCTCAAAACCGGGTATAGATGCAAAAGCACCTAATTACTAGTATGAAGAAGTAAAAAATAGAACGGGCTAGCCAGTTTTCGGACTGGTCATTGAAAAATAGCCAACGTTGACAAAGTGAATGAAAAATAACTACTATTTTACTGCAACACGGAAAGTTCCAGCATAATATACTAGAGGTTGTAGCACACTTCCAGCATTATGATGGACCAATACATTATACTATATATGCAGTATATTATACTGTAACTCCAATATATTATGCTGGAATATTTTTTCGATTTTGAATAATGTTTCATTCAAATATATCTTTACATAAAAAAATGGCTAAATTTCGATTACTTTTACTATTTTTTCAATTATCATTTGTAATCTGGCTACTTAAGAATTTGATCCTATGAAGAATATATTGTACTACCAATTCAACTAATCGCTACAACAACAATAAGAAATGCATTAAATTGATATTAGTTAGTTTCAAATAAATGTATCCTCTATATTATTTTCATTCGATTCATTCGTCAACGCTCAATAATTTATTCTTTCCAAAATAATTAAAAATTCTCTAAAATTAGATATTCCCTAAATATTACATTATTTTTTAAACCATTTTACAATATTTTTGCGAAATTCAACCACTCGCTACATTAAGAAAATTATTATGTGAAAAAAGAAAAAGAAATCTGTGCATCATATCCAATGTGCAAGATATAACAATTTGAGCCGTAATACACAATTTTGAGAGCATGTTTGGCTTAACTTATTTAGAGTTGCTGATAACCATTAGGTGCTGAAAAGGAATTTTAAGTGCTGAAACTGATTTAAAAAATAAGCAGTTACGTGTTTGGATAAAAGTGCTGAAATTAATACTATGCAGCTAAAGAACTAGGTATACAAAAAGTTTATTTTAAAAAGAAGTATTTTAGGGATAAAATAGTAAATATTTTGGTCAAACTTAAAACTCTTATAAGCTGAAATTTGATAAGTTGGAGGAGACCAACTTATGGTTTTTGGCTTTCTTTTTTTGGCTTATAAGCACTTTTAAATTTACCAAATACATAAATAAATCAAAAAGTACTTATAAACCAGTTTGACCAGCTTATAATCTTAACCAATCAAACACACTATGAGTATCACATTGTTGCCCACTTTTCCTACTCAGAATTAGGTAAAAATGTTAGCATTTGAATGTAGTTAACTACCACTGCTGCTAGCATAATTTGTAGGTTTTCTTTAATTTCATATTTTTGTTTATAAGTAATCGTTTTGACACTTGGTCTAGGCATCATTAGCAAGGTCGATGGTTGCACAAGGGCACATGATGTTCAAAATGTACCAGTTTCCAATTGATGAAGTTAGTTCAGAAGTCATTTTATAACAATCATTTTGTAATTTGTACAATGCCATCAAATATCATCATATGAGTATCGTATTATTTTAAGCGGATGAAATTACTGATTACATACTTGTAGTATTACATAAAGATATTTCTATTAAACAAAAAAACAAATGCATGGATCCAATATAAGTACCTAATAATTGAGGAATCAGTAAGCTGTATGCTTCTAGTAAATAAGTACATGATTGAAAAATTTAGAAAATTAATTAGATTAATTAGTTAAACCACAATAAGCACAATAAGTGTTTATTAATACACGTTAATAAAATTGTTTGGCTCAAAGTTAAATGTTACTTTACAAGCTTAAAACAATCAAAAAGGTGAAAGGGTGAATCGTAATCAAATATAATATACCTAGAGATACGAGATCAATATAGTTGTTTGGCTTAAAAGTTGGCGGTACTTTATGAGCTAAAAAAAAAACAATCAAAAGATATGAAAGGGGTAAATCATAATCAAGTATAATAAACCTAGATATAAGATCGGTGTGATTATAGTATAAAGATACTTGTAAGAATGAAGAACTTCTTTAGATAATCTCTTATCACAATTGAGAGAGAATGATAGATAGAGAATGACAGAGAGAGAATAATAGAAATTATCTTATTAGATAATAAAGCCCCTCCCCCTCATATAGAGGTGGGTTTCCTTACTAAAATTTAATCCGTCGAGGGTTCGTCGACGCTCTTTTAGAGGGGACGTCTAAATATAAACGCCATTGTCTATGTCCTTATGTCTACACCACGCCCTCGCTATAGGAGACGTAGGGGATGGATCGTACCCTTATCATTTTGCAGACGAGGAAGGCTGCACTTGGCCCCCTACGATCAAACCATATTTTGTCCCATACAGTTAGTCCCTCCGCTCGTTGTAGGTGTATGCTAGATACTTCTTTACGGGCAGAAATGTTGATCCGTCATGGTATTGTCAGGGTGTCGACGCATGGACTGCTTTTTGAACTGACGTTGTAGCTAGCAGGCACCATGGTTATACCTGCTCCAGAGATGGATCCGGGGGTGATCCGACGTTTTGGTTTCCTGCACCTTTTTCGATTTCCATGTATTTGAGGCCTATAAATGAGGGGAAGATTCAATTTCTGCTATCCTTTGAACTTCCCAGATTCATCTTCTCTGAAGGAAATCAACATTTCTCGTCTTGAGCCTTTGAGTTTTCTTAGAAATCGATTTCCTGATCCGGTGATATCCTCATTTATTAAGAAATATTTGTTATGGCGAGACGAGGCCGACAAAATAGGGGAGACGGAGATGAATCCTCTTTTAGGATTTCGCCCTCTTCGGGCGGTGGGAAAAAGGCCCAAAGACCTCTCGTTCCCCTCACAGTGGACAACGTCCTTCCCCGAGAGCTTCATGCTCGGAGAGATTTTACCACAAGATGCTCAACCCCTGCGTTGAACCACTCTGAGTTCCTTGATTCACATTTGGGCAATCTGCGGGAGGCGTGCCAGATCCCTGATATAGTGGTCTTGGAGGCGGCCGAAGAGAATTTTATTAGCGTACACAGACCGGGGTTCTGTACTTTTTATGAGTACCCCTTTTTAATCGGGTGTGGCCTCCCAATGTACCCTCTGGCGGAGGAGCTTTTCCGTTTCTACAAAGTGGGCCCGGCTCAGCTTACTCTGTATACATGAAAAGTATGTCGTATATTGACTACGTACGCTGACTAGGCCGAACTCGACGTCTATCCACCACCTGTTGTAGTTGTTTAACCCTGGTTTTATGAGGGGATCGATATAGCAGCTGAAAAACTGAGGTGCGAAAAGCCTCGTCGTCAAGGCGGATGACAAACCCAATCGCCGCTTCTGGCTTAAATTTTTCTATGTCCGGACGGAGGACTTGGTGGCGGTAGCTAGGATGTGTTTTTATTTTGTTGTTGTAATTTTGTAGTCTTGTAGATAGGATCTTTTGTAAATGTGTACTTCTCTCCATTGAGGAAATGAAACTTATTCTTTTGATATGCATATATATCTTTTGTTCCTTTTGCTTTCAGCAATTTGCGTAGTATTGATCTTTGTCAAGTTGATTTTATCGTAATCGAGATAAGTTGATTACTTCGACATTGGCTTTAGCCGTTTGTTTGTTTTGAGATCGTCGTAACCATTTGGTGATTCGAACGTGTCTAGTCGATTCATCGTAATCGAGATAAGTCGATTACTTCTACATTGGCCGTAGCCGTTTGTTTGTTTTGAGATGGTCGTAACCATTTAGTGATTTGACCGTGTCTAGTCGATTCATCTAATAGAGATAAGTCGATTACTTCGACATTGGCCTTAACTGTTTGTTTGTTATGAGATGGTTGTAACCATTTGTATGTTGTAGATGGCCTAAGCATTTTATACGTTTTATATGGTCGTAGCCTTTTGTACGTCGTGGACGGCCTTAGCCTTTTATATGTTATAGATGGTCGTAAACTTTTGTACGTCGTAGACGGCCTTAACCTTTTATATGTTGTAGCTGGTCGTAGCCTTTTGTACGTCGTGGACGGCCTTAGCCTTTTATATGTTGTAGATGGTCGTAGTCTTTTGTACGTCGTGGATGGCCTTAGCCTTTTATATATTGTAGATGGTCGTAGCCTTTTGTACATTGTGGACAGCCTTAGCCTTTTATATGTTGTACATGGTCGTAGCCTTTCATATATTGGAGATGGCCGTAGACTTTCATACGTTGGAGATAGTCGTAGCCTTTCATACATTGGAGATGGTCGTAGCCTTTCATACATTGGAGATGGTCGTAGCCTTTCATATGTTGGAGATGGCCGTAGCCTTTCATACGTTGGAGATGGCTATATCCTTTCATACATTGGAGATGTTCGTAGTCTTTCATACATTGGAGATGGTTGTAGCCTTTCATACATTGGAGATGGCCATAGCCTTTCATATATTGGAGATGGCCGTAGTCTTTCATTCATTGGAGATGGTCGTATCCTTTCATACATTGGAGATGGTCGTAGCTTTTTGTACGTCGTGGACGTCCTTATCCTTTCATACATTGGAGATGGTCGTAGCCTTTCATACATTGGAGATAGTCGTAGCCTTTCATACATTGGAGATGGTCGTAGCCTTTCATATATTGGAGATGGCCATAGTTGGTTCAGTCCCTTTGGCACGTCTGTTGTGCTGGCTTGCAGCATGACTGGCGTGTCAAACTTGCCTCATGAGCATTTTCGAGCATCTCCTTCGTCGGCTCGTTAAAAACATTTTCGAGAAAACTTGATTAGGACAAAACTCAGATAAGGAAAAAAGAGTACGATTCGGGGGGTGTTCTTCAGAAATGGAAATACCTTAGGTGAGAGATATTCCAATTGTTTTGGAGTGTCTTCCCTTCCATTGTCTCCAGTTGGAACGACCCTTTGTCTGTTGTCGCAGTAAACTTATACGGTCCGTCCCAGTTGGTACCCAATAATCCTTCGCTCGGATCCCTAGATGCCAAGGTTTTGGCTTTGAGGACGTAGTCACCTACTTTGAGTGGTCGGATTTTGGCCCTCTTGTTGTAGTATCATTCAATTTGGTGTTTTTGGGCTACCATCCTGATGTGGTCCATTTCTCTCCTTTCCTCGGCTGCATTGAGTTCTTAGATTCAGTTTGAATCATTTTCTGCTTTGCTCGTATGTGAATACCTCAAGCTCGGTTCGCCAACTTCAACTGGTATGACGGCATCGGTCCCGTAGACCAGTGAGTATGGTGTTTCTCCTGTGGAAAATTTAGGGGTGGTTCTGTGCGCCCATAATACCTCTGGTAGTAGTTTTGTCCATAGCCCTTTGGCGTCTTCAAATTTCTTCTTCAATATATTCAGTATTGTCTTGTTGGATGACTCTGCTTGACCATTGGTGGCAGGATGATATGGTGTGGAGAGTATTCGTTTGATGTGCCATTTGTTAAAAAAATTTATCATTTTCTGACTAATGAATTATCGCCGGTTGTCACAGGTAATTTCTTTGGGGATGCCGAAGTGGCAGCTGATGTTCTTCCATATGAAGGTGATAACCTCCTATTGGCGTATTTGGGCATATGTATCAGCTTCTACCCACTTGGAGAAATAGTCAGTCTAAACTAGTAGAAAATGTACATTTCCATGCATGACGGGTAACGGGACGATTAAGTCCATTCCCCACTTGATGAAGGTCCAGGGGTAGGTGACCAAGTGGAGGTGTTCACCTGGTTGGTGTATCATGGGGGTGAACTTCTGGCATCTTTCACATCGGCGAACTTATTTTGCGGCATATTTTTTCATTGTAGGCCAGTAATATCCAGCTCGTATTAGACAGCATACGAGCGCGTGGTTGCCAGTATGGGCGCCATAATGGCCTTCGTGTACTTCTTCCTGTACTGGCATCATTTGATTAGGGCCCAGACACTAGGGTCCTTCGAAGGTCCTTTTGTAGAGCTCGTGGTTTATCAAGCAATACTTTGTGGCCTGTACACGGAGCTTCTTCGCCTCTTTTTTGTTTGGCGGGAGAGTTCCTTCCTGCAAGTAAGATAGAAACTGTTTGCTCCAGTCCTAGGTTAAGCTTAACGAAAGTAACTCTGCATGATCGATCTCCGAGTGGAGGAGGGTGATGACGCTCTCTTTGTCGAAGTTTGTGGTGGCTGCAGCTAATTTTGCTAAACCATCCACTTCGGCATTTTTTACTTTGGGAACCTGCTCGATGCAGCATTGGTCGAGTTGGTTCATCAAACTATGGATTTCTGCCTGATACTTTTGCAACCTTAGTTCCTTAATTTGGTAAGCCCAAGTGACCTAATTTACCACGAGCTGAGAGTCGCAGTGGAGGATGAGTCGACGGCCCCCATATTTGATGGCTAATCTTATACCTGCAATAACAACTTCATATTCTGCCTCGTTGTTAGTCATCTCGGGCACGTATGGACTAGCAAATGATTTTGACCGTGGGAACTTCGAGGATGATTCACAGTCTCGATCCCGAGGCATTAGCAGCCCCATTCGTGTAGAGAGACCAGAGGCCGGTATTTGAGGTGGAGTGTAGAGCTTCCCTTTTTGCCTCTGGTAGTATTTTTGTGCTAAAGTCGGCCACAAAGTCTGCAAGGACTTGTGACTTGATGGCGGTTCTTGGGATATATGAGATATCATGCTCGTTGAGCTCTATGGCCTATCTGGCTAGTCGCCCCGATAGTTCGGGCTTATGTAATATGCTTCTTAATAGGAATGTAGTCACCACTTTGATGGGGTGACATTGAAAATAAGGTCTGAGCTTTCTTGAAGTTGTGACCAATGCCAGAGCCAATTTTTTGAGGTATGGGTATCTTGTTTCGGCGCCCACCGGGGTTTTTCTAATATAATAGATAGAGGATTATATACCTTTTTGTTTCGCGAACCAATACTGAACTGACGACAACTTCCGATACGGCCAGATATATCAGTAGGGGCTCGGCTAAATCCACTTTGGCCAGCAGTGTTGGTGACGATAGGTATGTTTTCAATTCTCACAAGGCTTTGACGCATTCCTTGTTCCATTGGAATCCGTTGTCCTTTCTTAGTACATTGAAAAATTTGTGGCATCTGTCAGAGGATCGCGAGATGAATCTAGAAAGGGCGGCTATTCGGCCCGTCAATTTTTACACCTACTTTTTGTTGTTTAGCACTTCGGGTATCATGGAGATCGCCTTGATTTGATCGAGATTTACTTCGATGCCTCGTTGGGATATGAGGAACCCTAGAAACTTTCCTGACGCTACGCCGAAAGCGCATTTCTCGGGATTCAGTTTCATCCCGTACTTTTTTAGTATTTTGAAGGCTTCCTTTAAGTGGTCGACGTGATCTTCCTTTTTTGCAGATTTCACTAGCATGTCGTCGATGTAAACCTCTATGGTCTTGTCGAGTTGTTCTTTGAACATCTTGTTGACCAGTCTTTGGTATGTGGCCCCAACGTTTATTAGCCCAAAGGGCATCACTTTGTAGCAGTAGGTTCCTTGGTGAGTGATGAAGTTTGTTTTCTCCTGGTCTTCTTCGTCCATCAGGATCAGATTGTAATCGGAATATGCATCTAAGAAACTCAACAGTTTGTGTCCAGCGATAGCGTCGATCAGCTGGTCGATATGCGGAAAGGGGAAGGAGTCCTTAGGGCATGCTTTATTTAGGTCGGTGAATTCCACGCACATTCTCCATTTCCCATTTTTCTTCTTAACTATGACAACGTTGGAGACCCACTAAGGATATTTTGAGTCCTTGATAGAGCCGTTGGCAAGTACTTTGTCTACTTTCTCGTGGACTGCTTCATTAATTGTGACGTTGAACTTTTTTCTTATTTGTCATACCGACGGATGCAACGGGTCAACATTTATCTTGTGAGTGGTGATATCTGGCGAGATCTCCGGCATATCTGCATGTGAATAGGCGAATAGGTCTGTATGGTTAGTTAAGAATTCACGGTACTTACTTGTATCGACGATGTCATGTCCGATATAAGCTTTCTTTGAGGGATTGTTGCTATCCAGTTGGATTGGATCGATATCTTCTATATTTTCTTTACAAGCTTCCACGATGTCGGGATCTTTGATGATATCTACTATAGGGTCAGTTTTATTCCCCGACATGGCAAATTGCTATGCTTTCGCGCTCATTTCCCTTAGTTGTCGGGTGTGAGTGCAATCTTAGGTTATTTTGTAGCACTCCTGTGCGGTGCACAGTTCCTCCTTGATGCTGAATACTCCCCATGGGGTAGGGAACCTGACCACTTGATATAGGCTCGGGGGGAGTGCTTGCATGGCATGTATCCACGGGTGCCCTATGATGACATTGTATGTCGTCTCTTGGTCCATCACGTGGAAAGTTGTTTCCAACGTGATCCATCTCGTAAGGACGGGCAAGGTCACCTCACTGGACGTACGTTCCACTGCATTGTTAAAACCAGTTAGTGTTATGCAACAGGGTATTATATTCTCCTTGAGTCCCATCTATGTAAAGACTCTCGAGTGGATGATATAGGTGCCACTTCCGTATTCGATCATGACTCTCCTGAGGTCCATGTCAATAATGCGTAAAGTAATGACTAAAGCATCGTAATGAGGAAAACACAAACCGTAGGCATCAGACTTATCAAAGGTGATACTTCCTTCAAAGTCGTTATACCGTTCCTGGGAGATGGTTCATTTTAGCCTATGAGTGTTGGCGAACTTGACATGGTTGACGGCTGAGTCGTCTCCATCGCCAATGATCATGTTTACCATTCGCGCTGGGGAAGGCGACTTTGGTGGTCCGCGGGGTTGTTATCGTCCGCGTGCGAAGTTGATCTTTCCTTTGTCGCTGAGCAGCTCTTTTAGGTATCCTTGGTTTAGCATTCTGATGACCTCCTGTCGCAGGCCTATGCAATCTTCGGTCATGTGTCCCCGTTCTTGATGGAATTCGCACAGGACGTTTGAGTTCCTTGTGGCGGGATCTGACTTCATCTTCTGAGGCCATTGCACCTTGGTGTAAGTTTCTCCAGTGCGTACACTATTTCTAAAGGAGACACACAAAAGTTATGTGATGATAATAAAGGGGCGTACCTCTCTCATTTCAAAGCGGGGCGATGTCCCATCGTAATGCATCCATGTGCCAAGGCGGCGGATGGGAGGATCTTGTATATGGCTGGTGTCGTTCTTTGTTGGAATGTAGGGAATGTTCCTGACGTCCCTCATAGCATCCGTCTTTCCTTGTTTCCAACTGTACAGCTGCTAACCGTTGGGTTAGCCCGTTGAGGTCGTCTTCGTCCGCTTGTACCTTAGCGCAATAAGCGTTATGGATTTCCTCCCATGTCATAGGGGGATATTTCATGAGGCAGTTCAGTAGCTTCTTAGTTGCTCTGGAACCATCCTTTCTTAGTCCGTTCTGGAAGGCAGCGACTGCCATCCCCTCGATACGTTTGGCAAGCTCATTCTTACACTATTGAATCTGGAAAGGAAGTCACTGAGCCCTTCACCTGTGGTTTTCCTGACGGCGAAGATGTCATTGACCCTTGCCTCTGCCTTCTTTGCACCTGCATGGGCGGTGACGAACTTATCCGCCATTTCTTCGAATGCTGATATCGCATTTGCAGGCAGTTGGGAGTACCATGTCAAAGCTCCTCCGGTTAATGTCTCACCAAACGTTTTTAGCAGCACTGATGGTACCTACTCTCTTGATATGTCATTGCCTTTTACGGCAGTAACATAATGGATCAGATGATCCTCAGGATCAGTGGTCCCATCATATACCCTTAAGTAATGGGGCTTGAAAGTTTTCGGGATGGGATAGGGGGCGGCTTCTTCAGAGTATGGCTGCTCTACAAACCTCCCTACGCCACATTTCGGCAACAACTTAGGGGCTCCGAGGATCTTATCGACCCTCTCCTGGTGCTCCTTCATTTGGTCGCGAAGAGCCTTGTTTTCGCTATCCATTTCCTCCATCTTTCTCAGGATGACGGTCAGCCTGCCGTCATGGGTCTATGTTTTGATGGGTTGGTTGTTTACTTGCGTCTCTCCCTATTCATCAGTGGCAGTGGTGTTACTCATCGTCGGTATTGATTTTATGTTACCTTTTGGTGGCTTTTCGACTAAACCACTCAAGGTGCTTGTTAGCCATTCTTCCAGCAATTTTCTGACCACCAAGGGTGCTTCCTCGACAGCGGATGTGGAAGATTCTTTGTCGTGCAAGGTCATTGGATCTTCGAATGGGGGAGGTGAGATCCCTGCTTCTAGTGCGGTGTTGGGGGTTATGTTGGTGACAGCATCATTGCTGACCTCATTGAGAGAGCCAAGAAAATTGGCCGTGACCCCATTATTCCTTTGGATCTGGCACTGTTTTCGGTCATTTTTGGTTTCCGAGTGATATAGAGGGGATGGTTGGCTGATCTTTAGGTGGATACTATGATTTTGATTCTCGAAATCCCCACAGACGGCGCCAAATTATTTGGCTTAAAAGTTGGCGGTTACTTTATGAGCTAAAAATAAACAATCAAAAGATATAAAAGGGGGTAAATCGTAATCAAGTATAATAAACCTAGATATAAGATCAGTGTGATTATAGTATAGAGATACTTGTAAGAAAGAAGAACTTCTTTAGAAATCACTTATCACAGTTGAGAGAGAATGATGGAGAGAGAATGACGGAGAGAGAGCAATACAAATTGTTTTATTAGATAATAACCCCCCTTACAACAGGGAAGCCCCCCTTTATATAGAGATGGGGCTTCCTTACTAAAATTTTATCCGTCGAGGGGTCGTCGATGCCCTTTCAGAGAGGGCGTCTAAATATAAACGTCGTCGTTTATGTCCTTACATCTACACCACGCCCTCGCTGTAGGAGACGTAGGGCAGGGGTCGTACCCTTATTATTTTGCGAGCGTGGGAAAGGCTGCGCTCGGCCCCCTACAATCAAACTATATTTTGCCTCATACAATTGTTATGATATATCGGATATCGTAAAAACGAAGAACTTAAGAACACTTGTTCATCAAAGTTAAGAAGCAGAGAGAAAATATGAGAGAACGAGAAAGTTGTATTGTTAGATAATAGCACTGATGCCCTTTTACAATGGGGAGGTCCCCTTTATATATGGAGGGGCCTCCCTAAAAATAATAATAAAAATATTTGAATGTAGCCGACGTCCTCTTAGTGAGGACGCCCAGCTTTAAGTAGCGTTATCTGCACCCTCACGTCAGAATCATACCCTTATCGCATCAGTTATACGTTCAAAGGGCATACCTCTAGACGTAAAGACGTATAGGTTCAAATTTAACCCCATACAAGAATTTTACACAAAAAGTATCTCAAGGAAAAAGTTTGACTTGAAATAAAGAAAGAAAGGAAAACCTTAATAGAGGTATTTTCTTATGTGTAATCATAACTATAGCGAATACAATAGAAATCTCTCTTTGTCGACTGAGCATATATAGTGAGATTACTAGTCAGTAGAGCTGTCAATATGGGCGGTGCCGGGCTAGTCCAACCCATCCCACATGGGCTTTAGCAATTGATGGGTTGAGCTGGGCTAGCCCACTATTTTGATGGGCCTTATAATAGTCAGTCCACCCTAGCTCTATGTGGGCTACGGGCCCCCACGGGCCGGCCCACTATTTTTTAAAATATAATTTTATATTTTTTCTTTAAATTATAGTTTTAAAAAAGAAGATAAATATTTAAAAGATAAAAAAATCTTATTGAAAAAAAATTTAAAAAACTTAATACTTATATTTTTCCAATATATCATAATAAACACTAAAATGTAAAAGGCAAAACTATATTTCATTTAATAAAAGTCAAAACTCAAAACAAATTATTCAAAAGAATGTGCATGACACTTAATACTAATGAAAATCCAACACATTATCTTCATCAATCATACTTGACTCGGTTTGTGAGAAGGTTGTCTTTAACATATTCACTTTCACTTACATTTAGAATTTTTAAAGTTAGATAAATACTAAAAATAAATAAAATTTTAAAACTATTTAACGTTTTAAGACTTTGATCTTTTAATATGATGAACATAATAAACTTTAAGCTTGGAATATTCTTCTTGAAAATTTTTATATCATATAATTTTAATTTTATATTTTATATATTTTAAATACATATTTTTTATAAGGCCCACGGGCCGGCCCAGCCCAATCTCAGTCAAGCCTCACGGGCCATGGGCTTTTTCAAGCCGGGCTTAAAAGCCTCGTTCATAAATGTGCTCCAATAATTATAGCTCAGCCCTACTAAATTACGGGCCAAGCCCATATTAACGGCTCTACTAGTCAGGCATGGATCCGTTGGTTTCAAGTTTCTACTTCCAATTTTTTAATAGAAGTATCGTAATCACCCAAAAAATTATATACATAGTTAGTGTCAAGAATTTTGTATACAATCAAATCACCCAAAAAATATTTATACAATATTTCCTTAAATATAAGATTTATAATTTTAAAAATAGCACGGGCTAGCCACTAATTACCGTAAATAAAAGTGATATGATGGTATACAAATTCCGAATTATGTAACTTAAACTTATTTTATTTTCTTCTCCCGAATGATTATCAAAAGACTAGAAAATGAAATGTGGATAGCCAATTTTAGACCAGGTAAGATATGTCATAATAGGATTCAGATCTGATTGGTCCGTCAAATTATTGATGCTAAAAATGTGTGTAATAATAAGTTGATTCTCTTATTTAATTTGAGCATCTACAATTCTACATACTAATAGTAATATAAATTTTGATATGACTATAACAAGAAGCTACTTGAGAATTTATCTTGAATTGAGCATATTTGACTAACTACCCTACACGCACATGTTTGACTTGAATAAAGACAAGTTAGACAAGAAGGATCATGTCGTTAAGCACTGAATGATCTACTCTAAATCATAAAAATTTAACAAACTTCAACAAAGATTGAAATAAAATAAAATAATAGTAGATAACTTTTTTCTTTGTCGAAACCTTGTTTGATAAATTTATCTAATATTTATGAAGGGAGAAATAACATGAATCCAATAAAACAATTGAGATGGTACAAGCTGCCATATAGAAGCCTTAATATATTCAATTTTTTTATTATTAGAAGTCAATTTTTCTAGCTTTTTTAGATACAAAGTTACTAATAATTTTCTTGTAATCAATTTCTCCTAATAAGTCTTTCTCAATTGACAATATAGCTAACTCATTTAATCTCTCTTGAGACATTGTTGATCTTAGGTAAAATTTTATCAATTTTAATTTTAAAAAACTTCTTTCCGCTAAACCAACGGTAATAGGAATTGTTAACATTACTCTATAAGCAATATAGGCATTTGAAAAAGAATCAAGTCTCTTTATTTGATTGAGTATATCGATTAAACTATTATCTTCTACTTGTACTGTTTCCCTCAACTTCAACTCAGAAAATAAATCTAACCATCAATATCAGAATGATTATTACACTTTATGAAAAATTCAAGATTAAGGCAATGTGTTTTTAAATTTTCATTATCTAGTAATCTTAGTTTTTACCACTAAATAGAAAATTAAAAATATTTTCATACACATCAAATTGTTCAAATCTATTTTGAAATGAAAAAATAGCCTTGTCTACTATATATAAAAAGTAATCAACTCTAAAGGACTCTTCAAGAGACTTTAGGATTTCATTATCAATATTCTCGTCAAATTATTTCTTCCTAGATATTACATTTTTCTTGCAAAATTCGGGTTCAATATTCATTTCAAATGCAATTTTCTTGGATGAAATCATAGCAGTTGCAAATCCCTCTTCTATATATTTGTTAAATAAAGAAATTAAACCTTTTAATTCTATCTATGGAAACATCAATGTTCATGTCCTTTGACATCATACTTGCTAACTGAATTAACAGCAAATAATATATCATACCAAATAAAAATTCAAAATTTTCGAGTTCATATGTTACTAAAAAATTAGCTTTACTTTTAATTTTTGGATCATCACTAATTTGTACTAATTTAAATAAAGCATCTCTTATTTTTGTTTCAAGATCTTTATTATTCAATAAAAATTTACCAAGAACACCTTTTTGAGATTGTATTAGATATTGAATTCTTCTTCTTTTCTTAAGTTTTTCATAACTAGATTCATACTTTCTATTTAACATACTTATCTTCTAATAAATAATCAAAAAATATACTAAAATAGAAAAATATTAAATTTTAGATGATAAAATAATTAAAAGATAGAATGATAGCGCTTGCAAATTAAATTCCTGCTCGGGTATGCTTGTTGTAAGACTTGAATTATGAGAATAGAACGAACAAAAAATACTCTACTTTTTGTTTGAATCAATACACTGAACCAAAATAATGCTTGATCTTTAGCTTTGTAGAATAGAGGCTTGAATTTAAGAACAAAGTACAAAAATGTAATATAGAATAGTGCACACGTTATTGATTTCACTTTGTTTGAGAAAGTTGTGACTTGTTTATGTACTACAATCAATAAAAATAAATTCATACCTAATTGATTATTTTTCAAAATATTCTCCTTAAAGAGGAACACTTTCCATACCCAAAATACTCTTTCCTTTCCCAAAAAATTAGTAAATTTGGTTACTACCATGTAATTGTACTTTCAGATTTTATTTTATTTTTAAAATAAATTACTATGAGTAATATAAGTGGGCCCCTCCCATTGTCATTCACAATCTCAAATTTGTGGTCTCTTTTTGTACAAACTTCTCACATCTTGTTTCACTTTATAGTTTTTTTTTTTTGTAAATTTCTTATTATGTATATAAAACTTAGGTATAGCAAAAAATGGGGCCTCCATAAATATGGAGCCTAAAGCGATTGCTTTACCTGCTTTATGGACGCGCCACCTTTGCTGCCATACACTACCATTAAAAAAAGTTTACTTGAATCCATTTGACCCGCATAATTTGATCATATCCTTAAGTTTACTTGAATCCATTTGACCCGCATTATCTTGAGGCTTGTTCATCTTAAGTTTTAGAGAAAATTTTATAAAGTACTATGTTTTAGTAGTAATTTGTCATTTATAAATTTTATTTGTTATATTATAGATTATAGATATCTTTTTTATGGTTATAAGATGTATTTGATGTATTTAAGCTATTGTATTCATGAATACAGTAGCAAAAATAGGCGTGAATCAGGGAAATCCAGCTAATCCGTTATTGTATTCGAGCGTATTTGACTGTATTCATGGAGTGAAATATGGGGTAACAGCTGGACAGATTATTGTACTCCCTCTATTATATATTATTTGAGGTAGCTTGACTCGGTACCAAGTTTAACAAAAACAAGAGACTTTTAAAAGTTGTGGTCTTAAAAGTTTAAGGGGTAAAAGATTTGTGGGGCCATACCATTTGTATGACTAGAAAAACTTCTTATTAAAAGCAAAAAGGGTAAAATGATGAGTTTAAAGTTGAATTATTTCTAAATTTAGAAATGTGATATTTATTTTAGAAAAGGCTAAAAATCAAAGTACCTCATTTAATATGAAACGGAGGGAGTATTCGACTATATTCACGGTGTGAAATAAGGGATTATACTATTTTTAAAACGAAAAGTGTGACGACCCAAATGGGTCATCACCTGTTTTTCTCATCTGTTCCGCACTTCTCAAGCCTTGAAAATCTTATTTTATATTGCCTCTATTTACGTGCACAGTCCGGGCGTGTAGCCGGAAAATTTTTGTGTTAGAATATGTGAATTCTATGAAAAATTTGAAGAATTTTGATATTAATATTAATATAGTTAATTTCGGCCAACATTTTTGGTAAACAGACCCGGGCCCGAGTTCGGACGGTCCTGAAAGGTCCGTAGAAAAATATGGGACTCGACCATGTGCCCAGAGTCGAATTCCGAGGCCTAAAGCCCGAGATATGAATTTTTCTGTTAAATTATTTTTCTAAAATTATTAAGGAAAATAAAAATGAAAAGTGAATAAAAGACCATGGTATCGGGCTCGTATTTTGGTTCCGGCGCCCGGAAATCTTATATATTGTTTAAGCACTTCTTGAAAAGTTTGACGGAAATTGAACGTCGTTTGACGTATTTTGAACTATGAGTTCCAAGTTTGAACGTTTATGAAGTTTAAAAGAAGAAATCATGAATTTGAGGCTTGATTTTATGAAAACAATATTATATTGTCGAATTGATCATGCGACCAAATTTGTGGTATATTTTTGAGCTTGTGTGCATGTTTGGTTTAGAGCCTCGAGGGCTCGGGTGAAAATTGGATAGATCGTGAGAGCAATTTCTTAAATTAACCACAGCTGGTATTGTTTCCCAGCTGATATCTTCACAAATGCGAAGAATCAATCGCAAATGCAAAGCTGGGCAATCTGGGCAGGGATCGCAAATGCGATCTCAGGTTCGCAAATGCGAAGAACCCCAAATTTAGCCTGAGTTCACAAATGCGAACAACCCAATCGCAAATGCGAACAACCCCAGAATTAGCCTAAGTTCGCAAATGCAAACAACCCAATCGCAAATGCGAAGCCTAGGCTATTTGAACGTTGGTCGCAAATGCGACAAAGACCTCACAATTGCGAAGTCTGAAGCTTGGACTGTCATGTTCGCAATTGCGAACAAAAGTTCGCAATTCCCATATCTGCACCTGTGCAGTTTTATACTTAAACGATTTTAGACCCTCTTTTCACCATTCTTTCAAAACCCAAAACCTCACAGACGATTTTTCAAGAGCAATATCACTCCAAATCACTTGTAAGTGAATTTTCACTCAACTCTTTCAATTCCTAACATCATTAAACATGTTTTCCATATGAAATCAAAGGTTTTTATGGTTGAAATTGATGTTTTTGGGTAGAACCTAGGTTTTTCATAAATTGGGGAGTTTGACCTCGATTTGAGGTCCGATTTCAAAATAAATCATATATTTAAACTCGTAAGAGAATGGGTAACCAAATTTTGGTCCGAACACCGAGTTTCGACCACATGGGCCTGGGGGCATTTTGGGAATTTTTAAGTAAAACTTTGGGAAAATCATTTTTATGCATTCAAACCAATTCAAACAGTATTTATTAATGTAATTGAACCAATTGTGATTAGATTCGAGCGAGTTGGAGGTTGAATTACGAGGTAAAACAATAGTTGAAGGTTAAGTAGACTTCAAGGCTCTAAGGTAAGTGTTTGATCTATCCAAGCTTGAGGGAATATGAGAGAGTATAATAACTTGCTAATTGCAAAATGATCGAGTGCGGTGTATAGGCATGGTGACGAACATCTATACACCAACATCTAGCATGACCGTGTGTCGTTTTTGGTACATGTTGTGAACTAATGTGAAATTCTCATATGTTATATTATTGAGCTATGAAGGTTGTGTATTGCTCCTTTGCCGGGATATTGTTATGACTGTTGTTACTCCTTTACCGGGATATTATTATGACTGTTGTTACTCCCTTGCCGGGATGGTACTTGTTGTTTATCTCATTCTTCTTGCCCGTTGATTGTGACTGTTGTTTGGGTGAGGAAGAGTGATAAAACACGAAGGGTGATGCCGTGCCATTTTTAATTATATTCGCATAAAGGATCATTCCGTGCCATGTTTTACTATTTATGCACGAAGGATCATTCTGTGCCATATTTTACTATTTATGCACGAAGGATCATTCCATGACCTATTTTACTATTTATGCACGAAGGAATATTCTGTGTCATTGTTAATTATATCATGCACGAAGGATCATGCCATGCCATGAATGTGAGGATGAGAGTAAAAGCACGAAGGGTGATGCCGTGCACTTTTATTTGCTTATTTGGTAAGGATGAGAGTAAAATCACGAAGGGTGATGCCGTGCACTTTTATGTAATTACTTGGTGAGGATGAGAGTAAAAGCACGAAGGGTGATGCCGTGCAACTATTCAATTTTTTGTTTTGTGATAACTGTTTTGCTGCACTTTGTCTTTACCTTTCTGATTAATTATGTGTTCAATTGTGCTCCCCTAGCATGTTCCATCCCTTGCTATTTGTGTTGCTCAGTTTTCTAAATGTTTATGTACGTTGAGTTCCTTTGTGTTATTACTTATTGAGTTATTACTTGATTATTTCTCGTTATCTTGTGGTGTACATATATATAGAACTGCACAGGTTTATGTGGGTGTCTGGTCCTAGGCTTGTCACTACTTCGCCGGGATAGGCCAGGCACTTACCAGCACATGGGGTCGAATTGTGCTGATACTACACTTCTGTGCGTTTTTGCACAGGTCCAGGTGTCGATCAGGAGCAGCAGCAGTAGTTCACTAGCAGGATTTTCATACTCTTGAGACTGGGGTAGCTTGCAGACGTCCGCAGGCCTGGCGTCTCTTCTTATATTTTTCATAGTTGTTGTAGTCTCATTGTTTCGAGACAGACGCTTATTATATTTTTTTCAGACCATTATGTGTAGTTATTCTTAGTACTTCGTGAGTTTGTGACTCCACATCTTGGGTAGAGGATTTATGTTGAGTATCTCGCACTTATATTCAGTTTTTATGAGAAAGACTTCCGCTATTAAAGTTATTATTAATATTCTAGTTATTAAAATTAAGAATAGGATGTTTGTGTAAATGCAAAGATGGTGAGTAAATTGGCTTGCCTAGCTACTACGAGTAGGCGCTATCACGATCCTGATGGTGGGGAGTCCGGGTCGTGACAAGTTGGTATCAGACCACTAGGTTAAATAGGTCTCACAACTCACGAACAAGTTTAGTAGAGTCTGAGAGGTAGGTACGGAGACGTCTGTACTTGTCCTTCAAAGTCTATTGAGTTAGGAAAAGTCTCTCATTTGTTCCTTCTTGCCGTGCGATTGTTTCCTCAAATACTAACTGAATTTCTACTCTGTTCTTTCGTAGATGGTGAGAACACGCGCTTATTCATCCGCTCATAAGCAGTCCGAGCCTCAGGCAGCTCCCACGGGGGGCAGGGGCCGAGGTCATGTCGTAGGCCGTGGTAGGGGCAGAGCTCAGCCTAGGCAGCGGTTCCATAGGTAGAGCCTTATGTTGAGAATGGTGAGGAGGTTCCAGCCCTAGCAGCTCCAGTGGGCCCAGCTCAGGTCCCAGGAGAGGTCTTATTTATCCCGGATCTTCAAGAGGCTCTGGTCCGGATAGCGGGATTTATGGACAGTGTCGCCAGAGCAGTCTTGCTACCAGTTGTCCCAGCCACTTCTTAGGCTGGAGGAGGGGTTCAGGCTCCTGTTGCACGTACTCCGTAGCTAGTAGCTCCCCAGGCTCAGGCACCAGTAGTTCAGCCCACAGTGGCCACTCAGACAGGCACTATAGCTCAGGCCGGAGATGGAGCGGCCATGACTTCGGATGGTCTATGGAGACTTGATCGGTTTTCCAAGCTTTTTACCAACACTTTCAGCTGTGCTCCATTGGAGGATCCCCAGGACTTCTTATTCAGTTGCTATGAGATTCTTAGGACTATGGGAATAGTGGAATCTAACGGGGTTTATTTTTGCACTTTCAGGCTTGCAAGATCCGCCAAGACTTGGTGGAGGGATTTCTGATTGACTCGGCCAGCAGGGTTCCCAGCTCTGACTTAGGACCAGTTTGCGGAGTTATTTTTGGAGAATTTTCTCCCTCTTACTCAGCGGGAGGCACTTCGGAGGTAGTTTGAGCGCCTCCAGCAAAGTTTTATGGTTTTTACCCAGTACGAGACAAGGTTTGTGGATCTGGCATGTCATGCGATTGTGATACTCCCCTCAGATCGGAAGAGGGTCCGCAGGTTTATTGATGGGTTAATTCATCCGATCCGACTTCAGATGGATCTGGGAGTTGGGAGTGACATATCTTTTCAGGAGGCGGCTAATGTGGTCCGTAGAGTTGAGATGGCCCTTGCTCGAGGAGGTAGTCATGCTTCAGACAAGCGGCCTCGTCATTCTGGCAGATTTAGTGGTGCCTCATTTCGAGGCAGTGATTCTTATGACAGGGGCCAGTCTTCTAGGCATTTTCAGTCATCTCTTCAGGCTTCGCAGGGTGGTTCAGGTGATCGTGGGTTTCGTGGGCAGTATTCAGATCAGCATCCCATCAGTGCTCAACCTTTTCAGAGCGTTCGTGGGGGAAATTCAGGCCATCAGGGTCAACCGTCACAATAGCCAAAGGCTTGTTACGGTTGTGGTGACCCCGATCACCTTGTCAGGTTTTGCCCTCTAGTAACGGGCAATACTTAGTAGCAGGGTCCTCGCCCCATGATTCACGCCCCAGCTGACCCACAGCCTGCCCAGCCAGCCAAGGGCAGGGGTAGGGATCATAGAGGTGGAGGTCGACACCGTAGAAGTGGAGACCATCCTGCCAGAGGTAGAGGTCTACATATTCATATGTGTCTTCCTACTTTGCACCATGCCTGGCCGTGCCTAGCTATGCCTTGGACATTCCAGTCTATGTGTCTATGCTAGTGGGTGACTCTATAGGTACTATTCTAGTTTGTGATAGAGGTGATTCAGTATTATTTGACCCCGGGTCTACATATTCATATGTGTCTTCCTACTTTGCACCATGTCTGGCCGTGCCTAGCTATGCCTTGGACATTCCAGTCTATGTGTCTACGCCAGTGGGTGACTCTATAGAAGTCGACCGGGTGCATCGATCGTGCGTGGTTATATTTGAGGGTCTTGAGACCCGTGTTGATTTATTACTATTAGACACAGTGGACTTCGATGTTATATTGGGGATGGATTGTTTGTCCCCGTATCATGCTATCTTAGATTATCATGCGAAGACAGTGACCTTAGCCTTGCCAGAATCACCCCGACTAGAGTGGAGAGGGACCCCAGGTCATTTCGCCCGCAATGCTATTTCATATATTAAGGCTCGGAGCATGGTCGAGAAGGGGTTTCTAGCTTATTTGGCATATGTTCGCGACTCCGGCACGGAGGTTCCTTCTATTGACTCAGTTCCTATTGTACGAGATTTTACCGAGGTTTTCCATTCAGACCTGCTGAGTATGACACCCGATGGGGATATTGAATTTTTTATTGATCTGGCATCGGGCACTCAGCCTATTTCTATTCCACCGTATCGCATAGCCCCACCAGAATTAAAAGAGTTAAAAGACCAGTTACAAGACTTACTAGAGAAGGGCTTTATCAGGCCTAGTGTTTATTCTTGGGGTGCACCGGTGCTATTTGTGAAGAAGAAGGACGGTTCGATGCGGATGTGTATTTATTACCGACAATTAAACAAAGTCACTGCCGATGATTGATGATTTGTTTGACCAGCTCCAGGGAGCGAGGGTGTTCTCAAAAATAGACTTGAGGTCTGGCTACCATCAGCTGAAGATCAGGGCGGCTAATATTCCTAAGACAGCCTTTCGCACTCGGTATGGGCACTATGAGTTCTTAGTCATGTTCTTCGGGTTGACCAATGTCCCAACAGCAATTATGGAGTTGATGAACCGAGTGTTCAGGCCTTATCTAGATCTGTTCGTGATAGTCTTTATAGATGATATCCTGGTATACTCCCACAACCAGGAAGAGCACGAGCAGCACCTCAAAGTGGTTCTTCAGACTCTGAAGGATAATCACCTATATGCCAAGTTTTCAAAATGCGAGTTTTGGTTGAGTTCGATTGCATTTCTGGGTCATATCGTATCAGTAGAGGGTATTCAGGTAGACCCAAAGAAGATTAAGGCAGTCAAGAATTGGCTTCGACCAGCTTCAGTGATTGATATTCAGAGTTTCTTGGGATTAGCAAGTTATTACCGTCGGTTCGTAGAGGGTTCTCTTCTATTGCAGCCCCGATGACCAGGTTGACCCAGAAGGGTGCCCAGTTCAAGTGGTCAGATGAGTTTGAGGCGAGCTTTCAGAAGCTCAAGACAGCTCTGACTACGGCACAACAGTCTATTGTGATACATCCCGTACTGGGCTTGGAGCGGTATTGATGCACGATGGCAAGGTTATTGCATATGCTTCGAGATAGTTGAAAATCCATGAGAAGAATTATTCGGTTCATGACCTTGAGTTGGCAGTGGTTGTTCATGCCTTAAAAATTTGAAGGCATTAGCTATATGGCGTAGCACGTGAGGTATACACGGATCATAAGAGTCTTCAGTACTTATTCAAGGAAAAAGAGTTAAATGTGCGATAGAGGAGATGGTTAGAGTTGCTAAAATATTATGATGTTACTATCTTATATCACCCAGGTAAGGCTAATGTGGTGGTGTCACGCCCCAAATCGAGGGACATGAACGGCGCCTGATCGGGTAGCCCCAGCCAAGCGGACCTGGGTATCTTTATATCCCACGCGTTACCCATGTGTTGATTATTTCTCATTAACCAAATTTCTCACCAATTATAACTGATTTCACATTGTACAAACATAAACATGCGATTGATTTACTAACAAGTTTATAATTTACATTTACAACGCCCGACATATGTATACATAGGCCACAACCCCACAGTTACATGTCTATGGAGCCTCTAGGATACAAAAGGGAATACAATACTTGACGGTCTATATCTTACAAAACCAAAATGAAGTCTAAAACAAAAGTGGTATGAGCCACGCAGGACCCCGAGGAAGAAAAGGGTTCACCAAAATGGGCAATGGAAGATGAAGGATACTACTGCCGATGAACTGAAGTGCCTGCTACTGATCCACCTACAATCATAACACGAATGTAGCGTCCTCGGCAAAAGGGACGTCAGTACACTGGAATTGTACTGGTATGTATGGACAAACTTTGTCGCAAGTAAACTCAATGCATTAAACAAGTAATCACGATGATAAGACAGTCAATAAATTACACCAAGAATCAATTAAGCCAGCCGACCATGTTTTCCACATTTTCCTTATTTCAAATAATCCTTAACACAAAGCACGTTTTAAGATCAACAAGGAGAACAACAACCAATCAATCACGTAAAGTACAAGTAGTCAAACAAAGGGGCAATCAGTGCCCCACAGGTTGCAAACTCTCATGCTGTCTCCTTTTACAATTTCACATCAATGATTTTATATCAATTTAAATAGCAATTTCGATCGCTTTCCATCCTTATTACCTCGTCCAACCTTATTACCTCGGCCACCCTTATCACCCCAACCCATACCTTATTTCTTCGTGTTGCAGCGCGCAACCCGATACCACCGTACAGTTTCAAACACAACAATCACAAACAACAGATAAGGCACTACACACAATTACAACAAGTTCAAATAAACAAGTTACAAATTGGTTCATGTTCTCATGTATTTTTCAAACCAATATCACAACCAAGTTACAATATTTCCATGATCGAGAGTACCCACACCATTATATTCAATAATTTATCACAATTCAAGTGTCTCATATCTTTTCCCCAAGGAACCATATATGCCATCTCAACAATTATTCACAATTCTTTATCAACTCCGATTCTCTTTTGTCTTTCAGTTCATATCCCATATTACATCACACATAGTTCAACATCAAATTTGAATACCCAACAACAACATCAAAGAATTTCACTCAATTTGTCAAATTAACACATATCAAACAAATTGCACACATAGGGGCGATTTGACAAGAATCAAAATTAGCCATACATACCTGGTGTCGGGTTTTCTTCTTTTAATCTCCTACTTTATGCTTACCCAAGTTATCATACTCTTGCCGACCTCGTTCTTTGCAGACTCTTACGTCTATTCACTTCTTTTTACTAAAAACAAAGTTAAATAATCATGCATTGAGTGTTAAATTCCATTTTCAAAAGCTATTATATGCAAACCCTTCTTTACCCATTTTAAAAACTGAAAATCAGAGAAAATAGTTAGGGTTTTACCTTGAAATGATTTGGGGAAATTGAATCTTTGCCCTAGGATCCTTTGGACAAAATGTTTGGAACATTTCTTGAAGATGATAAATTTCTCTCTCTAAGACCCCTCTCTTCTCTCTCTAATTTTTGGTAAGAAGATATGATAAAATAAAGGAGAAGGGTATTTTATTAAAGAAGGGGTCGGGTCAAAATTAATAAAAATCTAGGCCGAGTCAATTCTACGGTCGCATCCGCGATCGCAGAATCAACATGCGGTCCACATAATGGACCGCAGAATTGCCTCAAAATTTTCACAGGTTCTGTTACGGAATGCGACCAAAATTCGGTACGCAGATCCATTCTACGATCGCATATCAACCGCATTTTCAACACCATTTTTGAAAACATCCTATTAAGCTCTGTGGTAGGAATGCGGTCCGCATAGCAGATCTGCGGTCGCATTCCTGACCGCATAATTGACACTTTTGAAAAAATTGGTTCTTTCAATTTTTGAAGAATTCAACGCATTCCTAACACATTATTTGGACCATGACACCATAGTTACTAGGTTTTAAGCACAAAATTTTACGAGGCCTTACATCCTCCCCTCTTAATATCATTCGTCCTCGAATGAGGATTTTGAAGATGAGTTGGTTTTGAAAGACATGGTATGCAAACTGTCAAAATTTTAACTAACTCTTATATTTTAGAAAAATTTTTCCAGAGTTTCCTTTGTATTATGGACATATCCACCTGTCAGAGGGCCCCCGAAACACAATACCAAACAACAGCACATATTTACAATAATTTCCACAGCTTGCACACACTTTCTTACCTCAACGACTGCACATATTCCATCACATTGTTACAATTGCACATAAACTAGTCACTTCATTAAGTCCTTACCTTATTTAACCATTTCAATACACCTTATACACATAAACAAACGAATTTCTAATTTTACACTCACCATTAGTCATTTATTTAACACATGAATCTTTATAAAGCTTTCATTTATCAAGAAAGGTTTAAGTGACCCAAGGTAACAACACATTTAACTTATTACAAAATGAAGGAAACTTTACTAACACTAAGAGGGAAACAACTTGGACAAGACGATAGTTACTAGGAGTAGAAGGATCACTTAATTTATTCTAAGCTTGATCAAACAAATGGGGGTACTTCTCCTTCATCTTTTTTTCTGCTTCCCACGTGGCCTCCTCAACTTGTTGACTTCGCCACAATTCTTTGACAGAGGCAACTTCCTTATTTCACAATTTATGTACTTGTCTATCAAGGATGGCAACCGGAACCTCTTCATATGACAAATCTTCTTTTACCTCAATAGCCTCGGCCAGCATGATGGTGGATGGGTCTCCAATCACTATCTTCAACATGGACACATGGAACACCGGGTGCACTGATGACATTTCAGGAGGCAACTCCAGCCTATAAGTAACTTGCCTGATTTTTTGAACGATCCGATATGGCCCAACATACCTAGGACTCAATTTCCCTTTCTTTCCGAATCGCATGACTCCCTTCATAGGAGATACCCTCAAGAATACCCAATCATCAACTTGAAACTCCAAATCTCTTCGGCGAACGTCTGCATAGGATTTTTGGCGACTTTGTGCAGTTTTCATCCTCTCCTGAATAACTTTAACTTTTTCCATAGCTTCGTACACCAGATCTGGCCCTAGAAATTCCGTTTCACCTACCTCAAACCACCCGATTGGCGACCTACACCTTCTCCCGTACAGTACCTCAAATGGGGCCATCTGAATGCTAGCATGAAAGCTGTTATTATAAGCAAATTCTATATGTGGTAAGTGTTCATCCCAATTACCTTTGAAATCCAAGACACAAGCTCGCAACATATCTTCAAGCGTCTGAATAGCCCGCTCGACCTGACCGTCGGTCTGCGGATGGAAAGCTGTACTGAGATTCACCTTAGTTCCCAAACATTGTTGAAACTTCTTCCAAAAATTAGTTGTGAACTGAGCCCCGCGATCCGAGATAATAGAAAGTGGAGTGCTATGAAGCCTTACTATCTCCTTGATATATAACCTTGCATATTGCTCCGCAGTATCAGTGGACTTGACTGGCAGGAAGTGAGCTGATTTGGTGAGTCGATCCACTATCACCCATATTGAGTCGAACTTACGCCGAGTGCGAGGTAACCCCACCACGAAATCCATATTGATCATCTCCCATTTCCACCTTGGTATTTCTATAAGCTGAGTTAATCCACCAGGCCGTTGATGCTCGGCCTTCACTTGTTGGCAGTTCTGGCATTTAGCTACAAAGCTTGCCACATCCCTTTTCATACCGCTCCACCAATAAATCTCCTTGAGATCATGATACATTTTCGTGGAACCTGGGTGCACAAAATACCTGGAAATATGAGCCTCTGCCATTACTCTCTCCCGAAGTTCGTCCACGTCCGGGACACATAGCCTACCTTGGCACCGCAATACACCATCCTCGCTACATAGTACAAATGCTGATGTCTTGTCATTCATAACTACTTCCTCCACCCGAACCAATACCGGATCCATAAACTACTTTTCCTTGATTTCCGCAACCAATGATGATTCTGCTCCATTATACACCATAACATTCCCCTCGTCTGATGCCTAGATACGAACCCCTAAACTGGCCAATTGGTAAACCTCCCGAGCCAGGGTCTCTGATCCACACCGAAATGAGCCAAACTACCCCTAGATTTTTGACTAAGAGCGTCGGCTACCACATTCGCCTTCCCTGGATGGTACAATATGTTCATATCATAGACTTGAGTAATTCTAACCACCGCCGCTGTCTCAGATTCAGCTCTTTCTGTTTGAACAAATACTGGAGGCTCTTGTGGTCTGAAAACACATCTACACGAACCCCATAAAGATAATGCCGCTATATTTCAAAGCAAACACAGTTGCCGCGAGCTCCAAATCATGTGTCGGATAATTCTTCTCGTGATTCTTGAGTTATCTCGAAGCACATGCTATAACCTTTCCGTGTTACATCAACGCACACCCCAAACCTACCCTGGAGGCATAAATATCACCTTAACACTTTATATCATTAGTGGAACATCTTTATCATATTCCTCTTACATAAGACCTCCCACGAATTGAGTTCTACTATAATTTCCCTCATATGGTTACAATCTCATGTGAATAATTGCTACTAACTCTTCAAAATTCTCAAGAAAAGATATAACTGAATGAGTTTTCTCATATGACCTGCTGTCTCAAATGAATACCACCGGCTAACTTGCACACATACCCTGATAATACTAACTTGCACAACGTTGCATCAAATGTAAGGTAACATTGTGCTCTAACTTTTCTTAGCCAACCTCTTCTCCCCACATGTGCATTATAGAATTTAAGAAACTGCACTACCTCCCCTGTGAAAATTCCCACGATCCCTCTTTATGGTTAAACACCTCTCAAAACGTATATCAACAACCTTTATATGTATATAATTTAGGAAGGGTCACTAGCCGGAGAAGGACATTCTTTGAAACTTTAAATCCTCCTAAATTCTTCAACCACGACTTTTGGTTTTACTCTTAAGTGTAAGGCTTAGTCCACCTGATTCTATGCTTGATGAGTAACTCACCTCATTCCCCATATTGTAGTTACCAAAAAAAAAGTTCCTTGATATTACGGTTTAAGAGTTACCATGCTAAACCCGTCTGGTCCGTAAAAAGTGTTCATCCTCTTTCAATCTATTCCGAACTTTTCATTTGCCCTTTGGGTGGATTGTGTTACCTTTCCCCTTATTCATCACCTTTTGGCATGGACAATATTCTAGTGCCATCTTTTCTTTCTAATTGGAACTTTCATTCCCATTCTATTTTGCGGATAGTGCATAGTTAATAGCTTTATTGTCCCACACATTTGTCTGCCTTCTGTGAACTTGTAATATAATTATGCCTTGTTTAATCAGTTTACAGTACCACAACATCACCAACGGTATTTTCACTTCCCATTGTATGTAGACATGAACTATCTCTAGACCCTTTAGTTGATATTCAGTGTCACCCAAGTCGGTTGCATTGCGGTTAGTCCCTTATAACTTTTATTAACACTTGTGCTCCAAGTGAGTCCACCATTTTGATGCAAATAATATTTTTGATAACCACGACCATCTCAATTTAAAGGTTTTCTCCCCATTTCTTCTCACCTCATTCTTCCTAGTTAGTGAATAGCCACGCACTCTTCCATATATTACGTGGTCTCTTACCTTAGGTATTTCATCCGGCTCACCTCTTAACTCTTATTGGGATATATGTAGCAAAGAGTGTTCGTCTGAACATCACTTTTGTAAGATTCTTTAGAGGCTCTCTATCAGGCCCCAATTACCATCTTGGGTTGTTGTAGCAACACATTTATTTTTCCCACTCGCTCTAGCTTTCTTAGTATCCCGAAACTTTGATTAAATTACCAATCTATGATTAGCCCATTCTAAGAACTCGCAATCTTTCGCATTTGACATATGGTACTTCCTTGGGTTCCATTTCTTCGGACCTTCTAACAAGTAAAAGTCTCTTTACAAACATACTCTTATTTTCTAGAATCGTTGACACTATCATTCAGATTGCCATGCATGAAGAATTTACCTTCCTTAACCTTCTTGGGATGCTAGTTGTCTATCATTGACATACCCTTTCAGAGAGTCATGTTACCTATTATCTCTTTTCTAGACCACACATGTTTTCACAAAAATATTCAAATATCATAGCTATATGGTCTCACTCTTGTTTCATTGTATTTAAGTAGCCTCACGATGGCCCTCCCTCTCCCACATTGGGCGAATGTCCTGGATCTTGACACAAGTCTTGAGTGTAGAAACTTTAGGAACATATGCCTCATATATCTATCCCTCTTATATATACTCGACTATTATATATATATACTCGACTATTAGGGAAATTTAAGTCACCATAGTATTAATCTCATAAGTTCCCTACTCTTAATTTAGCCACGTAGGTATGGGATTCCAAGTTCCCACGCCTATATCATTTATGAGTGTAATACAACTTCGTACATTTCTGGGTCCTTATAAAGTTCATAAGACAGGGGTCTTCTCACCTAAGGTGCAATTGAGTCTCATTTGATAACTTTTTACCTCATGTGAGAGACTTACACTCTCATCATTAATCTCTTGGTCATTCTCTCATATATCACGTGCTTATATAACCAATATTCTTTCACACCTTAAGATCATTTACATACTTCTCGCACTATCCACGTGTGCTATTCAAGCTTACATATTATTTATCAAATCAATGCCCCTTTGGGCGGGTAATCACTTTTAACCCTTTCCTCAAATAAAGTATACTTATAGTACTATGTACTTATACTATATATCCATACTGTTTATTCAACAAGATACATGTGCAATCTCCATAATACCCATGTCCTTTCCCATTGGTCATGACATATGACAACACTACATGAAATAGACGAAAGAGCATTTAAACTTACCTTGAATCTCAACGCACGGGTTACAAAACAATATTATAGTCAAGCTTTATCGCACGATTTGGAGTGTTGAAGAAGGGTAATATTCCTAAATGTCCGTGCAGCCCCCTACTTATATGATGTGGTCGACAACACACCGATAAGAAGGGCACTACTAGACACGGCTCCGAGACATCCTAGGACACTTTAAAACCTTAGGCTCTGATACCAAGTTTGCCATGCCCCAAATCGAGGGACATGACCGGCGCCTGACCGGGTAGCCCCAAGTTTGTCATGCCCCAAATCGAGCGACATGAGCGGCGCCTGACCGGGTAGCCCCAGTCAAGCGGACCTGGGTGCCTTTCTATCCCACGCGTTACCCCTGTGTTGCTTATTTCTCATTAACCAAATTTCTCACCAATTATAACTGATTTCACATTGTACAAACATAACCATGCGATTGATTTACTAACAAGTTTATAATTTACATTTACCATGCCCGACATATGTATACATAGGCCACAATCCCACAGTTACATGTCTACGAAGCCTCTAGGATACAAAAGGGAATACAATACTTGTCGGTAACAAGGCTTCGGCTATACCTTACAAAACCAAAATGAAGTCTAAAACAAAAGTGGCATGAGCCACACAGGGCCCCGAGGAAGAAAAGGGCTCACCAAAACGGGCAGTGGAAGATGAAGGATACTACTACCGATGAGTTGAAGTGCCTGCTACTGATCCACCTACAATCATAACACGAATGTAGCGTCCCCGGCAAAAGGGACGTCAGTACACTGGAATTGTACTGGTATGTATGGACAAACTTTGTCCCAAGTAAACTCAATCCATTAAACAAGTAATCACGATGATAAGATAGCCAATAAATTACACCAAGAATCAATTAAGCAAGCCGACCATGTTTTCCACATTTTCCTTATTTCAAATAATCCTCAACACAAAGTACATTTTAAGATCAACAAGGAGAACAACAACCAATCAATCACGTAAAGTACAAGTAGTCAAACAAAGGGGCAATCAGTGCCCCACAGGTTGCAAACTCTCCTGTTGTCTCCTTTCACAATTTCACATCAATGATTTTATATCAATTTCAATAGCGATTTCGATCGCTTTCCATCCTTATTACCTCGTCCACCCTTATTACCTCGGCCACCCTTATCACCCCAACCCACACCTTATTTCTTCGTGTTGCGGTGCGCAACCCGATCCCACCGTACAATTTCAAACACAACAATCACAAACAGCAAATAAGGCACTACACACAATTACAACAAGTTCAAATAAACAAGTTACAAATTGGTTCATGTTCTCATTTACTTTTATCACAACCAAGTTACAATATTTCCATGATCGAGAGTACCCATACCATTATGTTCAACAATTTATCACAATTCAAGTGTCTCATTTCTTTTTCCCAAGGAACCATATATGCCATCTCAACAATTATTCACAATTCTTTATCAACTCCGATTCTCTTTTATCTTTCAGTTCATATCGCATATTACATCACACATAGTTCAACAGCAAATTTGAATACCCAACAACAACATCAAAGAATTTCACTCAATTTGTCAAATTAACACATACTAAATAAATTGCACACATAGGGGTGATTTTACAAGAATCAAAATTAGCCATACATACCTGGTGTCGCGTTTTCTTCTTTTAATCTCCTACTTTATGCTTACCCAAGTTATCCTACTCTTGCCGACCTCGTTTTTTGCAGACTCTTACGTCTATTCACTTTTTTTTACTAAAAACCAAGTTCAATAATCATGCATGAGTGTTAATTCCATTTTCAAAAGCTATTATATGCAAACCCTTCTTTACCTATTTTAAAAACTGAAAATCAAAGAAAATAGTTAGGGTTTTACCTTGAAATGATTTGGGGAAATTGAATCTTTGCACAAGGATCCTTTGGACTAAATGTTTGGAATAATTCTTGAAGATGATAAATTTCTCTCTCTAAGACCCCTCTCTTCTCTCTCTAATTTTTGGTAAGAAGATATGATAAAATAAAGGAGAAGGGTGTTTTATTAAAGAAGGGGTCGGGTCAAAAATTAAAAACAATCTGGGCCGAGTCAATTCTGCGGTCGCATCTGCGATCACAGAATCAACATGCGGTTCGCATAATGACCGCAGAATTGCCTCAAAATTTTCACAGGTTCTGTTACGGAATGCGACCAAAATGTGGTCCGCATTCTTGATCTGCGGTCGCAGAATGCACCGCAGATTAGACACTCAAAATTCTCGAGAAATTATGTGGTAGA
Source organism: Nicotiana noctiflora (assembly GCA_032618575.1). Classification (NCBI taxonomy): domain Eukaryota; kingdom Viridiplantae; phylum Streptophyta; class Magnoliopsida; order Solanales; family Solanaceae; genus Nicotiana; species Nicotiana noctiflora. The sequence goes on from JASVEL010013387.1 coordinate 309,799, forward strand.
TTTGCAGTTCGCATATCCATTCTGCGATCGCATATCAACTGCATTTTCAACACCATTTTTGAAAACATCCTATTAAGCTGTGCGGTAGGAATGCGGTCCGCATAGCAGATCTGCTCGCATTCCTGACCGCAGAATCGACACTTTTGAAAAAATTGGTTCTTTCAATTTTTGAAACTTAAATCAATTTTTGAAGAGTTATACGCATTCCTAACACATTATTCGGACCATGACACCATAGTTACTAGGTTTTAGGCACAAAATTTTACGGGGCCTTACAGGTGGTTGATGCGTTGAGTAGGAAGTCTGCCAGCATGGGTAGTCTCGCTTATATTTCGGTCATCCAGAGACCGCTTGCTCTAGATGTTCAAGCCTTAGCCAATCGTTTCGTGAGATTAAATATTTTGGAGCCTAGCAGGGTGTTGGCCTGCATGGTCGCTCATTCTTCTCTATTGGAGCATATCCGTGAGAGGCAGTTCGATGATTCCCATTTGCGTGACCTGAGGGAAACTGTGCAGCGGGGAGGTGCTACGAAGGTAACCTTAGATGATGATGGAGTATTGAGATTGCAGGGGCGAGTTTGTGTGCCCAACATTGATGGGATTCGATAGTTGATCTTAGCAGAGGCCCATAGTTCTAGGTATTCTATTCACCCGGGCGCCGCAAAGATGTATCAGGACTTGCGGCAGCACTATTGGTGGCGTAGGATGAAGAAGGACATTGTTGTGTATGTCGCTCGGTGTCCAAATTGTCAGCAGGTTAAATATGAGCACCATAGGCCTGGTGGTGTGTTCCAAAGAATTGAAATTCCCGAGTGGAAATGGGAGCGGATTATAATGGACTTCATTACTGGACTTTCGTTGACTCGGAGGAAATTAGATGCTATTTGGGTCATTGTTGATAGGCTGACCAAGTCATCACATTTCATTCTAATATCAGTCTCCTACTCATCTGAGAGGTTAGCAGAAATTTACATTCGGGAGATTGTTCGCCTTCATGGAGTGACGGTGTCTATTATCTCAAATCGAGGTACGCAGTTTACCTCGCGCTTCTGGAGAGCGGTCCAGCAAGAGTTAGGCACCCAGTTTTAGTTGAGTACAACATTTCATCCTCAGACGGACAGTCAGTCCGAGAGAACTATTCAAATTCTATAGGACATGCTATGTGCTTGCGTCATTGATTTTGGGGGCTCATAGGACCAGTTTCTGCCATTATCAGAGTTCGCCTACAACAACAGCTACCAGTCTAGCATTCAGATGGCTCCATATAAGGCGTTGTATGGTAGGAAATATCGGTCTCCAGTCGGATGGTTTGAGCCGGGAGAGGCTCAGTTGCTGGGTAAGGACCTAGTTCAGGAGGCCTTAGATTAGGTCAAGACTATCCAGGAGAGGTTGCGTTCAGCTCAGTCCAGATAGAAGAGTTATGCAGACCGTAAGGTATGAGATGTGTATTTCATGGTTGGTGAGCGGGTATTTCTCCGGGTGTCGCCTATGAATGGCGTGATAAGATTCGGAAAGAAGGGCAAGCTCAGCCCTAGGTATATTGGTCCATTTGAGATTCTGGATCGAGCGGGATAGCTGGCTTATGGACTTGCACTGCCACCTAGCTTATCAGCCATGCATCTAGTTTTTCATGTATCTATGCTTTGGAGGTATCACAGCGATCCTACACATGTGTTAGACTTCAGTACTGTCCAGTTGGACAAGGATCTATATTACGAGGAGGAGCCGATGACTATTCTAGACCGACAAGTGCGACAGTTGAGGTCGAAGAGTTTCCCTTCCGTGCGTGTTCAGTGGAGATGTAAACCTCCTGAGGCATCGACCTGGGAGTCCGAGTCTGATATGTGGAGCCGATACCCGCATTTGTTCCCCGACTCGGGTACTTCCTTCTCCTGTCCGTTCGAGGACGAACAGTTGTTTTAGAGGTGGAGAATGTGACGACCCAAAAGGGTCATCACCTATTTTCCTCATCTTTTTCATGCTTCAGAGGCCTTGCAAACCTTATTTCATATTGCCTCGATTTATGTGCACAGTTTTGGGACGTAGTCGGAAAATTTGTGTTAGAATATGTGAATTCTTTGAAAATTTTGAAAAATTTGAAGAAATTGATATTAATATTGATATAGTTGATTTCGGTCAATATTATTGGTAAACAAACCCGGACCCAAGTTCGGACGATCCCGGAATGTCCATAGAAAAATATGTGACTTGGGCATGTGCCCGGAGTCGAATTCGGAGGCCTAGATCCCGAGATATGAATTTTTCTATTAAATTATTTTTTCCTAAAATTATTAAGGAAAATGAAAATGAAAAGTGATTAAAATACCATGGTATCAGGCTCGTATTTTGGTTCCGACGCCTGGTACAAGTCTTATATATTGTTTAAGCACTTCCTGTAAAGATTGACGGAAATTGAACGTCGTTTGACGTGTTTTGAACTATGAGTTCCAAGTTTGAAAGTTTATGAAGTTTAAAAGATGAAATCATGAATTTGAGGCTTAATTCTATGAAAACAATGTTATATTGGCGATTTTGATCAGAGCAAGTTCGTGGTATATTTTTGAGGTTGTGTGCATGTTTGGTTTAGAGCCCCGAGGGATCGGGTGAAAATTGGATAGGTCATGAGAGCAATTTTTTAAATAAACCACAGCTGGTATTTTTTCCCAACTGATATCTTCGCAAATGTGAAGAATCAATTACAAATGCGAAGCTGGGCAGGGATCGCAAATGCGATCTCAGGTTCGCAAATGTGAAGAATCCCAAATTTAGCCTGAGTTCGCAAATGCGAACAACCCAATCGCAAATGCGAACAACCCCAGAATTAGCCTAAGTTCGCAAATGCGAACAACCCAATCACAAATGCGAAGCCTAGGATATTTGAATGCTGGTCGCAAATGAAACAAAGACCTCGCAATTGCGAAGTCTGAAGCCTGGACTGTCATGTTCGCAATTGCGAACAAAAGTTCGCAATTCCTATATCTGCACCTGTGCAATTTTATACTTAAACGATTTTAGACCCTCTTTTCACCATTCTTTCAAAACCCAAAACCCCATAGACGATTTTTCAAGAGCAATATCACTCTAAATCACTTGTAAGTCGATTTTCACTCAACTCTTTCAATTCCTAACATCATTAAACATGTTTTCCATATGAAATCAAAGGTTTTTATGGTTGAAATTGATGTTTTTGGGCAGAACCTAGGTTTTTCATAAATTGGGGAATTGGACCTTGATTTGAGGTCCGATTTCAAAACAAATTATATAGCTGAACTCGTGAGGGAATGGGTAACTGAATTTTGGTCTGAAACCCGAGTTTTGACGACGTGGGCCCGGGGGCATTTTGGGAATTTTTGAGTAAAACTTTGGGAAAATCATTTTATGCAGTCAAACCAATTCAAATAGTGATTATTAAAGTAATTGAACCAATTGTGATTAGATTCGAGCGAGCTGGAGGTTGAATTACGAGGTAAAGCAATAGTTGAAGGTTAAGTAGACTTCAAGCCTCAAAGGTAAGTGTTTGATCTATCCTAACATAAGGGAATAGGAGAGAGTATAATAACTTGCTAATTGCTAAATAATCAAGTGCGGTGTATAGGCGTGGTGACGAACATCTACACACCAGTGTCTAACATGACCGTGAGTTGTTGTTGGTACATATTGTGAACTAATGTGGAATTCTCATATGTTATATTATTGAGCCCTTGCCGGGTTATGAAGGTTGTGTATTGCTCCCTCGCCGGGATATTGTTATGACTGTTGTTACTCCCTTGCCGGGATATTATTATGATTGTTGTTACTCCCTTGTCGGGATGGTACTTGTTGTTTATCTCATTCTTCTTGCCCATTGATTGTGACTGTTGTTTGGGTGAGGAAGAGTGATAAAGCACGACAGGTGATGCCGTGCCATTTTTAATTATATTCGCACGAAGGATCATTTCGTGCCATATTTTACTATTTATGCACGAAGGATCATTTCGTGCCCTGTTTTACTATTTATGCACGAAGGAACATTCCGTGCCATTGTTAATTAAATCACGCACGAAGGATCATGCCGTGCCATGAATGTGAGGATGAGAGTAAAAGCACGAAGGGTGATGTCGTGCACTTTTATTTGCTTATTTGGTAAGGATGAGAGAAGCACGAAGGGTGATGCCGTGCAACTATTCAATTTTTTGTTTTGTGATAACTGTTTTGTTGCACTCTGTCTTTACCTTTCTGATTAATTATGTGTATTCAATTGTGCCTCCCTAGCATGTTCCCTCCCTTTCTATTTGTGTTGCTCAGTATTTCTGTTATTTGTGGTACATATGTATATAGAACTGCACAGATTTACGTGAATGTCTGATCCTAGGCTTGTCACTACTTCGCCGGGATGGGCCAGTTACTTACCAGCATATGGGGTCGGATTGTGCTGATACTACACTTTTGTGCGTTTTTGCACAGGTCTAGATTTTGAGCAGCAGCAGTAGTATTTCACTAGCAGGATTGTCATACTCTCGAGACAGAGCTAGCTTGCAGACGTCCGCAGGCCCGGAGTCTCTTCTTATATTTTTTATTGTTGCCGTAGTCTCATTGTTTCGAGACAAACGGTTATTATATTTCTTTCAGACCATTATGTGTAGTTATTCTTAGTAGTTCGTGCGTTTGTGACTCCACATCTTGGGTAGAGGATTTATGTTGAGTATCTCACACTTATATTCAGTTTTTATGAGAAAGACTTCTGCAGTTAAAGTTATTGTTAATATTCATGTTATTAAATTTAGAACATGATGTTTGTGTAAATGCAAAGATGGTGAGCAAATTGGCTTGCCTAGCTACCACGAGTAGGCGTCATCACGATCCCGATGATGGGGAATCCGGATCCTGACAGAATGTGAATCAACTAACATAATAGACTCCTTATATAACTCAACAAACTCAATTATAACACACAAATTTTGTATTTTCAGTTATAAAAAGATTTTCAACCGAAAGATACCCCAAAAACATAGCAATCTTCAGACAAATTATATAATACATCTAAATACATAAAATAGATTAATAATAAAAAATATATGAATGCATTCATGGCATATAACGAGACAATGAATACAATAAAATACATAGAATATAACGGGGATACAATAAAAAAAAAAAGATAATGTATACAACAAAAATATATGGAATACAACCAGATACATTGAATTACAATTAAAAAAATGACAATGAAAATACAATGAAATATAATCATTGTAGAGGTTGTTCACAAGCTAAACAACACCTTAACATCAAAAGGTAAATGTAATTTTTAAAGTGGAGTCGTCTTTGTTAGGGGGAGAAATTCAAAAATAGCCAGATTTACTACTGGTCGTTGAAAAATAGCCAAGTTTCAAAAGTCATCGAAGTTTAGCCACTTTCAATTTGAGCGAAACACTGTTCAAAATACGGAAAAATACGCGCAAATTTTACGAGAGTTCCAGCATAAGTATGCTTGAACTCCAGTAAATTTTACGGGAGTTCCAGGATAACTATGCTGGAACTCCTACAAATTTTACGGGAGTTCCAACAAGTATAATTGTCCAGTATAATATACTGGAGTTTGGAACATTAGTGCTCCAGTCTCCCGCAAATTTTACAGGAATTAGCAAAGTATACCGGTCTAGTATAATATGCTGGAGTTCGTACACAAATGTACCAGAACTCTCGTATATTATACTGGACCGGTCCCTATTACAGCAAAATAGTAGCTATTTTTTATTAACTTGGTAAATGCTGTCTATTTTTTATGGACCAGTGTGAAAACTGATTATATCATGATATTTTAACTTGTTCGGGAGTAATTTACCATCCAATATGGACTTTTTCGCTTAAATATTTAATTGGTTTCCAATACACTGAGTAAAAAATAAAAATAAAAAACGGAAAAGGGCCAAATATACCCCTCTACTTTCAAATATGGTTTACTTGTACCCTTCATTATACTATTGGGTTATCCATACCCATACCGTTATACTATTGGGTTATCTATACCCCTACTATCATACTTTGAAATAAAAATATCATTATCTTGGATGGAGTGTCACATGTCAGTACCAAATTAAAACAATACATTTCCTTTTTTTTACCCGACCCATTTTAAAAAAAAAAACCTACAAACCGACTCATATTTTCATTTTTTCCAGTTTTTTTTAAAAAAAATTCAATTTTAAAAAAACAAAAATATTAAGTTAATTTTTTTTTCTGTTTTTACAAAATAAAAAATCCAGTAATAAATAATCTGATTTTTAAAAAAAAATGAAAAAAATGAAAAAAAAAATATTTTGTTAAAAATATTTTTCAGTTTTTAAAAAACGAAAATATTTTGTTAAAAAACAAAATTATTTTTTTTCTGCTTTTACAAAGAAACAAATTCAGTTTATACAAAAAAAAATCAATTTTTACAAATTTTCTGTTTAAAATTTTTTTCAGTTAAAAAAATTTTCAGTTTAGAAAATATAAATTTTCAATTAAAAAAATTCAGTTTAAAAAACTGGAAAAAATAAAATTATAAAAACAGAAAAAAAATTTAATATAATATTTTTGTTTTTTGAAAATTGAAATTTAAAAAAAAAAGAAAATATGGGTCGGGTTGTAGGTTTTTTAAAAATGGATCGGGTAATTAAATGAAATGGGTCATTTTAATCTGGTGCTGACACGTAACACTCCATCCAAAATAAGGCTATTTTTGTTTCAAAGTATGATAATAGGGGTATAGATAATCCAATAGTACATCGGTAAGGGTATAGATGACCCAATAATATAATCGAATGATACAAATAAATCATATTTAAAAGCAGAGGGGTATATTTGGCCCTTTTCCAAATAAAAAATGTAATTCCAAGAAGGGCACTTGCCGCCAAGGTGCCAGCCACGGATGAATGAAAGGAAGATCTGATTGTCTCCTCATTGGATCCGTTTGGTAAACATCTATTCCACTTTATTCAACACTGCTCTAAAAGATTGGTTCACAAAAAAAAAAAAAAAAAAAAAATTTTTATAAAAGACAAAATAGGCTACAAAATTACCCAATTCATCGACCTAATGTAATAACGTAATAATTTCTTTACTTTTACAATTAATGTCCTTTTCTTTGGTGATAAGAAAAAAGTTGCACTTTACCTTTAATACTTATAAGACTTTTTAGCGAGAATTCAAATTTCACCGGGCCTTAAAACGCGAGTACCAAACACCAGAAATTTTACGATATAGTCCGTTTTCGAACTAGTCAATAAAAAATAATCAGTGTTTATCAAGTCAATGAAAAAACAACCATCATTTTAATACAATAGAAATCAGTCCAATACAATATATTGGAATTCGATGCACTTGTATATGTACTCAAGCATATTATACTGGATCGGTATACTTTGCTAGCTCCAATATAATATACTAGAAACTGAAACACTAGTGCTCCAAACTCCAATATATTATACTGGACCATTATACTTGCTGAAACTCCACTATATTATGTGAAGTTCTAGTGTAGTGTATTTATGCTCGAACTCTAGTATATTGTGCTAGAGTTCTAGTGTATTTATGTTGGAACTCTATTATATTATGCTGGAGTTCCAACTTACTATCCTGGGACTCCAGTATAATATGCTAGAGTTCAAGTATACTTATACTGAAACTCTAAAATAATATACTGGAGTATTTTTTGTATTTTAAACAGTATATTCGCTCAGATTTATTTTTATATAAAAAATAGCAAAATTTTAATTATTTTTAAAATTTAATTATTTTTAAACGACAAATTATAAATATGACTATTTTTAAAAATCACATGTAAACACCAAAAAAGATAAAAGGTCAATCAACACTTTAAAAAAGTCTTGATTGCTTTACCCTTATCTTGACAAAAAGGTACCTAAAGAAATTGAAGTGAAATCTCCACATAATGAACACAAGATAAAGTTACACAAAACTCATAATTAGTAGAAACACTTGTAGTTAAATTAGCAGAAAAAGACATGATAGTTATCACAAATTAGAAGGTTTAGATCAACCTTAGCTTTTAGATCTTACAAAAAAAGGTGACAATAGTACCACTAAGAAAGAAAGAAAGCATCTTTGCCCTCTAAGTGGAGTCATTATTATATTAAAAAACAAAACAAAGTTTGAAAAAGATGGCCAAAATAACAGTGCATTAATTTGCTTTTTGCTAATAAAAAAAATGGGACATCTCATTTGGCTCTGTCCTTGATTAAATCAATTCCCATCTCAGTTGGATCAGTTGCTTGAAGTTCATAGCTAATTCCATCTAACACTCTTCTCAGTCCAGCTTTTGAAGTTGCATACAATATTTTTGCTCTGATTCTTGATTCTGTTGGTGACCTAATTAATCAAAAAAATTCAATAATTTGTCCGTAAAACTTGAGCAAGTGAAACACCACCAAAAACTCAGTATAATCTCATATAGTTGGATTTCTTACTACCTAGCATGAGATAGGGGGTTTCCACATGCATTCTTGCTTTTGGTGAAGACTCAAACACAACCTCTCGATTGGAAAAATTTCTTATACCAGAGCAACCTCTCTTGTCAATTGCTTACCATCAAAGCAAATGGTAAAATTACCCTATTTTTCCAGGTTTAAAAGAATTGAATTATAATGGAATTTGTTCACTTGATCTGACACAACACTACCTGGTAACATCTCACTAGTCGATTTGGGAAGGATAGAGACCTTAACCAGTTAACCTACTCGGAAAGATAAGAGGTTTATGGGAAACTCGTTGAACCAAAAATGATTCAACAAATTATTAGATCAAAAACTGTAACTCGACGAGTTAAAATGCATCTTAAGCCCAACCATGAAATTAGAATAACTTAAGCTAAGAATAATACATTAACTTTCACATTTTTTAACAAAATAAGAAGAGATGAGGTTGTGTGAAGTTAATAAGGCGGGTTGAATTATTATGACATGTTATTTGACTTAAACCTAAGCCAGATTTGGCAAATTATATTTTGATCCAACACGTTCATATTGATGAAAAAGGATGAAGAAATGAATTACCAGGCAATGAAGAAGATCTTGCTCTTTCGACAATTATCAACAGTAACAAAATCAAAATCAAAGACAGCATATCGACAATCATCTTTAGGTAGAGCTGCAGCAAAATCTTCATAATTTTCAGCAGGTCCACCAACTTTGTCAACTGTAACCAATCTTGATTTCTCATCAATTTTATAAACTATATACCTATGAACCTTTTTCCATTTCATTTCCATGTACGAGTTTTTGCATTCATCACTCACCCACATGCCTGTTGTCGCCTGTTAATTAATCACATCACAAATATTATCCAATCGTCAATAAACGCAAATTCACAATTTAGACTCACTCAATTCACATAAATATTAATTACCATCTTAAATGCCATTGCCATGCTGTTTTGTTTTCTTCTCGGCTAAGTAACTGATTTAGAATTGAGATTTGAGAGAGAATGGTTGAGGGGTAAAGGGGTATTTAAATAGGATGTGTTATTCAAATGCCATTAAACTATGGGTAATATTACGAAGAAATTTATGATTGAATGACTAAATTGACCTCCATATATTGGAGTTTCTGCTTAGCCTTGGAAGCTGTTAACTAACTATTTATATTGGAAAATGGTCCTTTCCTTAATCTATCTATATTTGATTATAAGAATGATCAATTGGTTCGCAAATTTTACTGGAGACATTAGTAGTTAAGCGTTTATCATGAGTCTCACTAAAATTAGTCATCCAATATTACTTTTACTTGACATCTTAAACTTTTCACGCCCCTTAAAAATAATAATTATAATATATATTTTACCATATAATTTCTAATAATGATAGCTTTCCAAAAAGTATTGGAAATTAATTTTAAAAATGAGTAATTAGTGATAACCATATTTGTTGATTCGAGAGTCTTCCGGAAATAGCCTTTCTACTCTTCCGGATTAAGGGTAAAGTCTGCGTACATCCTATGCTTCCCATACCCCACGAGTGAGATTTTACTGAGTATGTTATTGTTGAGTAATTAATGATAAGCGTAAAACAAGAAAAAAATTGTCTTTCTTTCGATTTGGTATAGTGGACAAGTAAAAGCAAAAATATATTTTTAGTATCGTGAACAAGTAAAAGAGAAGGGAAAAATAGTATAAACATTATTGCATTATATATTAATATTCAAGTCATCTTGCGTGCATCTCGATATTTTGCTATGCTCTTGCTAATTTAAACAGGTGAAAGAAATTACCTAAAAATTCCATTGGTTACTGGACACACAATATCCTCCCAGACTCCATGATATGAAATAATATTGGGAAGGGTTATACATAGACCAGGTTGGTTCGGTTTTATCAAAACCAAACCAAATCAATTATATCGGTTTGGATTGGTTTGATTTTGTCGGATTTTTTGAGTTTTCGGGTTTTTTATTACATGAATATTATTTCAATATTACGTTATTAAAATTATAGATAAAACTTTGATAAGTGATATGGAAAAAATTGACGAACATACGATCTATTAAAATATTCTAATTGGTGAAATATTTTAGTAACACATGAAAGTTATTTTCTTAGTCGTCTAATAATAATTTTTCGCTAAATTACTCTTTCAAGGTTAATACATGAGAGGATTCCAAATATTTCTACATTTTCTAAAGAAAAATCACTACAAAGTCGTAAAAATATAAATAAAGTTTATACATTTATATATCGGTTTGGTTCGAATTTTTTTACTCAATACTAAACCAAGTCAAACCAAACCTAGTCGGGTTTTTTTAATCTATTTGGTTTGATTTTTCAGTTTGGTGCGGTTTGAACACCCCTAATATTGGATATGTTGTTGTTAATGGAGAATCCTTTAAGAAAGCATAATACATATAGAACATTAATATAGTCTATCTCAATTTATTAGGTCTAAACGTAGTTAATTTATTTTTAGGCAAAATTAAATTTGAATTAACGAGGAATGAAAAGACAAACTTTTTTGGCATGCCCATATAAAGATTTTTAATCAGGAAAAAATCCTTCATTTTAGGTGCAAAATTGGAATATAAGTGGTCCAATATTAGGGTTGTACAAGCACATCTCATTTCTCTTTTTCTCTTTGAGTTCCTCAAAAGTCTTGGCGTGAAAGCAAAGGTGGAAAAAGGATGGGTCTCACCCTCTTATCCAATTTTACAAGTAAAAAACTTCTTTCTTTGAAAATCCCAAAGAGATCAAATGAGAAAAAGTAATATAAAATTCTATTTTTGCCTAATTTCAGCTCATTGGTTCAAGAAATGAATCATATCTAATCCTTACAATAAGTTCATTTTGCCAAATTGGAAACAATGAAAGAGTATAAATTTCAAAGATTGTAAATCCCTATGGTTGAGTTACCCACAAAATTGTCTAGGAATGTAGTAGAAAATCTCATTATTTTAGTGTTTATGTCATCAATTAACAGTATGTATCAAGTACATGAATAGCAATTCCATGAATTGCAACAAGATATGCTAAGAAAAGAAAGAATCATAGAAATATTAGAGAATTACAAACACTAAAATCTAAGAGAGCAAGTAAAGATTTGGATGTGGATGAGGAGACATGCAATATATTTCAACTTGGCCCTATTGCTCTTTCTTTGTGAACCTAAAATTTATCAGCCCATAATTGTATCATTTGCTTTGACTAAACTTCTCACATTTGGATATCCGAATTCAGTCTCGAACTAGAAACCTCTGATTATTCATCTGACCACATTCCTTGGTGATTTTATTTTTTTATTGCACTAACCAGGTAACTATGCTGCCTGCTGGATAAATAGGCGCTTACGACCTAATTATTAGAACACGTAAAGTGAAAATAGCTGTCATTGCTTCAGCTTACCGAGGATGTACTCTACGATATGAATGTATGGAGTTCGAGAATTAGGGCTGAAAGTTGACAATTAGCCGTGAGTTAGGAGTAGGCTTACCAGTAGTACTAGTACTATACTACTATTCTTGTATTTTCTTATTACATGTTGTGCCATTTACTTCCGTTATCCTATTACAGTGTTACTATTATCGTTGCTTTATTTTCATTCCTTGAATCGAAAGAGCCTCTCTACCTTTATAATAAAAGGGCGAAGTCTATGTACACACTACCTTTCTCGAACCCCGACACTTTAACACGTCTAACCTCTTAAAAAAGAAACTTTTTATTCGAATTTCTTGGTTGTAAAGTGACAAAGAGGGTTGCGGTCATAGATGAAAAATAAATGGATGTACTCAAGTGGTAGATGAAGGCCATTCTTTGTTTTTTGGTTATTCCTGTGGCTTTTTCTTCGTTGTAGTTTTGGGTATGATGTCAATTGCTCTGCTAACTTGACTTCCTATTTCTCTTATCCTTTGGGGATAATACAATGGCTATGTGACAAAAAATGTGTAGCCCAAATAGTTTCCTAACATAGGATGCTGAAACAACTATCAGCATCATATTTCACAGGATGTCCAAATCTGCAAAAGTCATTACCTCATGGACCAAATGTCATGGTTCACCACAAGTTTAATTGTTGCTAGCACATGTAATTTAGCAGACACAAGCTATCCTTTGTCTATTTACAAAGGAAGCACCAGAGAATGTTCTTTGGCAACAACTACGCCTCAGTACCAAACACATTGGGAGAAGGCTCTTTGGCAAATTTAAACTAAATACGGAATGACTGATTCTGTTCTGTGAGCCAGCAATGCATCATGTTGACACACGGATCGACCGAGCCATTATGCATCGAACTGACCGTCGAAGATTTCTAAGCTATCCCAAATAAATAATGGACGTAGTTACTTCCTAACTTGATCCCTTGTAGACGCGATGAATGAGTATCAACAAGCAAACATATCAAACGGTCAAACGATGCAAAAGCATGATACAGTATAGCCTAAAACCACTGATGACCAATGAAAGCATGGATCCATCAACCGAATTGATTACTCTTTCCACACTTTGAGTAATCGAAATGTGAAACAGAAATAATGGCACAGACAGCATATTTTCATCTTTATTGGAAAAACACTGTTATACAGAATAATTTTACCTCAATGCACAACTTGCCTAACAGGGAAACTCAGCAATCACAAAAAGAACCCGGAAAAAGGAGAAGCATTACAGACAGAATACAAATTTAACCAAAGGTTGGTTATACAACAAGAGGACTTCTGGCACCATAAGCGGCGGAACTATGACCCCTACTGATAGGAAGGTGCACATAAACATCATGAACTTCCTGTTTACATACCTCTCCTCTGTCTCTGTCAATCGCATAGCAAACATATACCGTGTCGATAACGTTATCCAAAACGTGCACGAAGAAACCAAGAATCACCATTAGCAGCAGCCATGCCAGAGCAGCAATAAGGTATGCTTCGACACCAAGATGACTGGCAGCTCGTACCACAACAAAAACCTGGAAGCAAATACTCAAAGGTTTTTATTTTTTATTTTTCTTTTATGGCGGATAATGAAAAGCATTTAACCATATACTATCATATATTGTTGACCAATACCCAGATCGACTCACCAATATTGCATATATTGTTGAGAGAACAAAGATTATCCCAGCTAGTATGCGAGTGGAGACAGTCTCCACAAAAACCGGAGAGAGAAGATTGCGCTTTAGAAGTTCATACGTCATCCTAGCAGAAGAGCAATATGCTTCACCAGTTATAGCTGCAAAATTTATGGTGAATTTATTCACAAATTCAACTGCTGACAGCAGGGTATTGGCACAGAACCGCAGAATAAGGTTCACAATTCCAGAATCTTCTTGTCTTGCATTATCAACCATAGCACGAACCATACGAACCACACAGATCAGTAACCCAGAGAAACATACTGTGCCCGATGATGGACCAAACGCATGTCTGCAAATTTCCACAAAAGAATCATGAAAAAGGAAACTAGCACCAAAAGAAAGCTTCAAGAAAAATTAGTAAAGAACCAGGCAGCTAATCATGAAGCTGAAACAAGAACACAAAACAAAGTAGTATTAACTTCATCTTCAACTTCGGTAAACATTATCATTGAATGGAAACAACAACGTCGCCTCAGTCCCAAACAAGTTGAGGTCAAATATATGAACCCTCACTGAACATGTTTCTCCATTTTTAACTAATCTCGGCCAACATAACACAAAATAAAAAATAGAAACATAAAGTACGAGAAGTCCTATATATTTCTACTCATACAAAAATCTCTAATAGGGCAACTATTAGAAAGCTTCAAGAAAAATTAGTAAAGAACCAGGCAGTTAAATCATGAAGCTGAAACAAGAACACAAAACAAAGTAGTATCAACTTCATCTTCAACTTCGGTAAACATTATCATTGAATGAAAACAACAACGCCGCCTCAGTCCAAACAAGTTGGGGTCAAATATATGAACCCTCACTGACCATGTTTCTCCATTTTTAACTAACCTCGACCAACATAACACAAAATAAAAATAGAAACATAAAGTACAAGAAGACCTATATATTTCTACTCTGTACAAAAATCTCTAATAGGGCACAAAGACTCCTAGAGAACATACGACCTAAAATACACGTATTAAACAACCATTTTTCTTTAAGAAAAGGCATAAAGTACCCACGAAACTTCTCCGGAAAAGTCATTTACACGCCTAAACTTCACGGATGACCTAACACCCAATTATTCTTGTTTAAAGTGGAACTACTATCGTCTTGTTAGACCCAAAACTAGCTCTGAGTTGAGCAGTGAAATACATGTCACCCTCCATGTCACAAAATCTTTGAAATTCTTAATTTTTCAAAAGAACTCCCTAGTCCATCTTCTTCCTCACCCCACCTACCTCTTTCTCCTTCTTCCCAAAAGAAAATGACTACGAAAAAAATGATGAAAGAAAAAGAAAAAAAGGGGAAAAAAGCGAAAATAACTAAAAAGGTAAAAAGAAATGAGGCTCACAACAAACAATTAATGTAATTAGTTGCACGGCTTCCAATTAAAAAATGACAAGTGTATAATTTCATTGGTCTTTAACGCTTCTTTTCACTTTCCACGCGCATAGTGATATTTTTTTGTGCCATGTAACTTTTAGGGGGATAATAGTTCCACTTCAAACAAGAAGTGGGTAATAGGTCGCCTGTAATGTAGGTGTGTAAATGACTTTTCCGGACAAATTTAATAGGTACTTTATGCCTCCCTTTTTTTTTCTTCCTGAAATGGATATGTAAACTACCAACTAATTGGAATCGCCTATATAAATATTTTCCTTTTATCGTGCCCTACCTTTCGCAAACCCTGCATGGATTCCAAGGAATTGTTGGTGTTTCGAGACAATTTCCTTTAGGTCTACCTCCTCCCCATTTTAAACGCCTTCAATTACCATGGTCTCTTACCTACGAACCTGCAAATCTGGTGGTCGATGCAGGACATGACCAAATCATCTCAAACGACCTTCTCATTTTATAATGTGTGCTGCTAGCACCTTTTGCAAATATGATCAGTTTTTATCTTGTTTAATTTTGTATGACCGCACATCCATCTTCACATCGCATTTCCGCGACATTCATCTTGTGGATGTGTTGGACTTTAGCGGCCCAACAATCAGTGCCATACAACATTGCTAGTGTTATGACTGTTTTTTATAGAACTTACCTTTCATTTTGGTGTACATCTTTCTATCACATAACACCTCGGTAGCACTTCTACTTTTCAACCATCAAATTTTGATTGTATGTGTACATATTCGTTTATCATGCCATTCCCCTGAAATAATGAGTCCAGATATTTGATTTTTTTGCATTTAGGCACCACAACCCTGTCTAATCCACGTTAACTTCACTCTTCTTATACGACCTCAACCACATATATTCAGTTTTACTCCTACTTATCCTAAAACTCTTATTCTCTAGAATGCTTCTCTGTTCAAGCTTTTGGCTGACAACTTCGCTGGCTTTATTCATTAGCACAACATGTTAGCAAACAGTGCACACAATAGGACCTCATTTTGTATTGTGTGGATTAATCCATCCATAACTAAAATAAATAATGCCAATATCTAGTACTGGTGTATGCTCTCTCTCCTCCCTCCCTCCCTCAACTCTCCATTCACATGGTTTGATTACATAAAACATAACGCCTAATAATAAAACAGCCAAACCGAGAGATTTCAAATTAGATTTGAGTTGCACTTGGAAAGAGTAGTTGTAGGTTTCTTTTTTTCTTTTTTGATAATCAAGAAATCAGCTCCACTTTAAATGCCACACTTGTTTCGCCAGCACGATTTAAACTTGTAATGCGTACCTACCACACATCCAATGTCGTACTACCTTTTCCGCTGAAGCAAAGCCCTAGGGACATGTTTTTCCTATATTCTTCTTTTTTCTTTTTTCTTTTTTCCCTCTGGATGCATTGTCTGGTACTTAATCATACTGATTCTGAGTAATGATTAAAACCACGAACAAGTCAGGTGGTTAAGCTCCAGTTAGTCTATGACCATCTAGCCTATGCACCACTACAGACTACTGTCATTAGTTATTGAGGCTTTACGACTATGCCAAAGGGAGTAAAACTGCCTAAAATGCAAGAGGCCAGCAATGAATTACAGACATACTACAAATATCCTTCCGGATTCCAGAATCATAACGTAGAATCAGTTTCCATGTAGAAACCGTAACAGAAATATAGCCATTGCATGCAGGAAGAGGGACAATAAGGTGCTCTCTACAGTATTTATTTTTCTGCTATCATTTGCATAGATAATTAAAAATAAGCTGATGCAATGATAGGAACTTAATAATCAAAGTTAAGAATATTCTGCTATCATCGAATTTACTGCATAAGAATAAGCTCATACAAAGATAGGAGCTTTATTATCAAAGTAAAGAATATTCTGCTATCATTTCCATACATAATTAGCTACAAAAGAATAGGCTCATACAAACATAGGCACTTCACCATCGAAGTTAAAGAGTATGAACTAACCTCAAAGCATTTCTCATAGGCTTTTTGGGGCCTGATTCATCCTTGGAGAAATACCATTGTGCAATTGTCCCACTTATCACATAAACTTGTGCCTCAATCATCGCCGTCGCAGACCAAAGCATTGTTAGAATAGCAAACGTATAATAAGCAGGAACCCATCTATCCTGTTTCCATACACAATAGTACTCCCCATTCTTTTCCTTAGGTATAACCTCTCCATTAAACCTAGCAAAAACCAAGAAAACAACAATTGGAGCATAATACACTAACAGTCCTAAAGTCAATGCTGGAAGCACTCCAAACAACCCCAAATTCCTTGAAAGGGCATAAGAAGCAACCCCAATAATTTTAATAGTCAACTCAATCCTATGCCAATTAGCTACAAAAATCCAAACAAGAAGCCCAATTAACAATAACACAAAAACAAGCACCAAAATCCTATAAGCTAAAGGGAAATTTTCACTACATTTGGAGCTCACAGTACAAGCAACAAACCAGTAAATATCAAGAAACACAGGTACAATTACAAAGAAAGGAAGTGAAGCATAAACTATCTGCGTTGTGTAACGCTTGAGCAAGAAAAGCACAAACAGCACAAAGGGTATGCTCAAAATTAAAGTAACTACAAGGGTCCATATTAAACTCTTCAAAAAACTAGAATCGGAAGAGTAAAGTTCAAAAAAGTTGTAACTAGAACTAGAACTTTGAAGGGTACAAGAAGAGGAGGTGAAATTGTAGGTAAAAGATGAAACTTGGGAGTGATGAGGATTTTTATGAACAGAAGCAAAAATACCAAAACCAAAAGTGGATAAAACAAGAAGAGCAAAAAGGATAAGAAAGGGAAGATCTTTAAAGGGTCTTGGACCAAAGTTGTAAGAGATCTGAAGGAACTGAGTTTGGTCTTCTGGGTCTAAAGAAGATTGGCCAGGGTAGTTATGAGGGGTTAGAAGGGGTTGGGTGGTGGGGTCAACGAGAGTAGAAGAAAGCTTATTTGGGTCTTCACTGGTTTCCATGGCAAAAAAAAATCAAGAATCTTTGTTGGTTGGCGGCTTGAAAAATGGGGTGGTGGTGGATTTCATTAATTTCATGGGTGGGGGTGGAGAATGGAGATGATGGTGATGATGACGACGTTGTGGTCGGTGGTGAAAGCTAGCCACGTGAGACAATTTGGTGTTATTCTATTCGGGAGTAGATCGGTACTAAGCTAGCTAACAACGTGCCAGTATAAGGTTTTGTCAGTGTTGGATAATTACAATCTGATTTTGTTGGTGTAATTCAAGATTCATAACCAGCTTTGAAAATTGGTGTATTAATTGGAGTGATCAGTCTATTAAATCCTGTGTATTTACTCGTTTTATTCGGCTCATATATGTAACAAAAAAAAATTATTATAAGTGTTAAGAATAGAATTCTACTTGGAGTGAATGTCTATCTTGTGGAGAGTTTTACTTTGTGACTAAGTCATAATTTCTCCTATAAATAGAGGGGTCTTACCCCATTGTAAATCATCCCAAAATTCAATAAGAATTCTCTCTCCCTACTTTTCTCTGCAATATTATTCTTGTTCTTTTATTATTTTATAACACGTTATCAGCACGAGACTCTACCGTCTCAAGAAGCTCCTTCAGAAGATTAAGGTAATTTTTCTCCTTTTTTTAATTATGACTGACATTATGAAAAGAAAGTTCGTTGCCCTTGAAATTTCGGGCAATAACTATATGATATGTGTGTTGGATGCTGAAATTCATTTAGATGCAATGGGTCTTGGAGACGCCATTAAAGACGAAAATAAAGCATCCACCCAAGATAATTGTGACAACCCGGCCCGTCATCATGAGAGTTACCGCCCTGTTATCCCCTCATTATATTATTTTGTGGAATGGCTTAAAGGAAAGATATGACAACTTAAAGTTGGTCACCCTTCCACAAGCACGATATGATTGGGCTCATCTGAGGCTCCAAGACTTTAAGTATGTTTCTGAATATAATTCTGCGATGTTCAGAATTACTTCTAAATTGAAACTCTGTGGAGATACTATTAGTGATTATGATATGCTTGAGAAAACGTTTACAACGTTTCATGCCTCCAATATGGTTCTGCAACAGCAGTACAGAGAGAAAGGTTTCAAGAAGTACTTCTGAGCTGATTTCTCTTCTTCTTGTGGCTGAGCGAAACAATGACTTGCTCATGAGAAATCACGAAAATCGACCCACCGGGTCTACACCATTGCCTGAAGCGGATGAGGTATATTCCCATTATGCTAAGCGTGAAAAAGGCCGTGACTCTAATCGCAGTCGTAATCATGATCATAGTCGTGGTCGTGACTCTATCCGTAATCGTAATCGTGATCATGGACATAGCCGCGGTCGTGGCCGTAGACAAGGAAGAAATTTTTCTGGTGTTAATCATCCCCCAAAGAGAAATAACCACAAAAGGTGGAAAGGGAAAGATGAGAAGTCAAAAACAAATGATTCAGAAATTGAATGCTATCGTTGCGGTGGAAAAGGGCATTGGGCAAAAATTTACCGTGTACCAAGACATTTGGTTGATCTTTATCAAGCATCTCTAAAGAATAAAAGCCCTGAAGCCAATTTTGTCTCTGATAATGATTTTGACATCACCCACTTGGATGTGGCAGACTTCTTTGAGCGCCCTGATGGGAAAATAGACCACTTGATCGGTGATGGATCCGTGGTTAAAGATGATTGAGTAGTTTAAAATTTATTTTTGCCTATTTATGATAGTTAGTTGAATAAATATCGTGTAATTATAATTTTTTACGTGAGTAGTAGTCATTAGTAGCAATAAGTACTATTTATTTTATGGAATAATATTAGTTCGTTTTAATTAAATATGGTAATAATATATCAGCACATGGTTCAAAGTAAAATATTACTATTTCCGCTGAATTGAGTATCGACTTCTTTGTGAATATTACCAGTCAAAATTTGCAAAGTTAATTATTTTGTCCAGTAGTATCAAATCTTGTTAACTTCTCATTTTTTCAGAATCATGTTACTTTATAATAATACTGTTACTTTTATGAAAAACTAAAGAATGAGAAAATTATCACGTTAGTATGACAAAGTTCAAATTGAATTGGTTTCAAAAGACGCAATCATTACAGAATGAGTAAGACTACAATAGTGCTCGTTCAATGATATATCCGTTCTATATTCAGTTTGGTTGGATCTGTATAGTTGTGACGACCCAAAGGGTCATCACTTATTTTATTAATAATTTCGAGCTTCCGAGGCCTTGAAAACCTCATTCTATGTTGCCTCGATTTACGTGCACGATCCGAGCATATAGCCGGAAAGATTTTGTGATAGAAAATATGAATTCTATGAGAAATTTGGATAAAAATGATATTAATATTGATATGGTTGACTTCGGTCAACATTTTTGGTAAACGGATCCGGACCCGAGATTGGATGGTCCCGAGAGGTCCGTAGGAAAATATGGGACTTGGACATGTGTCCGGAGTCGAATTCGAGGCCTAGAGCCCAAGTTATGAATTTTTATGTGAAATTGTTTTTGATGCAATTATTAAAGGAAATAAATTAATAGACCTTGGTATCGGGCTCGTATTTTGGTTCCGACGCCCGCTACAAGTCTTAAATATTATATATGTGATTTCTGTAAAGTTTGGTGACATTTGGATGTCGTTTGAGATGTTTTGGACCTTGAGTTCCAAGTTAACAAGTTTTGAAAATCAAAAGTATGAAAATCATGAGTTTGAGGCTCGATTTGATTAAAACGAAGTGATATTGGCGATATGATCGCACGAACAAGTCCATAATGCGTTTTTGAGGTTGTGTACATGTTTGGTTTGGAGCCCGGGGGGCTCGGGTAAAGATTTGATAGGCCGTTGGATAAAAATCTGATTTTTTGAACTGCTGGTTTTTCACCCAGCTGTTGGCTTCGCAATTGCGAAGAATTTCTCGCAATTGCGAAGGGGACGGTGTAAGGCAAGGCTCGCAAATGCGAACCTTGATCGCAAATGCGAAGCCAGCCTTGTTCGCAAATGCGAACAATTGTTCGCATTTGCGAAGGTCCCCAGTGATGCCTTGGTTCGCAAATGCGAACCATTGTTCGCAAATGCGAACGTCCCAGTGACTGCCTTGGTTCGCAAATGCGAACCATTGTTCGCAAATGCGAACACTGCCTTATACAGCATGTGTTCGCAAATGCGAACATTAGTTCGCAAATGCGAGCTGTTCGCAAATGCGAACAAATGTTCGCAAATGCGAACTTCCCACCCTTAGCTTATTTTTCAAACTCCAGAAATTGGTCGGGGTTCGCAATTGCGAACCCATGTTCGCAAATGCGAACACAGAGACCTGAAAAATACGAATTTCAGTCATTTCTTCATTTTTCACAAAACCAAAACACCCATTTGCGACTCTTAAAGGATTTCTTCTTCATCAAAACGATTGTAAGTCACTTTTTACTTAATTCTTTCATTTCCTAACATCATTAAACATGTTTTTCATAAGAAATCAATGATTTTCATGGTAAAATTCTTGTTTTTGTTAGAAAATAGGGTTTTTCATAAATTGGGGAATTGGACCTCGAATTGAGGTCCGATTTTGAAACAAATTATATACATGAACTCGTGGGGGATGGGTAACCGGATTTTGGTCCTAACCCCGAATTCCGACCATGTGGGCCCGGGGTTGAAATTTACTATTCATGGCAGAATGTTGAAAAAGTGGTATTTGGTATTAAGAATTAGTTTGTTGAGTAGAATTGATGATATTAAATCAATTGTGTATAGATACGGTTGGATTGGAGCCAAATTGAAAGAAAAGACATTTCCACGGATTGGATTGTTCATAAGCATTCGAGGTAAGTGTTTGTTCTATCCTAGCTTGAGGGAATAGGATTATGTGTTATGTGTTATGTGATCGAGTGCGGTGTATGGGCTGTGGTGGCGAGCATCCATACACTGGCGTCTAGTATGACCGTGAGTCGTTGGAAAATAATCATTTAGAGGTATATATATTACAGATGAATTATTATTGTTCTCCCTTGTTGGGACTTGTTGTGAAGATTATTATTGATTGCCCTTGATGGGACGGATTATAAATTACTGTTTCTTTCTTTACCCTTAACGTGATTGTTATTTGGGTGAGGAAGAGTGATAATGCACGAAGGGTGATGCCGTGCCATGTTTTATTTATTTATGCACGAAGGTTAATGCCGTGCCATGTTTATTTATTGATTATGCACGAAGGATCATGCCGTGCCCTGTTATTGAACCATGTACGAAGGATCATGCCGTACTATGGATGTGAGGATGAGAGTAAAAGCACGAAGGGTGATGCCGTGCAATTGTTTGCTATTCCTTGACTTGATATTACTTGTTTTTCCCTTATATTTTATTTGGGTGATGCCGTGCAACTATTTGCCATTTCTTGAATTGATATTACTTGTGTCTCCATTATACCTTGTTTTCCTTGTGAACTTATTTGATTGTTATTTGGGTGAGGAAGAGTGATAATGCACGAAGGGTGATACCGTGCCATGTTTATTTATTTATGCACGAAGGATCATGCCGTGCCCTATTATTGAACCATGTACGAAGGATCATGCCGTACTATGGATGTGAGGATGAGAGTAAAAGCACGAAGGGTGATGCCGTGCAACTGTTTGCTATTTCTTGAATTGATATTACTTGTGGTTACATTACACTTTGTTTTTCCTTGTGAAATTATTAACCGTGGTTAATTGTTGAATTCTTTAAGATATTCCTTATTGTGTTATTACTTGATTATTTCTTGTTATTTTGTGGTACACATATATATATTGAATTGCACAGGTTTATGTGGGTGTCTGGTCCTAGGCTCTTCACTACTTCGCCGGGATAGGCTAGGCACTTACCAGAACATGGGGTCAGTTGTGTTGATACTGCACTTCTGTGCGTTTTTGCACAGGTACAGGTTTCGATCAGGAGCAGCAGCAGTAAATCGATTGCGTGGAAGTTAATCACATTTGAGACCGAGGTAGCTTGCGGACGTCCGCAAGCCCGGCGTCTCTCTCTTTACTTATGTTTTAGCTGTAGTCTCTTTGTTCCGAGACAAACAGAATTATGTTATATTTCCTTCGGACTTTTATGTGTAGTATTCCATAGTAGTTTGTGAGTTGGTGACTCCACGTCTTGGGTAGAGGATTTCGGTATGATTTTCACCTTGTGATTTGTTATTTCCATTTTGATAAAGTATTCCGCATTTATTTAATTAAAATTTTGTTAAAAACAGGATAACATGTATACGGTGGCTTGCCTAGCTACCACGAGTAGGCGCCATCACGATCCCGATGTTGGGGGAAAATCCGGGTCGTGACAAGTTGGTATCGAGCTCTAGGTTACATAGGTCTCACCACTCACGAACAAGCTTAGTAGAGTTTAAGAGGTAGGTACGGAGACGTCCTGTACTTGTCCTCCGGAGTCTATTGAGTTAGGAAAAAGTCTCTCATTTGTTCTTTCTTGTCGTGCGACTTGTTCCTCAATTACCGATTGAATTTCTATTATGTCCTTTCGCGGATGGTAAGGACACGCACTTCTTCGTCCGTCGACCGGCGGCCGAGCCCCGAGCCGGCTCCCGGTGAGGGCGCGGGGCCAAGGTCGTATCGAGAGGTCGTGGTAGGGGTAGAGCTCGGCCTCAGGCAGCTACCCCGAGAGGTGGAGCCTCGTATTGAGATCGAAGAGGAGGTTCCGGTTCCAGCGGCTCCGGTGGGCCCAGCTCGGGTCCCGGGAGAGGCTTTGATTACCCGGATCTCCGGGATGCTTTGGTCGAGAATAGCGGGATTTATGGATAGCATTGCCGGAAGCGGGTTTATTATCGGTTGCCTGACCACTTCTCGGTGCGGAGGAGGGGCCCGGACTCTGTTGCTCATACTCGGAGCCGGTAGCTCCTCGGCCTCGAGCACCGGTGGTCGGCCGGCGTGGCCACTCGGTCGAGTACCGCGACTCATGCGGCGATGGAGCGGCCATGACTTCGATTCGTTATGGAGGCTTGATCGGTTCTCCAGCTATTTACCACTACGTTCGGTGGAGCCGCATCAGAGGATCTCGGGACTTCTTATTCGGTTGCCGTGAGATTCTCGAAGACTATGGGGATCGTGGAGACAAACGGAGTTGATTTATGTACCTTCAGACTGCAGGATCCGCCAAGACTTGGTGGAGAGATTGTTGCTTGACTCGACCAGCAGGGTCCCCAGCTTTATCATGGGACCAGGTTTGCGGAACTATTTATGGAGAAGTTTCTCCCTGCTACTCGGCGGGATTTACTTCGGAGGCAGTTTGAGCGCCTCCATCAGGGCACTATGACAGTTACACAGTATGAGACGAGATTTATTGACTTGGCTCGTCATGCGGTGGTGATACTTCCCACGGAGCGGGAGAGGGTCCGCAGATTTATAGATGGGCTTAATCAGCCGATTAGACTCGAGATGGCTATGGGCGTGGGGAGTGACATATCATTTCGGGAGGCGGCCAATGCGGCACGCAGAGTTGAGATGGCTCTTGCTAGGGGAGGCGGTTGTTCTTCGGATAAGAGGCCTCGTCATTCGAGGCGAGTTTGGTGGTTCTTCCTGCGGTAGCGAGAGAATCGCTTTGACGAGAGGCCGGTCCTCGGAGCCTTTTCATTCCGCCCTCGGGCTTCGCGGGGTGGATCGGTGATCGTGGTTCTCGGGGGCATTATTCGGACCGGTATCCTAGTAATGCTCGGCCTCTTCGGAGTGTTCGTGGAGGCCGTTCGGGTCGTCGGGGCCGGCGGCCCTATCGGTCCGAAGGCGCCACGGTTGTGGTGACCCGAGGTCATTTTATCGGAGGTGCCCTATAGCGGCGGGCGGCTCTCGGCGGCGAGGTCCTCGTCACATGATTCGAGCCCCGGTCGACCCTCGGCCGCCCGACCGGCCATAGGCGGGGGTAGAGATTTTAGAGGTGGAGGTCGAGACCGTAGAGGTAGAGAGCGTCCGGCCAGAGGTAGAGGTCGGCCGGTTGATAGTCGTCCTAGAGACGCGGCTCGGAGGGGAGGTGCGGATCCCGTTTCTATGCTTTACCGACCGGGCCGAGGCGAGAGGCATCAGATGCCGTGATTACATGCACTATTCTTGTGTGTGGCAGAGAGGTGCTTCGGTATTATTTGACCCTGGATCTACGTATTCCTATGTGTCTTCCTACTTCGCACCGTATTTGGTCGTGCCCGCCTATGCTCTGGATATTCCAGTTTATGTGGCTACGCCAGTGGGTGATTCTATTGTAGTCGATCGGGTGCATCGTTCGTGCGTAGTTATATTTGGGGGTCTTGAGACCCGTGTTGATCTGTTGTTCTTGGATATGGTAGATTTTGATGTCATATTGGGGATGGACTGGTTGTCCCCATACCATGCTATTCTTGATTGTCATGCTAAGACTGTCACCTTAGCCTTGCCAGAATCACCCCGATTAGAGTGGAAGGGTACCTCAAGCCACTCCGTTCGCACTGTTATTTCTTACGTTAAGGCTCGACGTATGGTCGAGAAGGGGTGTCTAGCTTATTTGGCTTATGTTCGTGATTCCGGCGCAGAAGTTCCTTCCATTGATTCAGTCCCTATTGCACGGGAGTTTCCTGAGGTTTTTCCTTCAGACCTGCCGGGCATGCCACCCGACAGGGATATTGACTTCTGTATTGATTTGGCACTGGGCACTCAGCCCATCTCTATTCCACCCTATCGTATGGCCCCGCCGGAGTTAAAAGAGTTGAAAGATCAGTTGC
Organism: Nicotiana noctiflora; assembly: GCA_032618575.1. Classification (NCBI taxonomy): domain Eukaryota; kingdom Viridiplantae; phylum Streptophyta; class Magnoliopsida; order Solanales; family Solanaceae; genus Nicotiana; species Nicotiana noctiflora. The sequence continues at coordinate 335,525 of JASVEL010013387.1, forward strand.
AGGACCTTCTTGAGAAGGGTTTTATCAGGCCCAGTGTTTCCCCCTGGGGAGCACCTGTATTATTTGTAAAGAAGAAAGATGGCTCGATGCGGATGTGTATTGATTACCGGCAGTTAAACAAGGTGACTATCAAAAATAAATATCCACTGCCGAGGATTGATGATTTGTTTGACCAACTCCAGGGAGCGAGGGTATTCTCTAAGATAGACTTGAGGTCAGGCTACCATCAGCTGAAGATCAGGGCGGTTGACATTCCTAAGACAGCCTTTCGCTCTAGATATGGGCATTATGAGTTCTTGGTCATGTCCTTCGGGTTGACCAATGCCCCAGCAGCATTCATGGAGTTGATGAATCGGGTATTCGGGCCTTACTTAGATCTGTTCGTGATAGTCTTCATAGATGACATCCTGGTATACTCCCGCAGCCAGGAAGAGCACGAGCAGCACCTCAGAGTGGTTCTTCAGACTCTGAAGGATAATCGGCTATATGCCAAATTTTCAAAATGTGAGTTCTGGCTGAGTTCGGTAGCATTTCTGGGTCACATTGTATCTGTGGAGGGTATTCAGGTAGACCCAAAGAAGATTGAGGCAGTCCAGAATTGGCCTCGACCAGCTTCAGTGACTGAGATACGGAGTTTCTTGGGATTAGCAGGCTACTACCGTCGTTTTGTTGAGGGGTTTTCTTCTATTGCAGCCCCGATGACCAGGTTGACCCAGAAGGGTGTCCAGTTTCAGTGGTCAGAGGAGTGTGAGGCGAGCTTTCAGAAGCTCGAGACGGCCTTGACCACCGCGCCGGTGTTGGTACTACCTACGAGTGCAGGGCCTTATAGAGTTTATTGTGACGCATCTCGTACGGGGCTTGGAGCGGTATTGATGCGGGATGGTAAGGTTATCGCTTATGCTTCGAGGCGATTAAAGATACATGAGAAGAATTATCCAGTTCATGATCATCACTTGACTGTTTTCGTTTGTTTGATCAAGCGGAGGCATTATCTATATGGTGTGACATGTGAGGTGTACACTGATCACAAAAGCCTACAGTACTTGTTCAAACAAAAGGAGTTGAATCTACGACAGCGGAGATGGTTAGAGTTGCTAAAAGACTATGATATTACTATATTATATCACCCAGGTAAGGCCAATGTGGTGGCCGATGCATTGAGTAGAAAGTGTGCCAGCATGGGTAGTCTTGCATATATTCCGGTCAATCAGAGACCATTAGCTCTAGATGTCCAGGCCTTAGCCAACCGGTTCGTGAGATTAGACATTTCTGAGCCTAGCAGGGTGTTAGCCTGCACGGTCGCTCGTTCTTCATTATTAGAGCGTATCCGTGAGAGGCAATTTGATGATCCTCGTTTGCGTGAGTTGAGAGATACAGTACAGCGGGGAGGTGCCACACAGGTAAACCTAGATGATGATGGGGTATTGAAATTGCAGGGTCGAGTTTGTGTACCCAATGTCGAAGGAATTCGAGAGTTGATCTTAGCAGAGGCCCACAGTTCGCGGTATTCTATTCACCCAGGCGCCGCGAAGATGTACCGGGACTTACGGCAACACTATTGGTGGCGCAGAATGAAGAAAGATATCGTTGCGTATGTCGCTCGGTGTCTAAATTGTCGACAGGTGAAATATGAGCACCGAGACCTGGTGGTGTATTCCAAAGGATTGAAATTCCCGAGTGGAAATGGGAGCGGATCACTATGGACTTCGTTATACTGGACTTCCTTTGACTCGGAGGAAATTTGATGCTATTTGGGTCATTGTTGATAGGCTGACCAAGTCAGCACACTTTATTCCAGTATCTGTCTCCTACTCGTCGGAGAGGTTAGCGGAGGTGTACATTAGGGAGATTGTTCGTCTCCATGGGGTGCCAGTATCTATTATCTCTGATCGGGGTACGCAGTTTACCTCGCGGTTCTGGAGAGCGGTTCAGCAGGAGTTAGGCACCCAGGTTCAGTTGAGTACAGCATTTCATCCTCAGACGGATGGCCAGTCAGAGAGGACTATTCAGATTCTTGAGGACATGCTTCGAGCCTGTGTTATTGATTTCGGAGGCTCGCGGGACCAGTTTCTGCCGTTAGCAGAGTTCGCCTACAATAACAGTTACCAATCTAGCATCCAGATGGCCCCGTATGAGGCGTTGTATGGTAGGCGATGTCGATCACCAATTGGATGGTTTGAACCAGGAGAGGCTCGGTTGTTGGGTACAGACTTAGTTCAGGAGGCCTTAGTTAAGGTCAAGACTATTCAGGAGAGATTACGTTCAGCTCAGTCCACGCAGAAGACTTATGCGGATCGTAAGGTTCGAGATGTAGATTTCATGGTTGGTGAACGAGTATTGCTCCGGGTGTCGCCTATGAAGGGCGTGATGAGGTTTGGGAAGAAGGGCAAGCTCGGCCCTAGGTATATTGGCCCATTTGAGATTCTAGACAGAGTGGGAGGGGTGGCTTACAGATTAGCTTTGCCGCCTAGCTTATCAGCCGTGCATCCAGTTTTTCATGTATCTATGCTTCGGAGATACCACGGCGATCCCACACATGTGTTAGACTTCGGTATTGTCCAATTGGACAATGATCTATCCTACGAGGAGGAGCCGGTGGCTATTCTAG